>OX439483.1:96712837-97070942 GCA_949320155.1 Melangyna quadrimaculata
TTTAAAACTTATATGTATGTGTTTTAGGGCAACTGTTTAAAAATAATTCCCCATCAGCTATACATCTACAGTGGGCGTATTCATCAGCCAGACATTTAAAAACAGCTAAAATAAGCGAAAAAATCACGTTTTAGTAACAAAGAATTATTATTTTGACAGTTTTACGGTGATGTAAGGCCCCGCTGTAGGTGTCTTGCTGATAAGAAAATATTTTAGAATATTTGCTCAAAGAAAAAATAAAATCTTGATTTCATTCTGTTATGTAAATGGCACGATTAGTTTTACAGATTTGAAGTGTATGGCTCACGTTAGGTCCCACTGTAGATGTCTGGCAGGTGTCAAATAAATTAAATGACACCATCCCCTAACACATATCAAAAATTCAGCTTTGATAAAAAAAACGCAATGTTGCAACATTTGTATGAATTGCACGCGGGTTGAAGATTCTTAGTATTCATTTGTTCTTAGCTATCATAGTATCTGTTCGCAGAAAAAATCTTAGCTTTGATAAAATGACGTATATCTGGCGGCCCTGGGCTCTTAGTCTATAAAGCATTTGACCTAATATGAAACAAAAATTCCTAGTATTTAAATTTAACACTTGAGTGTTACTTTTTCCTCATCGTAAATTTTCCCATCATAAGTGCTTATCTTAAATTTAAATTTTTAAAAATTGTTTCTGCAAATAATCCCTAGACTTATGATCTTTAATAAAACAGTTTTAAATACAAAAATAAAATTCAGAATCAATTCGAAGCGAGTTCCTATAAATGGCCAATCGAAAACAACATCAGATAAGAGAATTAAGTTAGCATTCTGATTCTCATAAAATAGATATTCCCATGACGCATTACGAAGCAACGCTTCAACTGGTCTGATTGTTGAATTCTACATTGAGATTTTTTGTAACCAGTTTACATCTTTAAGATAAACAAAACGTTAGAAGTCCTTTTGAAAAAAAAACCCAACCTTAAAACTGATATTAAAAATGTGGTTTCAAAACAATTGCCAATAATTGCTAAAGGTCTTATCAGCTCTATGTGACCTTAGACGCATAATTTATGAAATTGAAATTTTTATTTACCTACCTACCTAGCTAGCTACTGTTTTTATTTTTATAGTTCACAACTCAAATATTTATGTTTAGTCATGCCATTGAAAATTGACAAGTTTAATAATTTGTTTAAATTTTTTGTTAAGCCCGCGATATGATCGATGTAGGTATGTACATGTACACAGCAGCAATATAGAAGCAGCTGGATTTTCAATAAAAAAAATTCACATACCCCCATCTATGTAGGTTTTAAGTAGGTTAAGTATTGGGGTCGCACGTTTGAAATTTATTTTTTTGTTTAAAATAGTTAATTGCATTTTTAACACCTCTTGTTATTTATTTTCTTTGAGACATAATTGCGCGCAAACTTATCAGTTGATAGTCGAGACGTCTGCTAGAAGCTTCGCTTTACCGATGTACGTGCTTATCCGTGATAGGGATTGCTAAAAAAAGTATAAATAAGAATTTAAATAGGGTGTATCTTTTCAAACAATATTGGAATTTCGTCTGGAGAAGAAAGATTTGTACAAATGGAGGAGGAGACAATGGACCACCACCACTTGAAAGCTCCACTGAAACAATTGGAGCAAATGGTGACGGTGGCCGATAAATTCTCAGAAAATATTCCAAAATTTAGAATATTCTAAGAGTTTGCATTAGTATGGTAGATTTATTATTTTTAAGATATTTTTTTAAAATATAAATTCAACTAACGAAGAGAAAAGCAATAAAATGGAAAGACATTATTAAACGTTCTACCTATATATCAATAGCTCATGTAAGTAAGTATGCGAAAGTAGCGTATGTCGTGTTTCGGGAACAACATATCGTCTCAGTTCGGAAGAAAACTGCATGTTCAGGAAAGAACGAGATATCGACTTCATCAGAAGCTGATGAGCAAGCAAATTCAATTTTTTTTTCTTAAGTATTTTGATAGCTACACTAAGATTTCTTGCTGAGGAATCATGTTCAGGCAAATGAGATTGCTGGGGGGCCTCTGGAAATCGCCTTTTCCTGCACAACGCCTAGTGTTCCAGATTTATTTCAAAGCTCTTGATCAATATTTATAACACACCGGGCCACTAAAAGAAGAGGCCATACATAAAAACGCGGTTGCGATATGATGTATATCCTCAATGAAACATAACTTCGGTTCTGGATAAAGCGCCTTTAAATATTAAGGTCTTTAAAGAAGACTTAGATATCAGGCTCAGGCTACATTTGTGTATGCAAATTAAAACGGGCATAACCGTTCTTATACTACAGAGTAGATCTTTTGACTTTGACCGGGAAGTACCCGCCCCAACCGGGTATCCGGGTACCCGTTTATTCGGGAATTTCTTAACTGGGTGAGTCGGGTACTTGTTTGGTGATCGTAAAGTATCGGAAACCCAAGAAGCCACATGATGTTGAGTGCCCTGATTGTTAGATACCTATAAGGAAAGTTTTGGAGATCCGGCTACCCGTGTAACCATATGGTGTTCGGTACCCGGGTAATCAGGTACTCGATAAGGGTTGGGCTACCAGTTTGGTACCCATATCCCCAGTTACACGGGAAGTTCCCGGAAAACACGGATACCCGAGTAGTTATGCGGGTATCAATAGTTTTTTTCTGAGGTTTTAAAGCCCCCATTTTGTTTTTTTTCTATTGTCAATTCCAAGGACAAGGTCTTTTTCAATTTTCTAACTACAGAACGTCAATTTTTTGTTCATGTTATTCGCCTTTGGAACTCCCTGCCCATTGCTATGAGAAGTACAAGAAGCACAAGAAGATTTAATTTTTTACTTTTCAATTATTTGGCAAATCTTTGATTTTATGTTTACATAATACATATGTATTTAGCTTTCTTCTTCTTCTTTTTTTTTTTTTTTTCTTTCTTCGTCCTGTTCTCTGCCTATTCTGTTTTGTTTTTTTTTTAACTTAATTATCTCTTTTTCTTTTTTTTTTAATAATGGATAATGTAAATAGAACTATATAGTTAATTTCACTCCAATTTATTACAATATCTCTTATATTAATTTTTGTATACAAATGTAAATAGAATTTAAAGTTTATTCAGTTCAATTCTAAAATAATTAAAAGGCTTTTTGAATAATTTATAAGACTCATGTCCTAATTTGTAAGCGATTTTGAAATATAAATAGTACAAATACAAATACAAGGGCAAATTTCAGAATACAAAAAAATTATGGGTTCACGATTATTCCCTCAAGCCTCCTTAAAGCCTTTATAATTTTTCTTCATTTAAAGCCATAACCCCATAATTCTCAAGGAATCAGGTACTCAAATATGTTTAGGGACCCGGGTACTTGAATAACGGTATGATTTTGGATACCCAGCTGCCAGGCTATCCAGGAAATACCCGTATGAAGAGGTACCTGAGTTTTTATACATGTATTTCGGTATCTTGAGCTCTACTGAAAGGGTTCTTAAGTCCCCGTCACTTAAAACAAAAATATGTATGCTTAGGAACACTATTTTTCCCCCAAACCTCCTTAAGTCATCTAACTTTTGTCATAAACCCGGTTGGTACTCAAAAAGTATCGGGTACCCAAGTAACCGTATGTTGTTCAATATCTAGGGTAATCAGGTACTCCAATTGGTTTGTAGACCCGTGTACCCGAGTAACGGTATGGTTTTGGGTACCCTGGTACCAGGCTATCTAGAAAATACCCGAAAACACGGATACTTGATTAGTTATGCAGGTATTCGGGCATCAAGAGCTCTTCTACCAAGGTTTTTAAGTTCCCCTTTAGTTTAAGTTTTTTCTACATTGTCAATTAAGGAAAAAATTCACAACTGTTCACAACAAAATAAAAAAACGACACGATTACTCCTCAAAACCTCCTTAAAGCCAATTGCAACTAACGTTTGCTGAACAGTTTGTGCTTCATTTAAAACCATAACCACTTTTAGTTTACAAAACAAAAAAAATGAAAGAAAAACTTTTCCAAAAATTTAGACATCAAACTATTAAAATTGCGGTGCTAAGAAAACAAAAAAAAAAAACAAAAAAGAAATAATAAACTCTCAAAAAGTTAGTCCTCCTATTTAACTTAACGTCAAAATTTCATTCAAACTGTCATAACTCATATCATATTTATAAAACTATTTTCATATAAAGGTTAGGTAGATAAAAATAATAAAAAAAAATATAGAAGAAAAAAAAAACAACTTTCCTTCCATCCAAGGAGAAAGAAAATCTCAGCAATGCCATTTTATTGACGTTCTCGAAAAAAACGACAAAAAAAGAAGAACTCAAACTCATCCTATAACAATCAAAAAACAAATTCATCTGAATTGAGGAAATTAAATTTAACTTTATCAGTGTCTCAGTCTGTCTCTCTCTACTCTAAGCCAAGACGGTAATATACAACTTTTAGTCAAAGAAATTTTATGCCAGATGGTGGCAAACCTAGGATAACACACACAGTGCAAGTTTGAAAGTTTTCCAGTTCAATGGTTGAATATAACTTATCCTTGGTGTTGCTTTGGCTGGCTGGTGTAGCTATCTCTATACATATATAGATAAGGAAGGTACATCTTTTTGTCACTGTCTGTTTTTTTCAAGGCAACACTCAAGACAACATAAACAATAACGAAAATCATCAATCATTCAGCTGGGAAACAACATGAACAAGGCGGGATGGGATTGGTGGTGCTGCAGGTGACGCGATGCAAGAAGAAGTTAGAAAAAAAAAATTGTATTCGCAAGGATTTAAAAAAGATTATGATTTTGTTGCGGTCGTATCAACTTGCTTAAGATTGAATTTTCTTAAATATTTAATAAATTTAACTACTTGGGTTGTACAGGAAACAGATGTTTCAGAGATCTCACTGTTAAAATACAAGACAGTGAGACCTCTGGGATCTCACATCAGAGATCACAAAAAATGTTAAAACGACAAGCCAAAAAGTGACAAACTCCACTGAAGATTTTTGGATGCGAACTACTTACGATATCAAAACAAATAGCTATTATTTCCATGGTATTGATACGAAAACCAATCCCCTTTTCTTACAGTCCGTTTCTTCTGATGCATGAGGTTTCTTTATTACACTAAGCGTGACCTGTCGAAAAAAGATCAATATTTCTTTTTTAGCTCAGAACACTCAGAATGCTCAACTTGTGTTTCTTTTTTCAATCAGAAAAAAAAGACCGACCGAATGGAGCAAAATGATGAGTGCAGCCAACTTCTTTTTCTAAGTACAGGCAAAGCATATCGCATCGTATGACAGTTCAGTACTGTATGTGTTTTAAAGTTATATCCGAGAGCTGCGATCATAATTTGCTCAGAGCCAACTCGGATCGCTCAAGCAGATCCATGCTCTGCTCGGAGCTAAAAAAGAAAAATGTCTGTAGTCTGATTGCTCGTCACAACTCATAAGATATCAGAGTTAAGATAGGGTTAGTTGAAATCGCCAGGAAATGCTGTTCGTAATAAATTAATGTTCTGGACAGAACACTGAATAGGACTTTGACCGAATATCTAAATGAATGTTTCTTTTGGCGTTTTTTTTTCCTTAAGCTCTGAGAGGAGCACTGAGCAGAGCTTAAGCAATTCGATTTAATTATGAAACACACTTGTGTATACTGAACTGTCAATTACATGGAAAATGGCATGAAGTTAGCTAAGCTCAGCTTCTTACTCCATCTACATTTTATTCTGAGCTCATAGAGGTAGAGTGCACTCTGAGCGAGTTTTAAGTGCGAAAAGAAACACAAGTTAAACTCTCTGATCTATCTGAGATAAAAAAGAAGCAGATTTTTTGACAGCTCAGTGGTCTTGTCGAAAAAAATAACGTCTTTTGTCATACTTTCACCTCTCAGGTCTCAGCTGATGCATTGAATATTGTAAGCAATGCAGATCCTAACCGCAAACTTACTTAGTGTCAGAATATCCATGATACACTGCAACGATCCTTCCTATTTAAGTTCCTGTGTCTAAAGAAGGGGATTGGAGGAGTGAGCAATAGTGAATTGTTAGAGCTGTATACCAACCAGCAAAACAGAGCTAGGCTTCGAATCTACTATCTTCCCGAAAAACACTGGCGCAGAACAGAAAGAGCGTGACTCAGGTGGTGGATGCAAGTTGAAAAAAAGCTCAACCAACTTGACCTGCGAAACTAGAGACCGAGCTGGCGGCAAGAAGCTTGCTGGTTGAGCCCTGATCTACACCGGGCGTACAAGTTTCTGCAGCCAATTTCAATAATTTCTTTTTTCGCCTCTTGGAAAAGTTCTTTGTTTTTTGTTGTTGTTTTGAAATAAAACAATTGTTCATAAACTACTGATCAAATGTATTAAATGGACATATTAAGTTGTGAAAAGTTGTATAACGTTCCATTAAAGTATTAATTATGGTATATGGCTAAGCTTAATTGTTTAACAACAAGACAATAAAAAAAACTAACAAAAGAAATAGATTTGCCTCCAGTTATGCCATGAAACAGTTTTTAAGAGAAGGATGAATAAAAAAATACTTTAAAAACACGGAAGACTAAATATCAAAATCAGTTGCTGAGTTAATCCAACAGAGGCAGTTTTTCAGTGCCGAATTAATGTTGAGCCCGAGTTAGCTCAATTCTAGATCAACTCAACAGATTATTTTGATATTTTATCTTTCAAGCGTATAAAGTCCTTCTGAAATTCATCCTTTGCTGAAAAACTGCCACTTGATGTGACTGTTGACAATTTTCAAGATTCACTTGATTTTTGTATTGGTTTTTTTTTCAACTCATCACTCAAGAACGGGTCCTTAAAAGACAGCAAAAACAAGGATATATTTTTAAAAGGGCTTTTGGGTTTCCCTCTTACACTAAGAGCCTGCAACAAATATTTGGGTAATAGAAAAAATTCCTGCTGTCTTAAGATAAGTCCATACTCCTTATATGCAAATATGAAAGTCTTACATGTCGGGGTTGGGGCCTTTGTATGCAATACTACATTAAAATTGTAGTCACTGTAGGAAATTTAAAATAATATTAAATAAAATAGCTGAATGCCCTAGACAAAGACATGACTATGGGGTCCAAAGTATTTTCCGTAGAGCCAAATGGCTGCAAGACGCTTCAATCTTTGAGTGCGTTCATATCTAGGGTGCTAAATATAATTCTGAGTTTCTTGCTTTAAGAAAAAAATGCATTTTTAATACAGCATTACGTACAAAGGCGTCAACCCCGACATGCAAGACTTCATATTCGCCATATTTGATATTATCTTTAAATAGCAGGTAATTTTGCTATCGCTCACACCAAAAAATAGCTGTTGGCACTCGGTCTATTTCACTTTATCAGTTTTGAGGGACTTAATTATTTCTGAGATAAATAAGGAGAGCAGTCTGTCTCATCAAAATTGAGATGGTTTCGCCTTATGTCGATTTTCCAAAAAAGTACTTGGAAAGAAGCCGTAAGATTTTTTTTTTTTTTTTTCAGAAATATACCGGGAATCTTGTTGGTTTTGGCAAAAACATTAGTTTCCGAATAATAAATTTGAATTATTTAAAGTTAATACAATACTTAACTTCCAAAACAGTTACGACACAGCTTTGATGTAGTGAGCTTGGTTTTGATATCTAAAGCATAATCTAAAAAATATCCTGAATTTTTAGTATTCACTGATTTAATATTTGTTTCAATTTGCGTTTATTAATTAGGGTTTTTTTTCTAAGAAACAACGAGAGAAATACTAAAGCTTTGTATATTAAACTAAAGAATTGTAAGACTTGATTTTTCCTAAAGTAGAAAAATATGTTAAGATTGTAGAAAGAAGTAGAAAGATATGTGACTTGATTCCTTGTAAATACGCAATTTCTGTAAAGCTCGTCGGTCAGACCTACTGATGAATGAGATCGCCTCGACAAAACGCCAATTTATGTGGACTAAAGGTCGTTAAAAGCTATTCGAACTCTGTACAATTTTACTCTTATATTAAAAAAAATGTGATTTTTCGAGATACTGTATAGGTACTCAAAACAAATAAATGAAACTGTCCCCTTTCGCCCCTTATATGTACATCAATGTTTCAAATTAAAGGGACTTCATAGAAGAATATTATGACATCAAATCAAAGCTTCACACAAAAATTAAACTTTCGTAAATTTTTTTTTTTTCAAGTTAAACCATTTTATTGGAAACAGATTTCAGGACTTTCTACAATTTCAGTTAGAACGAAACTACAACCACTTGAGTGAGCTTACAACAAATTCTGTATAGCCTTGAATTATATCACTGAAAAATTTGGTGGTACCTCTTTCAAGTGATTGTTTTTTATTTAAACCTTCATTTTAAACATGACGGTGGGATAAAGGCTGTGCAACCTAATTGCGAGTTTGTTATCACACAGAAATCATCTTTAAGAAATTTGGTTTTAATAATTTCACAAAACCAATATGCGATACTTATGCTCCTTCAAAAGCACCAAGTTAAAAGTGTCTTGGCATTTCTAAGATCTCTCATTCCTATAAAAAAATAAAATAAGAACTGAGGAGACAAGGAACAAAACTAAAAACTTTTGATAGCTGTTTGATGATGATGGTTGGGTGCAGCTAACGATGCAACGAAGACGGTAAGGCGACGCGACATTCCAAAAACTAACACCTCCATCAGCAAAACTAACGATAAATCTGTTGAAATGTGGGTGTGCTCTCTGCTGTGCTGTGTGGACTGAAGCATGATATCACTTCCTATATTATCCTAACTATAGGTACCCATCAGGTGCATTCTACACACACTCACCCTGCATCTGTAAAGTGAAAGAAATATACCTTACCTACATAAAAAATTAAAGGATATACATATACATAATACGAATCGACTGACTATGTGACTTTGGCGTGGCATCTGACATGGTTGTCTGATTTTTTCACCGTTTTATTTTGCATGCATGTCTAATGGATTAAACTAAATGAACATTCGTATAGTACCGACATCCCCACATACCCTTACACTAACTTTCAACACACACACCCTTAAAGAAAAAAAAGAAGTGAGTGATTTTAACGTCTAGTAAGCATCCATATGGAACAATGTGGAAAACAAAGAAATGTCTTACAAGAAATAGTGCTGGATCCATCGCAGAGCAAATAAGGCTTCTGTGTGGTGTGGCGGCAGCTTAAGGAGAAACTAACTATTTTTGTTTGGATTTGTTGAAATCGCTTAAGGCGTTGAAAAGGTCACAATACCAAGAGTTCAAGTGGAAAATTCTATTATTTAGAAATATGTACAGCTTCGGAATCGACCAGCATCATCTTCCTAGAAATTCAATCATCAAACTAAATGATGTGAGAAGATTGAAAACAATGCTGGTATTACGGGTTACGGTTACAGAACATGCGTAGGTATCAGGTATTACGGGTGGGTAATTTTTCTTCATCAGAAGTGGATGTTTATTTTGAAAGGGAATTGAAATCCGATGAATCTTTTTTTCTCAAATGCAGCAGATTCCAACCAACAACTAAAATAGTTCTGATGAAAGCCTAACGAACGAAATTCTTTGAACCATTATTTCTGACGAACTTGGGTGGCTTTTAACGTGCGGAATATTTTTACCATTTTTTTAGAAGGTGGATTATTTTTGTTTGTTCTACCTTGTTCTTTTGTGATTTTTCAGAAAGAACTACAAATTTAACTGAAGGCTTTTTCGTTGAAACTTTATTTAGTATTTTCAAAGTTTAAAGCTGGCTTTAGACTTTCGGTGTTATCATCGGTGTACGTTGTTCGTTGTTGTTCGTACGCGGAACAACGAAAATGTAAATGATAAAACCGAACAGCGAACTAAGAACGAATGAAGAACGTGCAAATTCAAATCAGGTCAGAAATGGCGGTGTTCGTTGTTATCCGAACAACGTGTGTTTAAATGCGAAAACTGTTTAAACGAACATTGTTTTCCAGTTTCGTGCAACTTGTAGGGACATTTTTGAAATTTTTTTAAACATTCAACATTTTCTTCAGACATTCTTAAATAGTTTTGAAAATCATGTGGATGGTTTCTTAATTCTTCTATGATGTTAACATGTGATAACCGTTCTCTCTTCATCAACCAACCCTTCGCTCAATAGGATCTCTTTTATTTTCTTTTCTTTTATTTTCTTTTCTTTTCTTTTTCACTATATTAAATGGGCCGCCACTGCCAACAATGTGTTATTATTCATTTTGTTGTTAAGAACGAAATGAAAAAAAAAAACGAATTAATATAAATGCTTTCTTCGTTATTCGTTGTTAAGAGAAGAACGAACACCGAACAAGTCGCACCAAATGAAGGACGAAAGTCTAAAGCCAGCTTAAAACAGTATTATATTATGGCACTCGACTAGGGGGAGAAGATTCGCCTTTTAAAGCCACTGGTGTTTCAGGTATTCCACTATAAGGCACTAATTTTTTTATTCCAGCCCTGGTGAGACCAAAATAATGTTAAGATTAGAACCCGAGTCTAGATTTGTCATTTGTTGCAAAAACAAAAAAAAAAAAAAAAAACAAATACAGTTGTAGATATTTTAAGTAGGTTTAGCAAAATGCCTTTCTTTTTCTTTGAAAGATTTATAGGAAGGTATAGGTACGTACATATCTGGTTGACAGACATTTCCATTAGGTTATCGTGGATATGCTATGCATATATGTTTGATTAAGCATGTTGAAAAGAAAGGCTAATTTGATTGAAAATATAGGGATTATTTGTATAATTTGCTTAAGGCAAAAAGTATGAGAAGCTATATATATTATTCTTAGAAAAAACAAAACTTTTGTCTGGAAATAAAAACTTTTAAGAAATTGATCGAGGGTTCTCCCCATTACCAGAAAATTATATATTTAAATGGGAGAAGTTTTTGGTTCGATGATACCTATACCAATTTATAAACTATAGGTCAATCCAATCAATATTTTCTTCAGACGTTCGTAAACAGGAGATACCCAACTAAATTTAAAAAAATAAATTTGTGTGTTTTGTACATCCATCCGTCCGTCCGTCTATCTGTCCGTCCGTTTGTTCGTCCGTCCGATCGACCGGACGGTCAGACGGAGGTCGGATAGTCAGATGGAGGGATGGATGGATGGGTGGATGGACAAATGGATGGATGGATGGACGGAAGGATCAAACTCAGAGAATGGGGGCATTTAGCCACTATAGACACTCTCCCAGATCAGCCACTCGCCATGATGGTATCGGTGATTGACCAGAGATATAACTTTGACACGTTATAAGTTGAAGGACCTCATTGAAAGACAAATTCTTTTTTACCTGACCTGGTCAACTCTTTTATACAGTTTTTCTTTCTTCTTTTTGGTTTCGGGAACTATTAGTAGCAACATAGGACACAGGGAGCATAGAGCGGCAACCGATTCCTTGCATCTCTCTCTGTAGCCAGCACGATAACTAAGCTGGGACGAGCTTTCTTCATTACAGATGATCTCTATGTTGCTTTTGGCCTTCCAACCCCCCTTGCACCTCTAGGATTCCATTTAAAGCTCTGTTTTGCTATGTTGTCATCAGACTTCCTTAGTGTATGGCCACTCCAGCGCCACTTTCTCTGCACAATTACAACATTCACTTTTGGTTGCCCAATCCTGAGCCACAGTCCATTGTTAGATATGATTTGTGGCAACCAGATATTCAGGATGTAGCGTAAACAGCGGTTAAAAAAAGCTTGCAACCTACTCGAGATGACAGTAGAGCACTTCCACGTTTCGCAGGCATATAGCAGCACGGATTCCACGTTGGATTCAAAGAGTTTTATTTTAGGTTAGGTAAGGTTAGGTTGATGGGCTGCCGCTAGAGGCTAGATATTGTTCCCGCCACACTTAGATCAATGTTGATATATTATAATACGAAGCGATATTTTTCTGGAGTTGCACACTTAAGAAAGCATTCCGAATACACTACGAGCTTTATTTATTCTGTTGCTGACGTCCAGGTCTGTTCCACCATCGAGTGCCAGACAACTACCTAGATAGTTTAACTGAGTGAGCTCCTCTATTGTATCCTGTCTCACATTAACCTGCTGTTGTTGGTTTTGGCTGGTGTGCATTAATTTAGTCTTTTTGGCGTTAATCCCTTAAGCCAGCCTCGATTTTGTTGAAGAAAGTGGCACATTTGGTTAAGGGCTCCATTGCCGTTAAGTTAAGCACATGTTGTCAGCATAGTCTAAAGGGGTTAATTTGTGAAATAGGTCCAATTGGATACCAAGTCTCTCATGTTCATCCACCGTGGCAGACATAACATCATGAATCAGGAACAAAATGTCGCATTTCAAATGCATCGGAAAGCTGTCCATTGTGCAAAACGAAACACCTTACGTTGTTATAGGACTCTTTTATATGGCAACAATTTTATCAGGAATGCCTCTAGCATCAAGCGATCTCCAGATAACATCACGATTGACGCGATCGAAGGCCTTTTTGAAATCGATGAACATGCGGTATAGCTGTGATTGATACTCCGTTGATTGTTCAAGAATAATTCGCTATAGGTGCTAACTGCGAAATACCGCTTGGTGCCTCTTGGGGGTAGACTCGATCTTATACTCTATCCTCTCCAGAATGATAGTTGCCATTAACTTCAGAAATACGGACAGTATGGTGATACAACGACAGTTATTACAGTTTTGGAGATCACCTTTGGTAGCTTGACGATAACTCTGTCTATCCATTCCCTGTGAAAGGTTACGTTTTTCCAAACAGCCTTGAAATGCTGGCTACCAAGTCGGGTCTGCTTTGAGGAATTCAGCAGGTATGCCAACAAGCCCACCTGCTTTGATGTTCTTTAAAAGTAAGATCACGGTTCTTATTTCTGTACATGTCTAGTCATCATCTAGAATGCAGATCACCAACTGCCGGAAATACTTAGATCTGCCAGTGGCATTAATATTGACCCCTGACACGTACAGAAATAAGAACCGGGATCTTACTTTTAAAGAACAACAAAGCAGCTGGGCTTGTTGGCATACCTGCTGACTTCCTCAAAGCAGACCCGACTTGGTAGCCAGTATTTTGTTGCCACTTTTTAAGGCTCTTTGGGAAAACGTAACCTTTCACGGGGAATGGAAAGACAGAGTTATCGTCAAGCTACCAAAGGTGATCTCAAAAACTGTAATAACTGTAAAAACTGTAATCACCATTTTGTCCGGAATTCTGAAGTTAATGGCAACTAGTGCACAGAAATGCTCTTTCACCTGCGCAACTGGTCTTCCATTGCCACTATAAAAGACTACCAACTTCGTGTCAAGAACAGGATGGTTGGTAATACTTTGTTGACCTACAAGATCTTTAGTAATTTTGTACAGCACCCTTGCGTTACCTCTTCTTGCAGTTTCCACAGCGCTCTCTGCCAATTTGTCCAATCTGGCACTCCTTTCTCATCTCACACACCTCTATGAGCTGCCTTATACTCGTTTCGCAAAACCGTTTTCCGATGAGCATAAGTTTCATTATTTATATTTGTATTGAGTGATCTGCGGTGTGTAATTTTTGCCCAAGTGTCTTGGGATAGCCAAAGGTCCCTGTGTCTCGATTCCCTCAGTACCGTTTCAGATCCAATTTCCATAAGAACGACGGCCTGCATCATTCTCAATGACCAACATTTTAGCGGTTGGTTTGTTTAATATCGTATTTCAGTATTTATCAACTATCAATTTATGATTGACAATGGTAAAAGGGATAAAACACCATCAGGGGATACACAGGTAACTTTGTGACAGCGCTTATGTGGGAGGGAACAGAGTTCCACCTACTACCAGCTGTTTGAAAATTTCGAACAATCATGCAAGGAAAAATTTTATTTTATTTCAATACGTTTTATCGGAATTAACCTTAAATTTTTTTGATTTCTGAAAACGCTATAAAAAAAATTACAAAGTCCTGAAGCTTAAAACCTTGTTTCCGGAATTGGTAAGCAGTCTTATGCCGGATTAACTTAACTCATGAGCTTCAAAGCAGAACTAAGAAATTTCCAATAAAAGACCCCTATTATTTTATATCCGCCACATTGTAGGTATACGATTAATCGAAATAATCCTCTTACGTCATCAATACATACATTACATAACTGTAATTTAAACTCCTTTAAAGTTATCATATGTATATGAAGGTATAAAAACAAACTGTTTTATTAAAATACTTTGCCATCAATGACGTTCAATGAATCAGTTACAATGATTTTCTCCGAATGTATCATTAAAAAAATCATAAAAAAAAAGAAAAAAATCAAAAGTTTTATAACGACCACCATTACTTCTTTACCTATCCACTTTCATTACACATCACAGATCTCTACACTTTAATTGATTACACTCGTCTTCCGGTAATTACGCAATAAATATTGACAGAAATCTCGGCAGCACTTAACTACTTGTGCCACTGACTGATGACGATTCATTAATTATTCCCAACCGTACTAGTACTTACCTACCATCACTACTACCAATATTTCTCTCTGCTGCTTGCTGCTTCTCCATATTAAATGGTTCAATGGTAAAGTGAGTCCGCTATTCAATCCGCTATTCGGCACATATGTATATGTATTGATATAGCCCCGCACAGAACTTCAATTTCCAAAGAAACTCCATATGGACTGAAATTCCTCACTCATTAAACTCTCCTATACGCCATGTTGGCCGCCATTTATAGTACTCGTACTTACTACACACATAAAACCGATTGGGAGGAAATACAAAACCAATTAAAGTATCAGGCTCATTAAATGAGAAGGAGCCTGAATCAAATGCATTTAAGCCAAACGAGAAATTGCACAGCTTGAAGTCCTCCTCCGCCTCTAAAAAGGACGCAAAAGGTTTTTTTTTGGGAAATATACAATTCCTTTGGGTTGTGCTGGGAAGCGTATGATGATGAAGAATAACATAAACGGTCTGGGTCCTTGGTCAAAAAGGCTCGACATGAGTAGAGGTAGAGTAGAGTTCCTATAGTAGGATTGCAAATAATTGATCAGTATGACCAATGGTGGATGTGAAGAGTGTGTATCGTCGAACGAACGAAAAGTCCAATCGTTTCCTTTAATTGTTTTGGAGTGGCTTTGCTTTCAAATGGATCATATGTTTTCCTAATTACTCGTTTGGCATCATTCTCTCCAATGAAAACGGGTGTACTTTCAAAGTTTTCAGCGAAATACTATTTTATGAAAAAAAAACAAAGTTTCCAGGCAAATGATGCACTTACATTAAACAGAAAATTCAATATAGGCTCACTATAGAGGGTAGTAAGGTAAGCTTAAGTGGTTGCCATCAGCTAAAAGGCATCCCATGAATATAGGAGGAGCCATTTATACCGATTCTGATGAAGCGTGCGAGACTTCTTCTGCCAATTTGTGTTCACAATAAATAATTCTAGGTAGAGAACAGTGTAAGAACAGAGAAGACTAAACCTATGGAGAATGTTTGAAAGAATACATAATCTTTTTGTAAAAGTGGGGGCTCCAGTCGGAGATAATCCTGTGGACGTACACTCTCTCAATGACTCTTGGTTTTTTCGGTTATCCGACTTTTCTTGTGTCTTTCAAGTTGCCTTATTGGCAATCAGGGAAGCATGCAAATTACACTTACACACACGCGACTGTTAAAGCCATTGATTCGGCTACATAATCCCCCAAATTAGTCCAGCAATTCCGGGATGAGCTCGCGAGTCTGAACATTGATTTCGGTGTCACTCTTATTTGGGTTCCGTGTTACAGTGGCATTGAGGGGAATGAATGAGCTGACGAGCTGGCCAGGCAAGGATCAGGCCTTCATGGTTCACTTGCAGAAATAGTCAACATTAAGCTTTGAGTTATGAAGGGCAATATTTTAGCATTTCTTCTTACTGAACCAAACTTCACCATGGTACATGGGGAATGGACAATCACAGACTTGGATCGGTTTTTGCTTCAGTACCAACCAACACGCTGCCTAGTTAAATTTATCCAAGGAAGAAGTCTGGTTTTATGACCGGGGTGGCACTTCCTCTATTGACCAAATGTCATGCTGAGAGATCAACCGAAGACCCACGAGTACCACATCTGAGCTTTGGACTTAACGATCACACTATGCGACCAAATGGTAACGGTCGTGCGTTAATCAGCAAATTGCCTAGCTTGGCATGTTGCTGTCCAACTCAAGCCATGGCCGATGATCCACTGGAAGATATTTCCATCCACAAATCCCATTTTAAAAAATCCGTCAATAGATCAAACGAGTTATGGTATCATCGAGCTAGTTTTCTTGTGGCCGCCATCTCTACCTGTCTATCTAAAGCTGGAATATTGTTGTCAATCAGCTTGATATGACCAAGCTAATGTATTCAATTTATTTTAACAATTCTCAAATCACTGGAAAGTAATGTGATAACACGCTGGGAGTTTTATTTATTTCGATGTTAACGCCTGTCTTTTAAAAAATCTGTTCCATAACCAAATTGAAGAAGTTACATGATATTGCATGCTTTTCCACTCTGACTTTCTTTGGAATAGTGGGGAGCTGTTTTTGAGTCTAAAAACAACCTGGCTGCTGGTTGCTTGTTAGTTTTCATAAAATCTGAAGCGTGAGAGTCTTCGATCTGCTTCAGCTGGTTGGGCATCTCCTTCGTTGGACTCCATACTCTTAAATTATTTATTACTTGCTCTAAATAATTTCCACTAAGCAGCTGATGGAATTGATGGTTAAATACATCTTCCATTCCATGTTATTCGGTGACTAAGCTATCTTCACTGTTTCGAAGAGTCTGCATTCCGGTCTTAAGAGAGATGATTAGATGGGCCAGCTGGGGGGCATAGGGCATTGTCTTCCACGGACTTCATACTCTTAAAATTATTTATTACTTGCTCTAAATAATTTCCACTAAGCAGGTGATGGAATTAGTGGTTGAAAACATCTTTGGTTACTAAGTTATCTTCACTGTTTTGAAGATCCTGCGTTTCGGTCTTAAAACGAATAGCAGTCAGTTCCTTGTTTTTTTTTTTTTTCATAAAATCCGGATTATTTTTATCCTGAGACTCTTCGATCTGCTTCAGCTGGGAGGCTGCATAAGTAATCTTCATTCTTCGCAAGATATTCTCCTTCTTCTTTCTTCTGTCTCCAATACTCCTCCTTCTCTTCTTCGGATTTTTTCATCAAATCCCGAGTATTGCTTTGATCGTGAGGCTCTTCGATCTGCAAAAGTAAGCTTCTTTCTTCTTTTTCATTACTCTTCCTTCTTCTCCCGCTTGCATTTGAATCTTCTGTCATCTTTTCCCACAGCATTCATATGCATACCATAGGTTCCTTCACTGGGCTCTGGGTGGCTGGTAGCCAATGGTGGGGTTCGGCTACTTTTTTAATGGTATTACGAAACTTCGACGACTGGCTGTTGAACTCTGTGGTAGGTGAAAGTAAGGTGGTGGAATACTCGCTGAGGTGCTTCAGACATTAAACCTGTGCTTCAAAGCTCAAACGTCGAGCTTCAGCGTCATCTAGGTTTCTATACAAAAATACATATTGGCCATGTTCTTCAAAATGTATAATTTTTCGTCAAGATTTGAACTGTTTTGACAAGGAAGCTTCCACTTTGAAAATTTAAGTTTTAAATATTTTGAAACCTTGTCAAAGCGGACTGTGTCAAAGTAACATAATAAGTAACTCAAAAAGAAACCAACACTACCAACAAAACTGAGATACATCGTTTTCCACATTGTGTTAGCCTAACGACCAGACAAATATTGTTTTAGTTAATTTTGTGTCATTCAAAGTCCACATTGTTTTTCCTTCCTATATAAACACACTTGATTTTATTATAACATAAAATAATTAATCAAGCACTTAACCAAAATTAAGAATATCAATCAAGCTTTTTTTATTAAGTGATATTAATTAGGTATTATAAGAAGTTCCGCTTAAAACGTCAAGAAAAGTGAACGTTGATTGATAATATTGATCAAAAAGTTAAGCTTTTATTTAACCAATTAGTTTTCTTTTTTTATTTTTTCCCCCAAAAAATTCTCAACGCACCCTGTGTCAATCGGGCATTCCCATTTCTTTTTGCATCATCAGAAGGTCACATATATAGAGTGAACCATGTCACGCACCATCGATGCTTTGTGCGGCCTGAAACGTTTACTGATGGTGGATTGTGGGTGCCGCAAGTATTACTACGGCTTCCGTATTCTGCATGAGCCTTTCGTTCTGATGTGTATGTGAATAGTGAGGACAATTAATTTTTACTGAACCTCATCAACATCATTTTGGGTCATTTCCCGAAACTGTGATTTGAATGGCGCGGCCGGCGCGGCTTTCTTTTCTCTGATATGTGTTTGTTGTTGTCGGTAAAGTGATGGAGGCTGTGATGAAGCTAGGGTTCGTATAAAGGGGAGATGGAGAAGGGGATGAACGAACGGCACATTTCAATGACCAAACAATTTAATTTGATTACAACTAGAAAGAGGAAGGATATTTAGCGCTATTGTTTCCTAAAGGCATTTTAAGCTTGTGGAGGCTTTATATTTATGATCTTCACACATGGTTGCTGAATTATAATAAATTGTTGGATGTGATGGTTGGACTGGAAAAGCCAGCATATTTTGGAAAGTGAGGTTAGGGGGAAAATCCAATTTTAATAATTGAGTGTTATTTACTCTTTGGAAATAAGGCGCTTTAAGGAAAGAGATATATGGGTGATTCTACAAATGATGGAATTTTCTATGGCCACGCTGATATTTTGAAAACGGTTCAACTAATCAATCTAATTTTTTTTACAGCAATCAATCAAATCGATACCCACATTGACAAAAAAAATTATCAAGATCTGATACATTTTCACTACTCAAAAAATTCTTCAAAGTGCTTAATTGTCAGTCCCCTGACGTGTCCCCCGCTTGTTTTTCAAACAAAAAATCATAACTGTTCTTTTATTTTTGGGTCCACACTAAAACCAATAATAAATTAAAGACCTTAAGTAATAAATCTTTATTATGACGTTAACAAATCCTAAATAACTATTTATTTTATTACAAACAAAAATCATTTAACTTTGTTCCCCTTGTTTCTTATCAGTCCCCTGGCAGATTGAAACAGTCAAAAATTTCGATAACTAAGACACCATTCGAAGTTTCAGATATGGTATATTGAAGTTTCAAGTCTCGCTAATACATTATAGTGAAAGTTCATTGCGTCCGTTATGTATGTCAGTTGTGAAGAAGACATTTGTGATAGAAAACGTGGAATGTCCACTCAGTTTCTCAGTCACCTGGCAAGGATTTACGCACAAATTTTGTACGAAAGCATGCACATTTTTTTAGAGCAATTGCTTAGGCCTAGTGAAACCACATTATAAAGATTTTTTTTTCCTATATCAAAAAAAAAGTTACTATATTTTTTTGGCGCAAAACCTGTGAAAACACGCAGTCCCCTGGCCTCCGTCCCCTGGCAATCCTTTCAATAAAATGTGCTTAATTGAGGCAATTTTTTTAAATTCATTACTTTTTTATTTAGCGTTCCTAAAAATAAATTATTTAACACAAAAATAATTTATTTACCACAGTTTTTAGTAAGTTTTTAATACACAACAACAGAGATAAACTGAAATCTAAAGTATAACGCTTTGTACCTACATTACAATTACTCTGGATACTTGTATCTATTTTTTCTTAAGGATTTACTATGTATTTTGTGTATATGTTACCGTTAAAGTCCGGAATCCGTTTATGCTGACTAGTTAATGTCAGCATTAACTGGTTCGATCAGTTAATGTCGGGAATTTTCTGTAAACTTACAGGATTCCGGACATTAACTAGTTAATGTCGACATTAACGTATGCTGACTAGTTAAAGTTGATATTTACGTATGTACGCTGTCCCGTTTAAGCGCGGAATTTAGAGAGTCTGGCAGTTTCGTCAGTTTTCTTCGATTATTTTATCTCTCCATTCCAAACAAGGATGATTTAACTTTTTTTTAACAAAAATTAATCTATTTTTTAGATACATTGTTCGAATGTAATTCCTTTGTTCATTTAATATGTTGTGAAATTAAGTCTGGAGAAGAAGGTTATGTAAAGAAGATATTATGCAGAAAATTTAAATCAAAAACACAACGTGAATAAGCCAAGGAAGGTTTAGAAAAACAAGCCAAGAATATGTGAACCGTTACTGACGCTAAAATCATCCAATGGCCGATGAAGGAACCGCTGTAAGGATGAAAGTACCCGTTCAATTTTGGCCGTGGTTCTTAGCAAAACAGACGATGGCTATTACAAACTGGGCACTAAAACGGGTATTTCAAAACAATTGTATGCAAGGTCCGAGTTCAGATTTTGTCCTGAAAAAATGCTAACCAAAAATGATGTTCCTGATGTAGAAATTTCTTTACGCCAATCAGCAACAAAGCAATCCTTCGGTAGTGGTCAGGGATTTAAAAAATGTGACTGCAAATAATAATGTGCAACCAATAGGTGTGCCTGTCGCAAAAATATACTTGTATCTAATTTCAAATGTCACAATTCTTTGAATTGTAATAATAAGTATCTGCTTTTTTATTGTAATAGGTATAAAAGTTTTATGTTCTTTGTTTTTGTTGATTGAAGTGTTATTTTGAGTTCATTGCTATGAAAGATTTATTTAATGCTTTTTTTAAACAAACTGTAAATATGTATGTTATTTATTCTTACCTAAGTTACATACCTATGATTAATAAAAGTATACCTATGTATTTGTGTTTAAACATAAACTTTCATGTAAATCCTAACTTTCACGTCTAAAATAATAATTAATTCAGCTTTTTTTAATGTAATATAAGTTTTATGTTTTGTATTGAAATTGTTGTTTTCTTACAGTTGGACTGTTTTTAGTTTTTTGTTTGTTTGTTCGTTTTTTTTTTAATGAACGTACATATATAGTACAGTCAACGAAGGAATTTTGCTTGCAAAAAATAGTGCTCTCTGGATTATTTTTTTATATGGTAGGGGTTGGATTATTTTTTTATATGGTAGGGGTTAGCCCCAGGTATAAAATACCCAAAGTCACCAGCCCAGGGCCACGAGCTAAACTCAGGAGGGGGGGTTAAAGGTACCCCTTTTTAGATTTTCGTGAATATTTCCACAACCTAGCATGTTAGCGAAAAAGTCTATACTGCTTAATTAGAGACAATTAAATCATCTATAAAAATAAATATTCACATTTTGTCTAGGGTCAAAAATAAAGGAGATGCGGGCGGTAGAAAAGTCAACAAATCTGAAAAACCTGTTATTGTCTTAGATATTGAATGTTTTCTGACCAATTTACTTGGAAAAAACAAAAAACGTTAATACACATTCATTCACTGTTGCTTCATCATGTCGTGAAGCTAAAAAAGGAGTTATAATTTCCTTTTTTTTCTATATATCCGAAACTATACGAAAAAGTTGATGTATACTAAATTAGGCAAAATTCAAATAGCAAGAGTTATGATAACGTTTTTTTTTTAAAGGAACACAATACAAAATTTATTTAGCAAAGAGGGGGGTGCTTTCTCCCCCCCCCCCATTTAGAGAGGAGGGGCATTTTTTTTAAATGATATTAAAAACAACGGCAACACCTACAACAAAAAAAATTACCTTTTTTGAAAGCCAGAACACCGTTCTTTTATTTTATTTTCAAATAAAGTTATTGATGTCCATACTTTTTGTAAAAACTACTTTCAAACTCAAAACTAAAAAAAAAAAAGTTGAAATTTCGTTTTTGATTTTTTCATTTAAATTGTAAAATAAAATGCAGAACTGGCTTTTATTGTTCACAACCCCTATTCATTTTTAATTGAAAATTGAAAGCTGAAAACTAAATGGATCTATGTCTCCTAGTTTTTGAGAAAAATGAAAGTTACGACGACAATATTTTTGATTTTTTTTTTAATAATTTTTGTTATTATAATTCTTTGTAGTATGTGATAGTAATGTTTCTTTGAACTTGAGGTTAATGAATAAATAATTTCTTTGAACCTGCGAAGCAAGCCACCAAGGTACTGTGATGGTGGTATTTGGAGGGGAATTTAATTTTCTTTCAGTTTGTGGTATTGACTTTGCCTCTATTACGCTTAGTTTCCCAAATATTGAAGAAGAACTACAAAAGGGGACCTTTACCCCCGTCTCCTGTCTAACGCTTGCGGCCGTGGGCTGGGGACTTTGAGTATGTTATACCTTAGGGTCCCCTCTACCACCATCACAGTACCTTGGTGGCTTGCTTCGCAGGTTCAAAAAAATTATTCATTCATTAACCCCAAGTTCAAAGAAACACTTCTATCACATACTACACAGTATAATAATAACAAAAATTATAAAAAAAAATCAACAAAATTGTCGTCGTAACTTTCAATTTTCTCAAAAACTAGGAGACATAGAACCATTTAGTTTTCAGTTTTCAATTAAGAATTAATAAGGAAGGGTAGTGTACAATACAAGCCAATTTTGCATTTTATTTTACAATTTAAATTAAAAAATAAAAAATAACTTGATCTGAAAATAAAGTAAAAGAACGGAGTTCTGGATTTCAAAAAAAGTAAATTTTTTTGTTTTAAGTATTGCCGTTGTTTTTTAATATTATTTTAAAAAAATGCCCCTTCTCTGTAAAGGGGGGGGGGGAGAAAGAACCCCCCTCTATGGCAAATAAATTTTGTATTGTGTTCCTTAAAAAAAAACGTTATCATTTTTTGTTGCCATATGTAAACAACTCTTCGTATAGTTTCGGATATATAGAAAAAAAAAGGTAATTATAACTTCTTTTTTAGCATCACGACATGATGAAACAACAGTGAATGAATGTGAATTGTTTTTTTTTTTTTTTTGTTTTTTCCAGGTAAATTGGTCAGAAAACATTCAATATCTAAGACAACAACAGGTTTTTCAGATTTGTTAACTTTTCTACCGCCCGCATCTCCTTTATTATTGACTCTAAAAAAATGTGAATATATATTTTTAAAGACAATTTAATTGTCTCTAATTAATTAGTATAGACTATTTCACTAACATGCTAGGTTGTGGAAATATTCACGAAAATCTTAAAGGGGGAACCTTTAACCCCCCCTCCTGAGTTTAGCTCGTGGCCCTGGGCTGGTGACTTTGGGTATGTTATACCTGGGGGTAACCCCTACCATATAAAAAAATAATCCAGAGAGCACTGTTTTTATGCTTTTATTTTATAATTTTGAGTCTTCGTTGAGTCTTCGTTGACCCAGAGCCAACGATATAAAAAGTCAAGTCATTTCCGTAATGTTGAAACACATACCAATACATAGCTTTGGAGGGATAAAACCAGGATTACCTTGTCTGCCTGCCCATACCCTTGACGAAGGGGTGGGGTGGGGGGTTGAAAATGGAGATTTTCTTAATTTTGTATCCGCGGTATTATCACTTCAATTAATTTTTTGAAAATATGTCATGATGCTCGGTCATTTTACTTACTTCTAAACACCTTGATTTTGATGATCTGACTAGAAGAACTCAAGTTATAAGCTTTTTAAGCTAACTAGTTAATGTCAGCATTAACTGAGTTCCGGGCTATAACGGTAAGATATACATTATATAAGTCACAATTTTAATAAGAACACATAATGATTTATAAGATATTTTGTGTTTTATATTAGTCCCCGTAAAAAAAAATTAGTCCCCTGACCACATAATTTTAAAAATTTCCCATAAAACTGGTAATTTTAAATTTTTTGACTGGCCGTTTTGTGGTATGTGAAAGGACGTTCTAATGTTTCATTAAATTTAGTGTTTGCTTCAAAAAGTGTCGTGCCGAAATGATCATCATTTTATTCCAAAGTTTGTAGAATCACCCATATCGGAGATTTTGCTCCGTCAATTTTTTTTTTTTCAAACCTCATAAAAAGTCAACGAATAACGGTTTTCTACAAATCGACTTTAAAGAAGCTTGTAGAGTGATCATAAGTGCGAGTATCAATGGGTTACCAAGACTAACCCCTATCGTCCCACTAACAAAATAGGCCATTATGCTAATCAGTTGAAGGCCCGTCTCCAACATCTTAGCGAAGACAAGCTAGCATTTGGAGGGGAAAACGTCAAATCAGACCATGAAAGCATAGATGGGTTAAAATTCATTGCTCGAGTACTTAACGAAAAGAAGATGTTAAACACCGCCCCGAAAAGGAAAAATTCTAACACTTACAGCTGGCAGAATCTACAGAGATCACCAACTGAACGGGATGCTCTCCGCTGGGCATTCACTTTCCAAAGGTGCTTCAATTTTCGGACTATATCGCGACTTCTTTTAATGCTAATGATATGGTATTCAAGTGTACAGCTATTAAACGTGACAAAAAATTAACGTGCAAAAACTACAAAGTTGATACCTTTTTTTATCTTTAAAAGTGATTTTTGACTAAACTAAGCATCTTAGCGAATTTAAAATTGCATATTAGTGATCTTGGGATTTCCACCTTTCAATCGATGTATCGCATGATACGGAAAATGAACTCTTATCTTTATACCCCGTTTGCGGCTAAACTATACGTCCTAGACCCTACAAAGTTAACAACATTTTTTCGTTTTTGAAAGTAATTTCTGACTTAACTAAGCATCTTATCTAATTAAAAATTGCATATTCGTGATCTTGGAAGTTCCACCTTTCAATCTATGTATCGCATGATACGGAAAACGAACTTTTATCTTTTAACCCAATTTACGGCTAAACTGGACGTCCTAGACCCTACAAAGTCGACACCTTTTTGTGTCTTTTAAAGTGATTTCTGACTAAACTAAGCATCTTAGCGAATTCAAAATTGCATGTTCGTGATCTTGGGAGTTCCACCTTTCAATCGATGTATCGCATGATACGGAAAACGAACTTTTATCTTTATCTTTTTTTTTCTTTTTTCTTTTTTTATCTTTTCCATCAACCAGAGACCTGCTCTTAAGTATTTTGGAAAATCAACGAAAATAGGTGTTCCTGATCGGCAAATTTCTAATACTACTAGTAAGCAATTGTGTGTGACAGATGGTCGACACAAACACGATTTAAGAGGACAGACAGATGGTCTAGTCGCTACCAATCCTAAAAAGTAGAACGGGCGATATTTTATCCTGGATTGCTGATGTGACTCTGTTTGGGAATGGCTGAATGCCCTGCCCATTTACATTATATTAAGTTATTAATTGTCCAAGATGGAACGTTAATGCTAGTCCCTAATCCCTTAGTCTGCGCAAAAGTCCAACGATATAGAGTAGAATCGCGAAGTGGGGAATTGCCACCAATCTCTCCTCTCCGACATTTTAAATATTGAAGTTAGCTTCCCAGCAATTTTCACGATAGTAGTTTTACTTTTATTCGAGGGGGATAAATGTATACGGTTTTGAACTTGAGTTTCTTTTTTGGTTTCCGAAACTTCCTTTTAAAAATTGAGGGGGTGCAAATAGGGTGGCTGAATGCATTCATTGAATTCCCGCCCACTGGAAGCCCTACCAGAGGACGGCGAATTCAGTGGCGATGACAATGCAGAAAGCTGGGGTGTAAGGTGCGTTCGGGTCTCAACTGCGTTCGCTCACTCCCGCAAATATGCGGGGTGTAGCTGAATGATGACACGATCGAGATCCACGCTTTCTGATTGACCGAAAGCCTGCCGTCTGGGCAGGGTGAAAGCCTGGAAGAGCACTTCTTACCCGTCTATAGTGTGGCCCTGAGGTTCTGGTTAATTTGGAAAAGAAGAGAAATTTTTGTAAAAATGAAAAAGATACTCAAGAGTAGTTTTTTTTTTTGGTTAGTGAAAATTTTCATTACCGAAAAAGGTGGTGAAAATTTTGATAAATTTCTGGAGAAAATTGGTGGAGTAAGCTTGGGAATAAAAATGAAAAAAAAGGAGGAAAATTGACCTCAGCTAAGAGGGAGAAATTCGCAGGATTTGCGGATTGGCAAGCTAAGTATTTTTATTGGTATCTATTAGTATAATTGTGCGTTTTTGTTTCAACTGAGAAATTTGTAAAATCGTTTGACTTTTGCTTCCGTTGATATTTCCGATAAAGCGGAACTCGCTTTACTTTCTGGACAAAAGTATTAACAGTCCATCTTCCTTTGTTCAAACATTTTCTAAAAGCTAAATTTAAAGTAATTAAAAATCTTTTTTTAAGAGTTTAAATTCATTCTTTTAATTCTAAATTCATCTTTGTTGTTTTCCGCTCCAAAAGGTTTGTGATCTCCCTTCTTATAAACAAAAATCACTGGCGCCCATTTTATTCCAGCTACACCCTGTAAATACTTTTTATACTTTCAATTATTGTATTCAATTTTTAATTAACTTGATTAATCGCAATTCGATTAATAAAATCCGTCACGTCGCTGAGCTACCGTGGTGGCGCACTTATCGTGCTACCTGTTGTGAAATTACTCTAAACGCGCTCAGCGTCCATTTGACAGTTAGTCACTTCACTTTAAGCATGCCGCGCCGCCGGTTATCGTGCAAAAATTCTTATTAATTCGTTTGTGATTATTTGTGTCGATTCGGTAAATCCAATTGTGTTTTGCAGATAAAAGATCTGCCATCGTACATAAATATAAAAAACTTTTCCTAAATCCGGGATCATGACGTTATCTAGAATGACAAAAATCTCGAATGGACAAAATCTAGAAAAACAAAAAAAAAAAAGCTCGAATGCAGAAATCTAGAATGACAAGACAAAAATCTCGAATGTACAAAAATCTCGAAACACAAAATCTAGTAAGTCAAAATAAAATCTAGAAAAATTCTAGAATTTTGTTTTATAATTGTAGGTATGCTCTCTTAACTGTTGGTAATATTTTAAAATACTGTTGATTATACAGAAAGGTAAAATTCCATTTCCATTTCCATTTTGAATGTTCATACATAATGTAATATGGGCCATCACACACAGGCTTAATTTTGAACTAGACTAAGCTGGGGAAATGAAAGTTTATAGGCAAGGGAGGTGAAGTATGAGGAAAGAAACGACTGAATTTTTCATCCTTGTTTCGAGCGGACTAACAAAATATAATTACTAATACATAAACAGTTGTTCATTTCTAGGCAAAATAAACAAATCTGTTGTCATGCAAAACAAAAAATTTTAAATGAAATTATTTTTTTTTTTTTCTATTCACAAACTGAGAGTACTCATATAATTAAAGCCGGTTCATGTACACACAATTTTCAACCAGCTTTGCTCAGCCCGTGTGTGATTGAAGGAAAAGTAAGTCTGGATTTAGTTCAGCTCAAAATTAAGCCAGTGTGTGATGACCCAATGAGTTTTTTTTTACATATATTTATTAAAAAAAAAAATGAAAATTTAACCAATTAAAAAAATAAATAAACAACACTTTAGGCGAAAAAAAAACAAATGTAGACAGAAATAATAGCGTACCTACATTGACTGTGCCAAGTGCTATAATAATAATAACAGTATATTTACTTACTTACTTAGGTCCTCAGACCTATTACGTCCGTGATTTTTCCCTTACGGGACATAGGGCCTTCACAACACCTACGCGCCATCGTGTACGATTTCTTGAAATATATTTCAGCTTTCTCCAACTTTTCCCCAGTCGTGCCGATTCCTGTTCGACCGTTCTTCGCCATGTACTTCTAGGCCGGCCCACTTGTCTTCCCTCCTGTGTGAGCGGGTTCCACTGCATTGCTTGAGATGCAATGCACCGACCATCTTTTCGAAGCGTATGGCCAATCCACTGCCACTTTCTTCTTCGTATAATGGAGTCTATGGGCTCCTGACCCGTTCTCGCATGAAGTTCGGCTTTGGAGATACGGTTGGGCCAGAAAATCCTCAAGATGTTTCGTAGACATCTATTAACGAAGGTTTGCAGCTTTCTAGTGACAGTGTTTCACCATATTTTGGATAGCATTCCGAACGCAGCCTTTGCTTTTCTGATTCGGCTGTTTACATCCAGTTCAGTTTCGCCACCCGTAGAGACAATACTCCCAAGATATTGGAAATCCTCTACCATCTCTACCGGTTGTCCAGAAATATTTACTTGGATTGATGAGGCAGTTCCAAGGCTGATCCTTTTAGTTTTTGCCGAGTTGATCTTAAGCCCTAAGATTTCTGCTTCTCTCTCCACCCTTGTTGTCATTTGATGGAGATCCATGATCCTATGAGAGAGTAAGCATACGTCGTCCGCGTAGTCCAGATGTTTGAGGTGAGATTGCAGAGTCCACTGAATTCCTCCATTTCCATTTGACAAAGCTGCGTGCAGTACGTCACTTATCACCAACAGGAACAGTATTGGTGACAGTATACAGCCTTGCCTAACTCCACTTTGGATTTCAAACTCCTCTGACAGCCTACCTTTGTGCAAAACGTGACACTTGGATCCATCATATGTAGCCTTGATAATAGCAATCAATTTATCTGGGATGCTCCTACTGCGCAAAGCAAGCCAAATAAATTCTGTATTGACACTGTCGAACGCCTTTTCAAAATCGATGAACAGCAGGTGAAGTGGTGATCGATATTCAAGTTTAAATCATATTACCTAGGCGTGATATCTTCTCAGAATGCAGAAAATGCTCTTCCACATACATATGTATGTATGTGAAAATTGGAGACAGAATGGCTGAAAGTAATGTTTTACTTTATCTTGACTGTCTTCTGTAAAACTAATTGAATAAAAGTACCGTTATTGTATTTTAAAAATTACCTTATCGTGAAAGATCTCGAAAAACCATTCACTTTTGAGACAATGCTTAAGATTTGCGCGCTCAAATCTTAAGCATTGTCTCAAAAGTTAATGGTTTTTCGAGATTTTTGTCGTTCTAGATTTTGTCTTTCAAGATTTTTGTTATTCTAGATTATATGCATTCTGTATTTTGGTTTTCTAGATTTTTGTAATTCGAGATTTTGACATTCTAGATTATGACTTTCGAGATTTTGTCTTTCAAGATTTTGGTTTTCTAGATTTCGGGGTGGACCCCCTAAATCCGCGTTGTAAATTGGATACTCGTGATCTAGGGAGTGCCACCTTTCAATCGATGTATCACATGATGCGGAAAACGAACTTTTATATTTAAACCTCAATTGTGACGTAACAAGACGTCCTAGACCCTACAAAGTTGACACCTTTTTTTGTATTTGAAAGTTATTTCTGACTTTACTTAACATCTTAGCGAATTCAAAATTATATATTCGTTATCTTGGGAGTTCCACCTTTCAATCGATGTATCGCAGGATGCGGAAAACGAACTTTTATCTGTAAACCCCATTTGCGGCTAGACTAGACGTTCTAGAGGTGCCATGCCTTAAAGTCTAATGAAATAAAGTCCAAAGCCACATTTTCACACCTAGGAGTGCTATAACGTCCAAATATGAAATGAAATAATATCCAAATGAAATTAAAAATTATTTTTTTTTTGAAAATTTAATAAGGTAGTTTCATAAATTTCGCGCCCCGATATTGGCAGTCGGCCTGTTATTAAAATTTTTTGTACTAAACAATATTTTTTTCGTTTTTGATGTTTCCTATAAAATATTAAAAGTCACTATTATTCCATAAACATACTTTATATGCCACGTATAGCAACACAGCGAGACAAATAATGTGGTTTTACGGAATTGAAACACATTGCAGTGGAAGTGACACATGACACTGCAACACAACACACGACACAGGTGTGGTTCCAGCTTTAAATGACTACTCGTTCCAATACAAGTGCTAGGGTAAAAATATATTTAACATTGTAAACATTTCAAAAAACCTTAATAGAGATCTCAAATAGCTACAATGATGTATATCTGCGTTTGCACCACAAAGTTTATACGCCACAAACTATGCTGAAGGATTGTTCGTCGCTATCGCCACCACCACCACCATCATCAACCACCACATTTGCTGTGTCTAAATTGTGTTTCCAAATGGCAAAATGACGAACTTAATCCTCATCAAAACCCACACAATGGCAGTGTCAATGAATTTCTAATTCGCTTCTGCAGTTGTAACACAATACACAAATTCAACTTGAATTTACTGAACTTATATAGATCCCTCCTCTGTGTCGTCTGTCCAGTCTCCAGTCGTGCGCTAGCTATCAATGTATAAATTGAAGTAACCACTTCCAGCAGCAGTAGCAGAAACGGCATTCCGAGGTTGTGTTTGTTTCATCATCATCATCATCATCATCATCATCATTATCAGCCCCCTAAAGTACCATTGGCATCGGCAGAGCGTCAGCCTCGAAGGCAGCTGCAGTAGAAGGAGCACTAGGAACAGTTGCGGTTTAGTTAATTATGCAACTGAAAAATACAAGACTCATGCAGCTGTGAACACAAAAATACAGCTTCAATGGGCAAGCATCACAGAAAACCAGTTCCAGTTCCAGAATCCAAAAAATGGAGCTGGAGTCCTGAACTGTAGCATAGAACGCGCATATACAACACAAGGTCTGCGATCTGGATGTATATCCGTCTATAAAACCAACCAACGAACCAAACCAACCGATTCCATCAGCAAGGCCAATCTGCTGAAATATGTAAGCTGGAGTAGATCCGCAAGAGATTACACTGCGTCACTTGGTGCGGGAGTTGTATTACATATAGTGTAGTGGTATATACTCGAGACAGCTATACTACTACTGAATAAATATGTATTCGCGCTCAGGATAATAATGGCAATAAAACAACAATCATTCCAGCAAAAATGGATTATAATGTTGACCCACGGAAATGTTTATTCATCGACGATGGACTGGACATGGAGCAGCAGCAACACGAATGCAAGGCATGCAGCTATCGCTATGGTTGTGTATAGTTGCTCGGGACAAAATCAGATTACCGAGGGGCTTATTGCACGAAAATAAAGCGAATTGAGGTGGTGGCGCGATGGCACTTGGTGAACTTTCCCCAGTTTTCTGTGATTTTAATTCAGCAAACGAATCAAGAGGGTAGGTGGGGTGGAGGTCGGGAAGGGTATGGATTCTTATACCAATTTCAACGAATATTCAACGTCAACGACTGCAACGGACGCAAATGGCGAAGGTTACATAATATTTCGTTTTTTTTATATTGTAGGTAAATTGTCCTGATAAAACTGTCACCAGGTCCGGGGGATCCGAAGCTTATGGTAAGGAATTTGTTGTTTTATTTTTTTAAATACTCTCTGGGTAAGGATGAACAAATTTTTGTATTAACTTTCGGTTGTTGTTGGTTTTAACGAAGATGTCCACTCTGTCCATTCTTTCGCTGGGATTTTAATATGTTTTCTGAAAATCAGAATTCACAGGAACATTTTTTTTTTTTTTACTAAAAATTCATATATGGTCATAAAAATACTTGAGAAATTCGTTACCTCTATAGACAATGCGAATTTGGGGCAATTATTTTTAAAACGAATAAAAGTACCAATGCAGAGTTGTTAGCAATTTTATAGTAGAAAGGATGATTTTTTGTCCAAAAAGCCTTAAGGCCCTTAGGGGAACAATTTCGTACCTAATTAGTGCTGGAATTTGTGTATAGAACTTAACTCATACAAACTTTAACCGAGATGGTAGATTGCGCCATAATAAAAGTCCAGCTTAAAGTCTAGCTAAAAGCATACCAGCGCTGAGATCAAACGGAGGGTGGTCCTTGGGCCAAGAAGGGAATTGAGTAGCAAAGGCCTCTCGCGAATAACTTAAGTGTCCCTGTATAAGACGCTCATCATTCCGGTCCGCTGTATGGAATGCAGAGGCATGGACCATGTTAGCGGCAGATGAGTACGCCTTAGAAATATTTGAGAGAAAAATTCTTCGGACGAGGAATGCAGGGCAAAATACAACAACGACGTAGTCACAAAATTAAAAAGGCAATGACTGGGTCATATAGAGCGGATAGACAACAACGCGGATAGACACCAACGCTGCGGCCCCAAAAGTCTTTAAATATATCCTCAAGGGACGGCGCGGCGCATTAAAGGAAGACCGTCACACCGGTGGAACACTAAAGATCACGAATATACAATTTTTAAATCGCTAAGATGCTTAGTTTAGTCAGAAATCACTTTTAATGACAAAAAAGGTGTCAACTTTGAAGGGTCTAGGACGTCTAGTTTAGCCTACAACACCAAATCAAATAAATGAATTTTTCAATACCTACGGAATGAACCTGCTCATTCTTACCATAAAAGGCAACACATTGGGGGCGTCATTATTTGACTTCTAACGTATGTCAGTAAATCATTGATTTTATCCATCATTTCGACAGTTTTCTGGCAGAGATAATGACAATTTGCAACTTCGGTAGGTGCGGCTTTAAACTACTTAAGAAATTTAAAACAATTAATAAGTACAATTATAAAATTCTCAAAAAATTTGTTTAATCCTTAAAATACTTATCCATTTTTCAACATACCTATACATTTATGTAATTCAATTAATAATTAATTTATCCTCAAAAAGAAAATAATTAATGAATAACCAAAAACTCTTTTTATTCGTCGTCCTGGGTCATTAAACCGGTATAAAATCCAATTTTAAACTACGAGAATGTATGAATTTACAATCACATAATTATTATTGTTACATTTTGTTGTTGTTTTATGTAACATAAAAATAATTCAATTTTAATTTTGTATATATATGTATATTTTTTTTTAATTAATTATTTACCATTTAGTTAGACTGCTTTTTTTAATTTTTTTGTTCATATTAACTTTTGAATCAAAGATATGCTAGTGTTTTATTACGGAGAAACTAATTGATTTTAATGTTACACAACACTAATTGGATTGTAATTCAATTAAAAACAAAAAAAAAACGTAAATGAATTAATGTTATAAAATTCATTGTTTGGATAAATGAATGTGCATTGTGTGGCTTTTGTCCCAGAATTATAGGTCATAAAGGGGATTATTATTATATAAAGATCATTTAAGTAAGAGGTGTTTAAAATATTACAGTGGTTCATTTAAAATTCACTTGAAATGGTACTTTTGAGTAATCCCGCGCACATACGATGGTAAGTAGGTACCTTGCTCGTATGCTTATTTTAAAGATTTTCAATGTTTAAGCATTGGTAGACCACAATTATAAATTATATAAATTCATGATAGACGAGAGTTAAGAATCTCTTCAGTCTTCAAGTTTCCACGCACACGTAGTAAACCCTTAAGTATAACTACCTACCTAACAATTCAAGGAAGGTACTTAAAACGCCCCTTTAAGATTCATTTAAGCTTCTAAGTTTGAAAGCACATTACAATAAAATTAATATACGGCTACTTCTTTCACTATCAAGCTATTTATCAAGCTGGTATCACAAAAGTACCTACCTATTACCTAAAGTTTTCTAACTTAAATTTTTATTGACTTTCTCCTTGACTGCTCGAAATGATTTTTTTTTTGCTAATCTGATCCAAATTCTAGACACAAACACATGCACACACTCACGCATTCACAGGAACAAAATAAAAAAAGTAATTAATTTTTTTTGTACGTTTCGTATCCTTGTTGAAGGAAAACTCTCTCACATCCTTTTCGGTCAATGATTTCCTTCCGGTCGTTAATTTCCAATCTTTACACAATTTCTTGGTGTGCAATGTTCGTCGTGGTCTGGCAGCTCTGGCTCATTGAGTGGTTGGGCGTTTGTCGGTGGGGCCAATTCAACCCGCACATCCTAACGTAGTGCGTGTAATTATTTGCTCAACATTTTCCATTTTTTTTTGTTGTTTGTGCTTCCGAACAGGATCTCCACATTCATTACGACTTATAGTTTTTTTGTATACCCAAGAATAAGAACAGAAAATAAGAGAAAAAGAAGAAAAGAAGAAAGTCCAACAAACCGTTAGTTGCATAGTATGCAAGTGGTTTTAAGGATTTTTATGTTCAAGTTTTTTGTTGTTGTTTTTATTTTAACAGCCGAGTTTGGTTGGGTATGCGTGGTAATGGCGGGCGAAGTCAAATTGCTAATGACGATGGGTTGAAAATTTGTGTATAGGAATGGATGTTGTATGTACAGGGGGCTGCAGGTTGCGCGTTAACGAAATAAATATTTCATGACTTTGATAAAGTGCCATCGAAAGGCGACACACACCACACAATCTAAGAAAAACATGAGCCACTGCCGTGAAAAGAACCTTAACTGCAGAATAGGTAGGTAATGTACATACAATGTGGTCTCCTAAGAGGATGTGGAGGAGTATCTTTATCTCAGCTGCAGCAACTAAGTAAACAATTTGTTACCAGTGCTATCGAAAGCAGTTTTACTTCATTTTTTTTTTGGCAAAATGTATTACATTCCCATTTCGCTTGAAATTTGGAATTGTTACATCCCTTAGGATAAGGAATATGAAAAATATGGAGTAAAAGCAGTAAGATAGTATCAAAAAGTGAGTAACTCGGAAAGGCGACACCAAAATAGTACGATATTTTCAACTCGATTTCCACTGCTGAAAAGAGAACAACCAGAGGTCTGTAATTTCTTACCGTTGAATTTTAGAACTGTTCCTCTCAAATGAATATTGAAAATTTGGGGTAGGAGGAGTGAAAAGGGAGTTAGGTTAGGTTAGGTTAGAAGGGGTGATGAAGCGGCAAGCCGCATCATCTCACTCGGATCTCAGTGAATCCATTGTGCTCCCCGGGAGCTGACTTGGGTAGGAGAAAGGATGGGTGAGGAGAGGACATTGTGGGTATCAGGTAAGGGTTATGGTAGAAGGAGCCTACCTGAACCATCCTGAAATTTGAATGAATTTCATGATGCTTGCAGGTGGCAAATTAGAGACGCTATCTAATTCGTCGAAGAAGTATTCTCCGAGAGTTGCTCTTCTATTTCTAGCTATGCTGGGGCATTCGCAAAGGAAGTGGTATGAGCCCTCCACCGCCTCCTCGTCTTGACACCCTCTACATAGATCAGATGAGCTGATGACTATTCTGCTCAAGTGGGTTCCCATGGAGCTGTGACCAGTGAGTACACTAACTAAAAGGGATAATTGGAGCCTGCTTAGCTTGAGTAAATAGTCTGTTTTGTTCTTAGAGACTAACGGCCATAAAGTCCTTGAGACCCTACACGTATCAAGTGTTGCCCACCGGTCGTTTGTGGCTTTTAAGAAACTGTGGTGAATTCTGTATTTTTCTTGTTCTATAGGCCTAAGTACCCAGGGTGTGACTTGCCTCGGTTTAAGTGTTGTCCCGTTTTCGGCCAGTTCGTCTGCCCTTTCATTACCAAAAAATGTCACGATGTCCTGGGACCCAACAAAAGGTAACTGTGTTCGTTGCGCCCAACGATTTTAGTTCGCCGCGACAGCAGTCAATCAGTTTGGATTTTGTGACAATTGATGATATGGCTTTGATTGCAGCCTGACTATCTATGAAGAAATCAATGTTCTTACCCGTCAATTCAAGCGTGGAGAGATGCTTTGCCGCTTCACATACTGCAAGGACCTCTGCTTGAAAAACGCTACAGAAGTTCGGAAGTTTTATCGACTTGCTAATGGGTGGGTTTTCTGAAAAGATGCCAGACCTTACCCCCTCGTCTGATTTGGACCCGTCAGTAAATAACGAGACATGATCTACGTTTGTGACCCGGTTTTCCTTCCAGAGTTCTTTTGATGGGAAGTCTGTAAGTGCAGTAGTGTAAGTGTAGTCAGTTTGAATATTGATGTCGTCTTGTGACCATAGTGGCCCTTTTTCCAATGTTTGCACTCTTTTAACCGAAGCGCACTATTGGCAGCCAGTTCTTTTGTAAAAAGATCAAGTGAGGAAGTGAAAGGAAAGTTTCCAGGGCTGCGGTTGGTGTAGTTCTCATGGCACTTGTTGTACCTATACATGCTAGTCGTTTTATTTTTGTCATGGCCTTGAGATTGGTGGTTTTGTCAAGTGCTGGCCACCAGACCAAACATGCATACGTTAATATTGGCCGTATGATGGCAGTATACATCCAGTGGATGGTTTTAGGGCTGGGCCGCCATCTCCTACCAAAAATTCTATTGCAAGTATAGAATGCTCGCGACGCCTTTTTCTCACGTTCTTTAATGTTTTCTCTCCAGTTTAGTTTACGATCAATTATCAGTCCAAGATATTTTGCAGTGCCCGTGATATGGAGGGTTAATAGTTGGAATATTATGCTTTCTCGTAAACAAAACCAGTTCAGTAATAAGTGGGTTAACATTAAGTCCACAGCTGTTGGCTACTGAGCTTGTCAAGGGCGGTTTGTAAGAGATCACGAAGTGTTGAAACAAATTTTCCAAAGGCCATTATCGCGATGTCGTCTGCGTATGCCACGACTTTGACACCACTTTGTAGTGGTGGCAATACCCCTCCCTGTGGTGTACCCCTACATGTCCTGACTTTTAGCTTACTGTCACCCATTTCCGCATTTACAAGTCCTGTTTGGAGCATAGAATCAATGCAATTAGACAGCAATGGGTCAATGCCCGTAGAGAATTGATTTACTTTCGAAATTATTAAAGGCTCCTTCTATATCTAGGGAAGCTCTCCGAGTAAATTCTTTATAATGGATTGATCTTTCAATTGTGGCGACCATCTCATGAAGAGCTGTCTCAACATATTTGCCCTTCATATACGCATGTTGGGCCTGTTTTTGGAATGAAGATGACATTGACCTCTCTCCATCCTGATGGAATATAGGTAGTATTTAAACAACCTCTAAAGATATCCACAAGGATTGGCACAATTGTGTCTTTAGAGCTTTGGAGCATAATTGGAACTATACCGTCGGGCCCTGCAGACTTGCATGCTGAGAAAGAGTCAACGGCCCAAGCCACTTTCCTACTATCTACTATTTCATTGCCTATTTGAGAGATTACACCTATATGAGGGCCTCTGTCCCCAAGAGATATGTAATTGACACATCCTGGAAAGTGAGTGCTCATAAGTGACTCCAAGGTCTCAGAGCGGGAGCCTGGCCAGGTCTTGTCCGGTCTTTTTAGGAAGCCCGGAGGAGTGTGAACCTTTGACATGACTTTCCTGAGCCTAGCAGCGTCATTTGTTGACTCAATGTCTGTACAAAATTTTCGCCAGGCTGCTCTTTTGGCATAAGTTGTTCGGTTCTTATATTCATTTTTGCTGATCTTGAAAAGATCCCAGTCAGCAGTGGTATTACTGTGTTTAGCAGCAGTGGTATTACTGTGTTTAGCTCTGTTGAAAATCAATAGATCAACTTATTGTGCTGCAGATTGATTTGGAGCACTCTCATCATGAAAAGGGAGTAATAGTTGTAAATATTTTATTTTTAACTTTATAAATTTACATATGGTTATTAATTTTAATTGACAAAACTGTTTACGACAATGACATAAAAAGTCGTCTGTCGGGTAAATTATTTTAAAAGTTAAATTTAATTTAGGTACATACGTTTGTATAAAGAAAACTGCATTTTGTTTATTATAAAAAAGGAACATAACAAGAAAAACTTTTGATCTAGCTAAATTCTGTTAAGATTTGTTTCCTATAAGATATCGCAACGGCAATATAACTAGCCAGTTTGTTCCAATCCGCTCCAATTCTTCCATTGAGTATACCGATGAGTTCTTCTTCCACCAAAAATGCCTTTTTTAAGTATCTTATTCTGAATTCCCTTAATACGGGACACCTGCCTAAGAAATGTTGAATATTTTCTTCTTCACTCATGTTACACAAGCTGCACAATGTTGAAACGTTATTTCCAAATCTACTTCCATTTAGAATGATGTCACATCGAGCTTTAAAAATCCAGCTAATTTAGTTTGCTTCGAAAGAGACAGTAATATATTGCGAACCCCTCGAGTAATCCAGCAACTTAAAAATACTCGCTCTACTTGCCCTCGCTCTCTGTTCTACTTCTTGGTATACCTCGGCCTTCAGTTGAGCCAGTATCTGTAAGTTTTTGGCATTCCAGTCACTTTCATCTACCATACTCTCATCCCAGTGTAAGCCAAATCTATTTCCGATGTTGTTTACCTCTTTGACACAAAAAAGTTGCTTTTTCAATAGTATTTTGGTGAGTTGATGAGGCAGTCTGGTATTACTGTAATCGAAAACTGTTTTCTTGACATACCTTAGATGTAAATCCAGCACATAAAAATGTCCATCTTCAGCTGTGCATTCAATCAATAAGGCATAGTTTGGAGTGCAAGGCGGGAGTTTTAAAACTCTCTTCAAAAAATAGCGTTGTAGCTTATCCACCACTTCAAACATCCCAAAGCCCCAGAATTGAGCGCCATAAGTTTGAATAGCTCTACATACCGCCAAAAATAGTTTCCACATCGAACTGAGTGTAATATTTTTCTTGCTCTAAAAGCAACGCAATGTCGCGTTGATGCTGCTCTTGGCTGCAGTATTTCTATTCTCTAAATGTTTTAAGAAGCTCATTTTTGAAGTAAGTTGTACACTAAGATAAGTATACTGCGATACTATACGAGTTTCTTCCCTTTTAAAAATCCACCTTTCTCGATTTGCTAGTCTGCCACCATTTCGGAAAACCATAATTTCGGATTTTGTAAGGTTTACTTCCAAATTCCTGCTCTCACAGTAATCCTCAAGACTTATTATCATTTGTTGCAAAACTTCTACATCATCTGCTAAGATCACCATATCGTCAGCATACATCAGCAACCGTATGTTTAAAAATTCTATATTGAGACCACCTTGAATGTACGTATGAAGATCATTGATTATATATAATGCGAAAAGTAAGGGTGATAGTAAGCATCCTTGCTTAGCACCAAAAAGGGTTTCGAAGTAATCTGATAACTCCCTTCCCGTCCACACTGCTGACTGCGTACTAGAATATATAGATTTCATCAAGTTAGAAAATTAAGTTGAGACACCCATTTCGCGTAGTTTAAATAACAACAACTGTCTTTAAAAGTTATCAAAAGCGGCCTTTAAATCCACGAAGAAAGCATAGAGTTTCTTTTTCTCAGCCAGCTTTATATGTACAATAGATGCCAAGTTATAGATGTTGTCCACTGTAGAATACTTTTATCTAAAGCCCGCCTGATCATTTAGGATATTGTTTGGTTCTACTCAAGTGTAAAATCTTAAATTAAAGATTCTCATCATAATCTTTGCTATGCAATTCATAAATGAAATGCCTCTATAATTACTTGGGTCGTGAATATCACCCTTTTTAGAAAACGGGAAAATTACAGATTTAGTGAAAGCTTCCTTTATCCTGCACTTATCCAACATTTTGCTATAAGCAAGTTCCTCCAGAAAATCATCGGGTGCATTTATAAAGAACTCATATGAAACTCTATCTTCTCCATGTGCTTTGTTCAGCTTTACATTTTTTTGCATATTTTTAATTTCATCAATAGAAAACGATGTCCAATATCGGATCTTCAACAAAGTTGGGTACATTTAATATACTGTTCTCTTTATACTCTGAAGTAGGTCATACATTTTGATGCATCTATCTCCGGCCATCACAATTTTTGTTCATGATTTCTTATCTTCTTAGCCATGCGCCACCAATCTTTGCTGTCTTTGACTGAATTAATTATTAAGTCTATTTGTTGAAAGTATGAAATTTTGCTATTTTTGCAGATTATTTTATATTATTATTTAGCTCTCAAATAATATCTTTGTTTCACCTCTTGATTTCTTGTTTTACGGAATTGATTCAATATTTTCTTGCTGCTTCACACTCGGAGTTGAACCACTTGTTTTTGGGTTGCAGTTTGTTATACTGTGACTTAAGATCGGCTATCTCGATTCTATCTTTCTGAAGTTTTATTTGTTGTAAGTTGTGGCTAAGTCTTGCTTGCTTTGGTAAAAGATTGTTTGACAAAGTCCCAGTAGCTGTGGCGTTTTGCTGAATGTTCAGTTTTATCGGTAAGTGATCAGACCATATTGCATCCGCTACGTTAAAACTTTCAACATTCATCAGCATATCCTGTGAAACGCCGCATATGTCGTTTATCGATTCTCCTATGTTGCTTACGTAAGTAAAGTTACCCTCTTCATCTCCTTTTGTTCTGCCATTCAGGATAATAAGACCGTTATCGTTACAAAACTCCAAAAACTCCATCCCCTTTGCATTTATAATATAATAATATACTGGTCAAGTCCTGCAGTTGATTTGTAGATATCGTCTACCTCCTGCTGTAAGTTCCCCAATCTAACATTCATGTCCCCCATTGTTATAAGATTTGCGAAACTATTTTCAGAAAGGAAGGTTTTAACAGAATCTAGGTCGTTTTGCCAGTTCGCCCCTCAACATAAAGTGGAAGAAGGGTCATAATTTTGTCGCTAACTATTATATTTATGATGTCTACGCTTTCATGACTGATATACTCATGTCGAAAGTCGAATACCACTTTGGTTCAGCGTTTTTTTAACTCCATAAACCATGCCACCAATTGCTCTCACAAACCGACTGCTACGCGTCGCAGGCCTCCAATATGTATGATGATCTTTGAAATATTTTTTGAAATTATTAATTTTTTCTTCGGGAAGATGTGTTTCTATGAGTATAAATATCTTGTAGGATGATAAATAACTAAAAGAGTGAGAAAGTATTATTTTGATCTCCAAGTCGTGTACGTTGTAAGATACATATTTTAATATTTTGGACATTTTCATAAAATGTGATATTTTCATTTTTACATAGATTTGACATTGTTTTTTTGGCGAGTGTTCGCGATGAGAGTACCAAAATTACAGTTCAAGCCCACCATTTCCTTATCATAAAGCGTTTTGATCATGTCTTCGCCCCACATAGCAGCTCATTATTACTGTTCCATTTGAACCATTTAGCACCAATACGCATCTTTTCGCTAATAAAGGGAATAACTCCGAAAGTCTATACGAAAATGGTATTTGAAAATTGATTTTCACTCCTGAAAAGATAACAACACAATTTCGTATGTCGGTTTCGTTTGAATTTGGAACTGGTGCATTTGGAAATTTGGAGTAAAAGTAGTGAAAAGGTAGTAACTCCGAACGTCCATTCGGAAATAATATTTGCAAATCGATTTTCATTGCTGAAAACAGAACAACACAATTTTGTTTGTCGTTTTCATTTGAATTTGAAATTGTTCCAATTCGAAAATTTGGAATAAAAGTAGTGAAAAGGTAGTTACTCCGAATGTCAAAACGAAAATGGTAGTTTTAAATCGATTTTTATTGCTGGAAAGAGAACAACAGAATTTAAGATGTCGTTTTCGTTTGAATTTGGAATTGATTCAATTCGAAAATTTGGACTAAAAGTAGTGAAAAGGTAGTAACTCCGAATATCCAAACGAAAATGGTAGTTTTAAATCGATTTTCATTGCTGGAAAGAGAACAAAAAAATTTTAGATGGCGTTTTCGTTTGAATTTCGTTTAAATTTGAATACTTAGGGAAACATTTGAAGTAAAAGTAGTGAAAACTGGGAGTAACGTCTTCAAATCTGAAAACGAAAATGGTATTTGAAAGTCAAATTTCATTTTTGGGAAGAGAACAACTAAATTTCAGATGTCATTTTCGTTTGAATTTGAATACCTCTGGACAATTTTGAGTAAAAGTAGTAAAAAGAGAGTTACTCCGAACGTCGGAATGAAAATGGTATTAAAAAACATCTTGTGCTAAATGAAAAGGACCAATTTATGCATTTAGTCCATTTAAATATCCAATACGCTTTTAAATTCAAATTCCCATTAAATGTGTAAAACCAACAGGACGACAGCGCTGCTATATTCAATTTAACCCTCTTTAACTAAACTGCTGAAAAATGAAAACCAAATTATCCTGACAGTAATAGTTATGGGGTGTTTCGCTGCATTTGAGATGGTGGGTGGCGATGAATAAGTTTTTGGTTAATTTATTTATTCTTGGTTCTTATGGGCCATCCACAGCTCCTCCAACGCGCATTTGGCCGTTTGCCATTTAATTATAGGTATGTATATGTGCGTATACGTAATATTATTCTATTTTATAGGTCTTCGTATCTTTCTCTATATTTGTCAGTAAGTCTATAAGTTTAAAAACAGTCGAGCGTCCGTCCGTAGTCAGGAATCTGTGTGGTCTGGTTGCATTTAGATAACTATAAAGAGAAATGAGTATTTGCTAACTTGCTTTATTTTTGTTGGTGTGTATTTTGCCATTTCACAAGTACCTTCCTACATATACTATAGATAGTAAAAGGATTGAGAACGCGGTAATTGTTTACAAAGCATTTGCTTGCATTTTGTTACTATACATACATATACGTACAAGAGGAGAGTGTGGCATGTAAATTGATGGCATGACATCAAGTGTAAATAATGGAAGCATTTATATACATTTAAAAGCGAATAGACTACTCTTGACAAATGCAAGATAGAGCGTGGTTTTTTTATGTAATAAATTCTCAAAGTAATGCATACATACAAGCGATAGTGTGCTATAGAAAAATAAAAAAGAAGTTTATCTATTTATTTATTCATTTTACAAATTGTTTTTTTTTTTAATCAAAAATTATTGGAAATTTTTCATAATCAATTTATGTATTTATTATTTTTCATAATTGGTACTGAAAATTGGAAATTTAAAAAATTTGTATGAACATTTTAAGAAAATTAAAAGCACGGTTGGATCGCACTAACTTCCTCATGTAGCTAACAACTAGAATGTGGCTAGTCAACATAGACGTATTGACGATGTATGTTAATCGTTCAATAATGTAATGATATCGTTAACAGGAAAATGTTAAAAACATAATTTAAATAAACATTTTAAATCGATGGAGCGTTGGTTTTTTTTAAATATGTAATTTTTTATAGATCTATAAAATTTTGAAAATATTTTTAAGAACATAATTTGGAACGTGAATTTAAAGTTACTACAGATAAAAATTTAATTTCAAAAAAATTCTTGGACTTGTCTTTGAAAAATCGAATTTTCAGACAAATTTTTTTTTTTTTTTAATCAGAAAAACAAGTTTTTTTTCTTTTAATATTTATGATTCTAAGGAGCATACGTTTTTTATTTGGAAATAAATTAAAATAATTTATTATCATTCATACACAGATTTTTATCAAAATTCTGGGATTCGTTTTTGACAAAAATAAGACAGTTTTTTAGACATTTTTAAGAAATGTGCAGTAATTTTTGACTTTAGCAACATGATTTGTTCAAGTTTTCAAGAAAACAATAAAAAAAATACTTTAAACTAAGTTTCAAAAAAATTAACCAAGTAATTTTCAAATTATTGAGTTTTCAAAAAACATATTTTTGAACTTTGAACTTTAAAAAAAAATTTTTGTTTTTATTTTGTGGTTAACACCAGACACTAATCACTAATTTCCTTGAAATCTCGAAGATTTACCATACAAATTTTAATCTCCTCAAATAAAGATTTCAAATAAAACTCATTCAAATGAGAATGATTGTGGAACTGATCCATTTAAACGACGTTTTCATTTATTGGCAGATGAATGAAAATGTAAACAAAAACTATCTATCTCACTCGCATTTCATATTTTTGATGATGATTTTGAATTCAAAATAAGACAGTGTTCAAAACTGAAAATCGAATTTACCTATGAAACAGAACTGATGTTATACAACAGTCAAAATGCTTCATTGTACTTAATGCAGTAGCGCTGAAATTGGCCCCTGGTTGCGAGACTGAAATGTAGTTTAATTCATAGCAAATTTAAAACCATTACGTCACAGCGAGAGCAGAACATGGTTGCCATTTTCATTCACCCGAATTACACACACTCGGTATTAACAGAATATAATACAAGACGATCCGTTTTGAACCATGAAATATGAAAAGTAATGAAAATGACTGGGCATTGCTCAAGTCCAGTAATCAGTCTCAGTTTCACTTAAGCCACCGATGCCGACGATTAAAGTCGATTCGGGCCACAGACACATATCTAAGGTATTATCATGCGTAGGGCTGGCCACGAGACGAGACTTTTGTAAATCTCGTCTCGGTCTCGTTAAAATCGAAATTTTTTAGTCTCGTCTCGGTCTCGTGTCGGTTTCGTATAATTAAAGTCTCGTCTCCGAAAAATACCATTTCCGGCCAACTTGTTGATTATTGGAACGAAATATTTTCGATTATAGTTTGAATACGTGGGGAAGAAAAAAAATATTTAACTGAAGTTGGATTTTTTTTGTTTATAAGAATCTCTGTAAATTTTGGTCCAAATATACAGTCTCGTCTCGGTTGCTTAAAAGCCAGTCTCGTCTCGTCTCGGTCTCGTCATGCGAGACCGAGACTTTTCTCGTCTCGTGACCAACCCTTATCATGCGCACCTTGTGAAATTTCAAGATGGCTTTTAAATGTTTTATTTTTTGACTAACTTAAAAGTAGCGGATTCCAAAATTATGACAAAATCAAGCCATATTCGAGAATATGTAAATAAAAAAGCAATTTGCTCAAATAACCTCAAATCTTCATTTCCGTTATTTGGAATTTCTGACAAAAATCCGTTGTTTTTCAGTAATAATTAAAACTATTTCAGGGATTATATGTACGAAAATTAATCAAAATACTTTAATCTCTTTTTGGGAAAACTTGCGATACAACCGAATTCGATAAATGGTAGCTTAGCTACCCTTTCTAGATCAGCTAGAAAATTCATTTAAGTTTCTCCTCTAAGGAAAAACATAAAAATGCTTCACATCAAATTTGAAGCAAATTCGTCTTACCATTAAAGCTCTAGCTCAACATCAAAACGCACCGAAGCACAAACTGATGCACGCGCCTAAGGACATATTGTCGAAAATCATTTTTTTCGATTTCTCTGTCATCGTGGTTTGATTAAAACCTGATTTTATGACACAAAACTTATCCTAGAAACTTATCCTAGAGCAAATCAAAATTTAACCTACACAACAAAAAACAACTGCGTTCAATCCACACTTTTGGTTACTAGACCATAATTTGATTTCATTTTTCATAGACAAAAATTATTCAAAATTGTAGAAAATAATCAAATCATAATAAAACCAACATATTTATAGAATTTAAGTTCAATGGATATACTGTGTTGTGTGTGTCTGTGTATTCAGCAATGGCAAACATATTTATTAGGATTATTCAAAATAATGGTGTACAAACTAATTTTGCATATCCAATATTCCTCAAAGTTTGGTATTTTTTTTTTTTAATTCACTTCACTCCCTTTCATGTAATTTTATTTTTATCTTTTTATTTGTTACATGCATTGTATATGTCTATATGTACCTACCTAATTATCTTTCATTAAAAGCTAAATTGTTTATTGAACATTGACATTACTACAGTTGGTTTTGGTTTGAAAATATTAAACTCAAATTCAAATGGATTTTTTTTATTTGAAAAATTCCACACCACATTAAAATGCAGCACGCATTCAATATGCATCACAGATGCACCTACCCCGACATATTTAGATAAATAAATTTATACACAAAATTGCGAGTACATTTTGGCTTACCATTTTAATTTAAACCCGTTTATAAAAATGGATGATGATAATATAAAACAAATTCATACACATTGAATTTTGCCTTAGGAAACACCAATGTTAGATGCTCCTTTGGCATATTTTGAAAATGAAAATAATTTCCATTTAAAAATTAAAAATTTGCATTTATATGTATAGGGTAGGATGGTATGTATACATTGGAAACATAATGCTGCACAGATAAAATATAAATTAAGACAAATATGTTTTGGAAACGAATTATGTATTTTGTATTCATATTTTGTGGGTACACGAACTTTTCGGGTTTGGAAAATATAAAATTTAGAATTATTAAAATTGTTTAAAATGTAGATAGATGATGCTAATCTTTTTAATAGACCAAGAGCCCACAGCAGATTTGGCGTACGAAAATGAACCAAAACAAAATTATATGAATCGAAATGTGTATTAAGGCTGATAAAATAAATGCAAGTCTTGCAGTCCCTGGTGGCGGCTGTTAGGTGGGAGGGGCAATTTTCTAAAAAATTGACTTAAAACAGAAAAAAAAATATTAAAAAACAACGGTAACATGTACAATGCCCTGTTATATTTTCTTGAAAGGCCAGAAGTCCCTTCTTTCATTTCCTTTTTAAATAAAGTTCTTTCAATGAACAGTTTTTGAAATATTGATGTTTGAATTCAAAATTTTGAAAAAAAAAAAATTTAAAAAATGGTAAAAAATATTTTTTTCGCAAAATTTCACGTAATTAAGTACTATTTTTGTTTCCAAAATTCAATGCCCTTATCAATTTGTAGTCAAAAACTGAAAACCGTATGGTTCTAGGACTTTTACTTTTTAAGATATTAAAAAGTAAATGAACCAGCTTTTTCATAAAAATAAGACAAATCTGGCCAAATTATCATTTCAGCAACCAGTTAAAATAGGACAAAAATGCGGAAAAAAATTCTTATATTTTTGAAACTTGGTGGAAATGTCGGACTTACCATAAGAATAAAGAATCAAAAGAGTCCATAAAAATATCTGTATCTCACGGGTGGTTTTTGGAGGGGGAAAGGGGGAGGTATGACTTATCGAAATTAAAAAAATATATTGATACAATTTGGACATATGATATATGATTTTAGGGTATTTTTCAATTCTGAATCTAATGACATCAAAATAAAGTCGATACAATCATCCCAAAAAAAGTTATGGTCCATTTTATCCAGACTTTACTGTTTTTCATTAAAACTGGTAAACTATTCAAAAATACCTTGAAAAGAATGGTACATTGATCAAAATTTGTATGAATATTAAACTTGGCATTTGAGAAATGAAACATTTTTAATAAATTTCTTCCCATTCTTGGGATAGGTGTTATGATCAAAATTTCATACCTTCTGTTTTCCTTCAGAAAAACACCCTTTCGTCATAGATATTTCTATGTACTCTTTTGATCCTTTATTGTCATGTCAAATTAAATATTTATACAAATTTTTGTCAATGTACCATTCCTTTAAAGGTATTTTTTAATAGCTTACTAGTTTTACTGAAAATCAGTCAAGTCTGGATAAAATGGACCATAACTTTTTGTAGGATTACTGTATCTCCTTAATTTTGATGCCATTAGATTCAGAATTGAATAATACCCTAAAATCATATATCATATGTCCAAATTGTATCAATATATTTTTTTAATTTCGATAATTCATACCTCCCCCTTTCCCCCTCCAAAAAACACCCGTGGGATACAGACATTTTTATGGACTCTTTTGATTCTTTATTCTTATGGTTAGTCCGACATTTCCACCAAGTTTTAAAAATATAAGAATTTTTTTCCGCATGTTTGTCCTATTTTAACTGGTTGCTGAAATGATAATTTGGCCAGATTTGTCTTATTTTTATGAAAAAGCTGGTTCATTTACTTTTTAGTATCTTAAAAAGTAAAAGTCCTAGAACTATCCGGTTTTCAGTTTTTGACTAAAAAATTGATAAGGTCATTGAATTTTGGAATCAAAAATAGTACTTAATTACGTGAAATTTTGCGAAAAAAATATTTTTTACCATTTTTTTAATTTTTTGTTCTTCAAAATTTTGAGTTCAAGCATCAATATTTCAAAACCTATTCATTGTACATGTTACCGTTGTTTTTGAATAATTGTTTTTCTGTTTTAAGTCAATTTTTTTGAAAATTGCCCCTCCCACCTAACAGCCGCCACCAGGGACTACAAGACTTGCATTTCTTTTATCAGCCTTAATACACCTTTCGACTCATATAATTCTTTTGTTCACTTTCGTACGCCAAATCTGCTGTGGGCTCTTAGGCTATAATGGATTATGGATTTTTTTTTTAATAATGTTTTATTTGAATCATTTAAGGTTGCGTAGTTTAAGCTAAAGGGGTTGCTTTCAACTCATTTATTCTTTTTCACTTGCCTTTTATATAAAGGCAGGTTTTGCGTTCGTGTGGACAAATTTCGAAGTTTTAATCAAATCTATAACATTGCGATTGAGAAGGCTATAATATTATGGATAATTAATAATACGTCAAAGGAAGAATCGCCCAAAACGATTTGGAAATGTCCCCCAAAAAACTCTGAACAAATTATTGTTGTAATTTTATTTCTCATTTTGAGCGTTTTTTCCTTCATTTTCTTATTTTTATGAAATAAAAAAAAAATACGACGAAAATAGGAAAAATTGCTCAAATCAACTTTAAAATAACGCTAAAGTGTTAAAAATTAAAGTCCAATGCAATTGTGTTCAAACCCAAATTTAGGAGTTTATTATACTTTAAAGAGTCCCGAAATTTTACTAAAACAAATTACATTCAAAATATTTGGGTGACATTTCCATTTTATAATTTGCAACAAAATTAAATATTTCCAACTTCTTCAGTTTTCTTGGGCACTAAAAAAATTTCTGCGTGATATTTCCAATTCGATTTGGGCTGTTTTGGCCTTGCCCTATGCCATACAAATCGGTCCAGTGTTTTCCGAGTCTGTCTACCAATAAAAGACATTTTATTCATACAGTGTGATTCCAATATTGTTAACAAAAAGCTAGAGTTGTGTCGATACTATAAAAACCACATTGGATTGAGGGTCTTTTCCCCCCGTTTCGGCCTCCTCAGTTCAAAAAACAAAAAATGTATTAAACAACGGTGTTTGTTGTTACGGTTGCAGCACCATATCCTTTTCATGAAATTATCCATGACCCATTCGCACATTTGCGGGTGTATGTCCTCGATAAATTCAGAAATTCCATAAGGTCTTAAATCGATTGTGGATCATAGGCATAGACCTTATCTTTCACTCAAGAAAAAAATACTAAATGTGTTAAATCACAAGATCTCGGTGGCCAATATTGTGATCAACTCTTCGAGAAATAACACCGTCAGGAAACTTTTCTTGCAAAATTGTGATTGTTTCGTTGCTTGTGTGACACGTGGCGTCGTCTTGTTGAAAATAAACGTCGTCCATATCAATATCTTTCAATTCCAGGCATTAATAAATCATTAATCATATAGCTCGGTAGCGCAATCCATTCACCGTAACAGTTGCACCAGCCTCATTTTTGAATAAAAAATGTCCAACCACACTGCCATCGCCAGCCCAAAAACCCCACCAAACAGTGACACGTTGAGGATGGATAGGCTTTTCAAAAATCATTCTAGGATATTCCGAGCCCAAATGCGACAATTCTGCGTATTAAAGTAGCCTCAGAGGAGGTATGAAAATAGGCCTCATCACTGAAGATAATTTTTCGAAGAAAATCCAGATCATTTTAATACATTTCAAAGACCCAAACAGCGAAGATACGACATTGCTGGTGATCGACCGGCTTGAGTTCTTGTGTTAACTGAACTTTAAAAGCCTTTTAGCCAAATCACAATCACGCGTTAGGTCGCTCCGACTTTGACATATTGAATAGAAACAATGAATTCGTATGAAACAAACCAAAATGTTACATCAGGCGTTGCGTCGCTTCAGATCGTAAATATCGTAAGCGCGAGCTCCAACGCCCGAATATTTCTATTTTCTATTCTGGCTTCGCTTTGACAGTACACAATTCTCATTTTATTTTTGTTGGGGTTAGATTTAATTTGCGTGCGAAAGTTTTTATTCAATTTAGTTTTTATTATTCCAGCAGATACCTACATTTTATAGTTGTATTGATTGAATCAAAATACATATTATTAACATTACCAAAAGCAATAAAATTAATCAATTTCCTGTGAAATCTATTCTATATTTTATTTCATTTTTGTCAGTTTTGTCAGTACCTACCCTCCTTGGACGTGTTCGATTAAGTATGAATTTAGGGTCCGGAGAGTAAATTCACTCCGGTTTGCGTACTTCTGATGCCAGAGTATTTTTATTCTTCAATGTAGGTTTTCTTAATAGAAATTAAAAGACACTATTTTATTTACTTGCAATACATACCTAGTGACTAAACGCACAATATAATGAATATACATAAATAAGGTAAGTTTTGCATTTTAATGAAATGATATTTTGATATAATAGTTTATTAGGTATGCACTATACGATGATAGACAGGAAAAAAAGTAAGTTCTGTGTATGATGAGTACTTTTCAGTCCATTTTCAGCGTCTGCTTTTGCACGACGACTTTTGAGCCATGACTTGTCGAAATTTGTTAGATTATCGCGAAGGTGAGTTCAGATTTTGATCTCGTTCGCACGCATTTAATTTCAAAAAAAGGCATGACTCAAAAGTCGTCGTGCAAATGTAGACGAGGGAACGAACGGATTCTGCAACATCTACAAAGTTGCGGAGATTGTATACAAACTTTAGTACTAAGATGGGGGACCGCATGAGTTTTTTCTGGTTTCATATGGTATAATTGAAATTTGTTTATAAAAATGGTGCATTTCCCCCACCAAAAATGGAACAAGTGTACAATTTCCATAAACAGATCACTTCAGTATTGTGTTCCATGTTATATATGGAATGATTTGATGGTCTTGTGATGTTTAAGTAGTGGGCGACGAATTCGCCGGAAAAGTGTAAAAAACATACTCATGAACATCGATCCATTCATGATTCCATTTCACAACAACAGTTCTTACGTTTCATAGAGTTGTTGATCTTTGTTTGGCTTTTCCTGTTTGACCCTGCATTATTCTTCTCAAACATTTGACAAATTTCTACACACCAAAAAAATAAAATAAAAACAGGAACACTCTTGCTTCTCCATTTTCCGCAAGGAAATTATGAGAAATTAATTTAAAGAAACAGATCTATTATTCTGTCAAATTCCTATCTTGTCAAAGCCCGAAGCCTGACGCGACATTCTGTGTTGCAAATTTTAGGGTCGCGCTTAATGACACATGATATCGTAAAGTCGGTAAAAAGCCTGTCAAAGTCGGAGCGACCTAACGCGTGATTGTGATTTGGCCATTAAGACCTAAGACCTTATGCAAAAGACGGTGTAATGTCGTTTGTGGATTGCCTAATTCCAAATATCGACGAGGAGTGGATAAACCTGGGTTTTCGTCTACACTACGGGCTACAGCAGCAATATTTTCAGTTGTTCTTGAGCGACGCACACGGTTTCGATTCTTCACATCACTAACTTGCTCAAATTTGTCCGCCAATTCCACTATTGCAGGCCGTGAAGGTGCTCCACGACGACCCAAAATTGCTCTAGTTTTTCGAACTGTGGACTGCAAAATGTTCACCATTTTTGTAGTGAATTTTAACAATTTCGATGCTTTTTTCAAGCGTGCATCGTTCCATTTTTGGTAATGGCGGTAATGTCAAAAGATGCCAGCTTTAAACTGACAACTGCCCATTCAAAATCAAACTTCTTATTGGAAAACCCTTTAAATAGTTTCAACTCTAACATACTAAAATTTCCGCTGATTCGACTGGAACCACTTTTTGTGCGAGCTCGTTTTTACGCAGACAGAGTTTGTATTTTTTCTGCAATTAGATCTTTGTGCTTCGAATTTCTAGGTTAATAGAATTCTCACGATTCTTCTCAGATTTTAACTTGGCATTCATTGTCTGCTAGTTTCCAACACAGGAATACCACAGGAGTCAGTCCTGGGCTCGCTATTATTTAAATTTTTAAATAACTTCCCAAATGTCATTCTTGAGTGTTAAATCCATTTCCATGCTGTTGGTAATTTAGTTTAGCGGAATCTCAAAAGTCACAAGAAATCAAATTTTGAATGGAACTTTGATATTTAAAACCCTTTTCAAACCTTATGTTATCTGACATGAAGGAAATCACTTTAAAAAGTCCTTAGTGAGGCCGTGTTTCTTAGTTAAATTTGAATTTCTTCCAGTTCTATATTAGAGTTTTTGCTCACATGATATTTCAGTTATATGTATTTCATAATGTATCACCTTTGCGACAGTCTCTCCTGCTGGAATCGAATCTTATGCTTTTGATAAATTCGTTTCCTTTACAGAATTCTATACCTATAGGTATTGACTAATTTTTATTTTCAAGAAACCAATTCTGCCAACAATTCTTGATTAAAGCTACCTTTCCCAACTGAGAGAGACGTGTATGTGTTTTATTTTCGACTTATGTAGATAGATAGTTTCTCAATTGATTTCGATCAAACTCGATGGTCAATAAGCTTTTTCCTTTAATTATTGATATATTTGTTATTTACAATTCCAATCCCCACACATATTAGCATATAAACACACATAACCTACAACCGAGATAGGTATTTGTATTTAAAATGTAGATATGTATACATAAAAGCCCCTTAAGGAATTAAGAATTGCCATCAAAATCAAGCATTTTCATTTCCATCATCATCTGTATACCCAAACCTAAAGAGAGAATCTCTCCATCTGGTTGTATATTCCTCTCGAGTAGATAGATACGTAGAACTGCATTTTTGTGCTTCGATATTTTGGGCAAACTTCAATTACAAACATCTCAGTTGGTATCGATAGACCTTTAACAATATAACGTCCACTTGTGATGATGAGGAACCAAAATTTTATCTCACCCTTGCCAAATTCCAAAAGCATCAAAAGGATTGCTTTGACTCAAATTCCTATCTCTCCGTCACCAAAAACCAAACCCAACCAAACCCTCATCTCATACACACTTGAGTATCCAATTCAATGCGATGATGCGATGGCAATGGCATAAGACCAAAAACGTCATCTGAAATGTTGCAATCAAAGGACATATCTCTTATATATGATGATTTCACATTGGCAGTCATCGTTATTCCCACTGGTTTCCATCGAGAGGAGGCCATTAGGAAGACCCAAGCGAGAGAGTATAGGAAGGTACCAGAACAGACAGAAGTCGTTCTATAACGAAACGAATATAACGATAACGTTTTCTATGACAACGATCGACGACGCCAACCTATAGAGATATACAAAAATATTTTCAACCAAAATGACCATTTGCTCTCGTTGTGTGTCCGACATCACAAACTCAAACTCACAAACCCTTCAATAAAAACTAATAGGTCCTTGCATTTGAAGCACACATTCTTTGCGCTTATGGATTGCATGATGATGATGGGTCATATGGATTTGGGATAGATGGAATCGAATGGTGAATAAACCTATTGTATGAGAGTTTCTATGGTTATGGCCCTACACACAGATATGCGTTGGACATTTTTGGTCATAAAAGGAGAAGAGAACAATCAAATGTAACCACCACCTCCCCCCTTCCTTTTCCTTCTGCCAATTTTTTTTTTTGTTATATCTAGGCCAGAGTTTGATGTTAAGTGCTGCAAGGGAAGCCCGAAGCAATCCTTTCTCCTTACAAACAGATTCGTAATAAAAACGGAAGAAAAATCAAAATCCACAGGACGACGACGATATCAAAGTAAAATATCCAAATATGACGGTTTTTTTCTGAATTTTAATTCAAAACTCTTCGCCAAAGCTGATGCTACCACAGTTAGGCAGGAAGGCTTGGCAAAATTAACATTTTAATGCCCTACCAAATCGCAGAGTATTTCTGAAATTGTTTTTAAATATTATGAATATACTGCTACTATACTCTGTGAAATTTTGTAGATAGTAAAACTTTATACGCAATTGTATTTTTTTTCCCTCGAAATGAATATTATGGAAGAAAATGTATCCTTGAAAACTTAAGCATTCAAGAATATGACAACTAAAATCATTTCCTAATTTAAGTCAAAATCAAACATTCATACACATTGGCATAGGGAGAAGGAGAGAGATGGAGGGAGAAAGTGAGAGAGAGAAGAAAGTAGTACTTGTATTCTTGTGTACACCTGAGTATAAACGGTTAAGTAAGCACTAACATCAAAAGGAAAATGGAAAACTTTTCCAATTTGACGCTAAAGTATACCGAAGGAAATTTTCTTTGAATACTAGAATTTGAAATAATATATCGTATTGTGCGAGTCGAGTATAGTATATGGAGAGAAAGGTATTTCAAGTTTTTACAATACGTAAATTCTCTTGTATGAAGTGCTTTCCTGTACCAGTTCTACTCTATGCGGCATTGATGCCATCAAGAAGCAGGAAGCTTATATTATAAGCCTTTTCGTTTCAAGAAGTCCTTGAGAATTCAAAACTATACCTACATACTCCGCTTTTATGTAAAATGTTATGTGTATTGTTATAGTACCTACTTAACTCTATTATATACCTACAACTAAAATACGTTTGGTATTTAATAGCAATAGGTGCCCTAATAATGTATATAGATTTTTTTGCATTCTTAAAATATCTATACTTAACTTTTAATTCATTAAAAAGTTACCTTACAATTGTTTTAATATATATGTACAAATGGATCGTGGTTTGTGCGGATGCTTAAAACTTGAAAACAACTGGACCAAATTGGACACTTTCTCCTGCGGGTTTATTTGAAATTATAAAAAAATTAAGAAAAATGAAAAGTCGAAGAATTCTCAACAGGTGGCGTTGGAGTTGCAAATTTCGTTTTTCATTACGATAACTCTAGAACCGGATCGTTCGATTTTCGCGATATTGGGTTGGATTGATTCACACAAGGGAGGACACTATGGAGAAATATTCCGGAAATTTCAAGGAAAATTGGAAAACCAAAAAGATCCGGTTTTAGTACATTTCCTCGCATTTCTTAGAGAATTGCAGCGCGAAATCGAATTCGAAAGAGTCCCATTGAGTCAAGATGTTCGATTAATTGATGCAAGCAGTCGATAATGGAAATGGTGGAATTTTCTTCCTTCATTAGTCCAGTGGGACTGAAAAAAAAAAAAAACATTCCTGTTTTCACTGATTTTGGCTACGATTCGTACGAGATCTGAGATTACTTTGTTACTCACTTCTTAGGGTTTCGAGGCTACGTTGGTAGAAGGCAGTCGAACCAATCTGAATTGAAATTGCCATACAATATCTGCAAGTGGATGCAGAACCTACATGCAGCATCTCACAGAAGTCTGCGATGGTGAAAGTATTGCAGCAATGTTGAAATATATAAGAAATGATAAAAGACTTTTCGATGGCGCAATTATCATGCTTCATACGCTGCCTTCCATTCCATGATCGACTCCGCCATGTTAGTTGAACACTTGCGCGAAGGCCTCAGCTTTATGGAGAAGTTAGAACAAATTGCAATTAAAAACGAACACGCGAGTTGTTTTACGAAATGACCAGTCCGCTGCAGAGATTTCCAGGCAATTGATGGCAATGGGACTGATTAAATTTCCACCGAATTTTAGCAAAAATTAGAATTAGAATTATGGTGATCATAATTGACTGAGTGCACGAGCGATTTTGGCTGCGAAAAACAAGAATTTCGATCGTTTGAATTCGTCATTCCAATTCAAATTGCTGAAGAGTTACATTCATATAAATCCATCGACTCTTTGATTGATGAAAACGAAACCATAAATTATCTCATGGAATTTGTCATCCAAGCGAATATTTTGACGCGAAAATTCCGCTCATTCCACCCGATTAGCCATTCGTATTTAGGCGTTTTTCAGCTTCTCGCGCTGCTCGCTTTCGCTATGAGAATTAAAAAGTCGCAAGGATAATTGCTGGATGTTTGTGGCAACAATCTTGAATTCCCACGTTTCTCACATGGTCAACTGTTTTTGACGTGCTAACGTGTCGGCAAACATCTCCCTTTGTAAGTGGTACCCAGCCTAAAATAGAACGAAAAATGTTGTTTACCATATGGCACTTCAGGAAACCACCTTTCAATCGATGTATCGCACGATACGGAAAACGAACTTTTATCTCAAAACCACATTTGCGGCCAACCTAGACGTTCTATACCCTACAATGTTGACACCTTTTTTTGTCTTTAAAAATGATTTTGGACTAAACTAAGCATCTAAGCGAATCAAAAATTGCATATAGCAGGATGACCGACACGTGAATCTTTGAAGTTTTATTGAAACACGTCGACATTGTTTTACTTCAGTAATTTCCATTGGGTTTAATAGAATTTTCAATAAGTAATTTGTATTGACCGAATGAAGTTTATCAATTAAAAGAGAAGTAATTTCAATATTTTAGTATTTAAATTTCTTCATCTTCTTATTACGAATTATGTTTATCAATTATGGTTCATCATTATGGTCAACTCGTAATGATTTACGTCTTAATGCAAGTAAAACAAAAGCACTTGCTATACATAAAAGGAAGCTTGATATTTCATTGATTCCAACATTATATTTAGACCTAAATCCGATAGAATATGTAGAGTCAGCTAAAAATCTTGGTCTGATATTAAATCGTACCCTTACTTGGTCTACTCATATTAGTTCCGTCATTGGCAGTGGCGTCTTTAGGCATGGGCCCACTGGGCCCGGGCCCAGGGTCCCGCAATCTTAGGGGCCCCGAGTCGTCGCTGTAACGTTGCCAACCAATTTGGAAAGTAAACGATTAGGTTAACTTTAACTTGTAAACTGCAGCTACAAATTTGTTTACAAACCAACATTTAATACAATGGATGTTAAGAATTGGCTAAGCCTTACCACAAAATCATACAGCGATGGCGACATATTTAAGAAATATATTTTTTATAAAATTTTAAAATGCATAACTTTTGTTTGCGAAATCTGTTCGGAGTGTATTTTGGATCCAATTTTGTGTCCTCAAAATAGTCCTCAGAACTTCTCACTTTTAAAGTCAAAAAGTAAATTGGAGGTTAGAAGAGCAAGGAATTGGATCCAAAATACACTCTGTAGACGGTAGTACAGGATAAAACTTAATTTAATTTGGGGTGCATTCACTTGGTATTAGTACACTGAGGGAAAAAAGCTTTCTAAATTTAAATACGAGCGTATTTGATCTAAAGTTTTTTTAAATGAAGTGGAGCATTTTCATTTTTACGTTGAAACAATCTTAATTTGAATATGCGACGTAATTATAAGATATTCAACCTAGTTTCAAAGTAAAACGTGTTTATTTATACATCGAAATCAACTTTTGTGCATATACATTTCGTTCAACGTTGTTGTAAAGTGAAACGTTATCATTTTTAAATTGATATCCACATTTAAAGTGCGCTTAACCTTGTTTCAAAGTAAAACGTATTCATTTTAACATTGAAATCCACATTTTACTTTGTGATCCACTTTTATGGCATTTAAAGTGCCATCAAAGTAGTTTCAAAGTGCTGCATAGTTAAGTAAACCTTAATTTGTTTGTATTTGTAAGCTTAATATAAAGAATTTTGAGAGCGCGGTGTTGTTTTTCGAAGTAGCGCCCTTATATTTGTGAACAAATTAAACGCGCACTCAAAATTCACTTTCATATTATCGAAAAACAATATTCAATTTCTTTTCCTATATTTATTTCTATGAAATACTCATAGCATCAAACGATTCACTTAAGTCGTCACAAATAAAAGATTCACCACAAAAATGAAAAACGTCGATCATGAATATACATTTGTCTTTGTCTTACATAAATGTATACAAAGAAGCGTGGCGTGGGTAGCCATTTTGAATCAATACCTAACCAAGCGAAGTTCCATCTACGTTGATTCGAAGTAGATAAATGTTGTTTTAAGAGATGGTTGAATTTGATTTACCTATGATTCCACTTTAAATCAACATGTAAACGTAGTAAAATCTAGTTCGTTTTTAAGTATGGAATCACTTTGAAATAAAGTCGCTCCACTTTGATTTAAGAATTTTCGGCGTTGGCGCTAAATCGTTCCGAAAAATATTAGAATCAAAGTTTTTTGCTTTGATTTTACGTTGTTTTTTTCTGTGTATGGTCAATAAGTAAGACAAAAATGCTCGAAAATAACGAAATTTTACAAAAAAAAAAAAGTAGCACAAAATGAAAAAAATATTATTGAAACACCGAGGGAAAAAATTAAATACGATCGTGTTTAATTTAAAGGATTTGAAATGAAGTGGAGCATTTTTATTTTTACGTTAAAACAGTGTTAATTTGAATAGCTATGCGACGTAATTCAAAGATATTCAACATTCAAAGTAAAACGTATTTATTTATAGGTACCTTTAAATCAACTTTAGTACGTTTACATTCCGTTCAACGTTGTTTTAAAGTGAAACTTTATCATTTCTACATTGAGATCCACATTCAGAGTGCGATCCACCTTTGTGGCATTTAAAGTGCCATCAACGTAGTTTCAAAGTAGGGTAGAGTTGCCTAATTCCGGCCGTCTCCAGTAGCCGGCCGCCTACCAAAAAATGGCTCCTAATTAGTGAAATAGTAATGATACTTCTGTGGTTAGAGTTTTTAGATGGTCTGTCATCTCTCTCTTACTAATTGCAACTTTTTTCGTTCCATTATACAATTATACTAGCTCAGTTTTTACATCTGTAGTTGTGCGATCTCGCCGGCACACGATTTTATTAAGTTTTGTTGTCAAAAACGTTGGTTGGACATTGTTCCAAAATAAGCGTTTATTTTGAAATATTTGCAAGTAAATGTCTTTTATGCATTTATATTTGTTTATTATGTTATATTTTAGTTAAATCTACTTTAAAAAGCGAAAAAAAAGTAATTTTACCGATTTTTTTAAGCGGGCCGGCAATAGGACACACAAAAAACCTCTGTTGCTTATATTCGGCCACCCCGGCCGAAGATAGGAAACATTATTTTTTGTCTGTCTTCTTATTTCGGCCCCTTTAAAAACAAAAGGAAAAATACCACGATTTTATTATATTTAATTATTTTATTATAAATTAGGTTCTAACAAAATTAGGTTCTAACAAAATGGGAAATTAATCAAATTTGTATGAAAATTTTAAACAATCCCTTTTTTTAATTATGGGTTTAAATTTAATGGGGATTGAATAAATTAGGCCTAATGGCCAATTTTTCAATAGTCAGTTAAGCAGTCAGTTAGTAGGTACTTAATCCTCAGAGAGAGCAACATTAATAAAGCCTTGGTCTTATTTCAGGAGGCTTGAACTGGACGAGAAACATGACTGTCCTTTTAATTTCTTCAGTAAGATAAAATAGTGACAGCTAAGTGTTCAGGTGTGTTTCGAAAATAATTCTGACATTCTGAGCGCTCAGAAGTCAGAACACGCTTAGTTCAGAGGATGTTCAGAGCATTCTCGATATGCTCGGACTCTGTTCAGAACTCTTTTCTGAGCTAAAAAAGAAAAACCCTATTTTCTGGATATAATTGACCTTAAAGTCAAAAAGAAAAAATGGTACAGGCTACAAACAGGATATCTGAAGACACAAAAACGAATCAAATTTATTTAAACGCAATTACAAAGGCTGGTATTTCCTCTACAAATAAAAGCCTAAACGAAATTTCTATCATTAGTATTAACAGAGAAATTTTTGTTATCATGGCTAAGTGTACACCAAAGTAAGCCTTTTCTTAAATCTCCGATAAAAGATGTAGCAATTAGAGATACACCATTACTGTACAACTATTTTGTTCTTAGAATATACCCAAAAATCATTTCCTAATTTATTTTAATTTTTTTTTAATTTTATATATTAAAACTTCATATCAGAACTTTTGATTTTAAATATAACTATGCGACGTGTTTCGGAGTGCTACTCCATCCTTGAGCTATCGGGATATTAAGTTTTAATATACCTATGTACCTTTAAAATAAAAATTTAAATTGAAACTAAAATTAGAAAAATAATTTGAATTTTGTATTTAATTTATTAATTTGAAATTTATTTTAAGATTAAACATTTATAATGAACACAACTTGGAGACAAGAAACTCATAAAATGTATATTTTTATGTTTAACACTTGTTTTTCTAATATAACTAAAAACGAAAGTAGGTAGGTATGTTGTTTTCTTATAAGGAAAAAAAAAATAAAATATTTGAATTCGTAAGTATAGCCTTTTTATTGAGGGGCCCGAGAATAGGAAACACAAAGGCCGGAATCAGGATCCAAGGGGCCGAAAACAGGAAAATGTGAGTTTTTTCAGAAAAACAATGAAATATATTGTTTTACGTTAAAATATTATTGTTTTATTTTTGTTTAACTCTTAAGAAATCTCTAATGAACTATTTGGTAAATAAAACAATATCAAAACGTTAAAAATTCAAGGCTTAATCATAAGTTTTGTCGGAAAATTTCGTTAAGGGGCCGGCTACTGGCAACTCTACCCTATTGCATAGTTAATTAAACCTCAATTTGTTTGTATTTGTAAGTTTAGTATAAAGAATTTCAAGAGCGCGTTGTAGTTTTTTGAAGTAGCGCCCTTACATTTGTGAACAAATTAAACGCGCACTCTAAATTAACTTTCATATAATCGTAAAACAATATTTAATTACTTTTCCTATATTAATTACTATGCATAAGGTACCTACTCATAGCATTAAACGATTCACTAAAGTCGTCACAAATAAATGATTCACCACGAAAATGAACTCCGTCGAGCATGAGTATACATTTATCTTTGTCTTACATAAATTTAAACAAAGTAGCGTGGCGTGGGTAGCAATTTTGAATCAATACCTAACCAAACGAAGCGAAGTTCAATCTACGTTGATTCGAAGTAGATAAATGTTGTTTTAAAGGTGGATGAATTTGATTTCCTATGATTCCACTTTAAATCAACATTATGAACGTAGTAAAATCTAGTTTGTTTTTTAAGTATAGAATCACTTTGAAATAAAGTCGCTCCACTTTGATTCAAGAATTTTCGGCGTTGGCGCCAAACCGTTCCGAAACATATTAGAATCCAAGATTTTTCCAGTCGCGTAAAGTAAGCATGACAACTTTCCAAAAAGTGAAATCTGAGTATGCCATTAATTGCCGAGTAATTGCCGTAAATATGCCGTGGAATCAAAAAAATTGCCACGCTACGGGTTTGCCCACAAAGGGCAATTTTATATAAAGTTAGCATGACACTTTTTTGTTTTCGGGCAAAAATAACTTTTGAGTATGCAAGAAGTTGCCAAATAATTGCCGTGAATATGCCGTGAAGAGAAAAAATTGCCTGGCCCTTCGTTTGCCCAAAAAGGGCAATCCTGCTAACTTTACGCGTTAGCGTAAACAAAAATTTAAGGATGCCATTAATTGCCGAATAATTGGAGTGTGTGAAGTAAGCCCCCCTTTTTTCGAATTTGAAATTTTTGAAAGTTGTTCCAGGTTGTTCACGAGTTGTTCCGGATTGTTCCAAGTTTTTTTTGAAAAATATTCAAAAATGGGGGTTTTAGACCCAAAAACCCGTTTTTGACCTAGCCCCCCTGCTCTGAACATTGTTCCAAGTTCACAATTTCAAAAGTTATGGGCAAAATTCAAAAAAAATCTAGCCCCCCTTTTTTCGAAATTCCAATTTTTTATATTTTTTTCAGGTTTCGAAAAGTATTCTCACAATTTTTCCAAGAAATTAAAGTTAAAAAGTGTGTATTTTTAAAGATATGGCCTTCGAAACTTTTTTTCAAAAATGGAAAATACGGCTTCCCAATTTTTTTTCTTTTTCTAAAAACCTTTAATTCCAAATATCTGTCATTATATACATGTGCTGAAAAAAATGTGTGTCTAAGAATACACTATATCAGCCTAAAAACGGTCTTTAAGTTTTTGCAACTTTAAAAAAATGTACTGGCCCCCCTTTTTCAAAAAACAAAAATCCAAAACTTGTTACAAGTCGAAACATATTTTGCCTGATAGCCTCCAAAATTTCATCCAAAAATATAAATAATTGAAGGCCTTATCACATAAAAACAAATATGTCACTTTATTTGCTCCCCTGCTTAGTTAGTTTAATTTTAGATCGTAAATATTTTGTTTTGCTTTAAATTATTTTTTTTTTTTAAATAATATTATTGAGCAATGAGTTTAATATTAATTACCATCTAGAAGTTATTCTTAAGTTTTCATTTTGAAAAAAAAAAAACAAGAAATGTCTGTGTAGCATATTTTAAAACTATTTAAAGATAGTTAAAATTCATTTTTTTTAGTTACATTGGATGGGGAATTTTTAAAACAGTACTCGAAAACCCTAACAATCTTGTTAGAATTTTTAAATTCAGGAGGGGAACTTAATTCAAGAGTTTTAATGTAATATCGTAAGAAATTTAGTTTTGCTTTAAGATCTTCTATTCCTTATGTTTTTAATGATACTTGCTGGAATTTTCATATGGATTAATCAACATTGGGAAAAGTTATAGATTTCGAAAGATTTTTAATTTTCGAACAGAAAAGGAGGGGGGGGGGTGCGATAATTTTTTTTTAAATTATGTTTGTTCATAAATTTTTGATTTGTGAATTGTAAAGATGTTCTAATAGTAAATTAAGCTATTTTTCTTTTGTTAGATCATCCCGAAAGAGGGGGGGCAGTATAAGAATTTTATTTAATATCGTAAAAATCTTTTTTTAGCTGTAAAATCTTTGATTATGTATATTTTTACATGAAATCTTGGAAGAATTACATTTGGTGTTATATATATTTGGATCCATTTTTGTATTTTGGGTTTTCGGAAAGGGGGGCCGTGGGGGTGTTTTTTGATAAGATACTTAAAAGTGACAGGATTTTTAAAGCGTGTAGATAATTGCTAAATGAAACAAGTTTATTTTTTAAAATTTTGGAATTTTTAAAGGGGGAGCAAATAAAGTGACATATTTGTTTTTATGTGATAAGGCCTTCAATTATTTATATTTTTGTATGAAATTTTGGAGGCTATTAGGCAAAATAATTTTCGACTTGGAACAAGTTTTGGATTTTTGTTTTTTGAAAAAGGGGGCCAATACATTTTCTTAAAGTTGCAAAAACTTAAAGATCTTTTTTAAAGGCCGTTTTTAGACTGACATAGTGTATTCTTAGAAACACATTTTTTTCAGCACATGTATATAATGACAGATATTTGGAATTAAATGTTTTTAGAAAAAGAAAAAAAAATGGGGAGCCGTATTTTCCATTTTTGAAAAAAAGTTTCGAAGGCCATATCTTTAAAAATAAACATTTTTTAACTTTAATTTCTTGGGAAAATTGTGAGAATACTTTTCGAAACCTGAAAAAAATATAAAAAATTGGAATTTCGAAAAAGGAGGGCTAGAATTTTTTTGAATTTTGCCCATAACTTTTGAAAGTGTGAACATAGAGATCCGAAAACTTGGAACAATGTTCAGAACAACTTTTAAAATTTCGATTTTCGAAAAAGGGGGGCTAGGTCAAAAATGGTATTTTGGGTCTAAAACCCCCATTTTTTAATATTTTTCGAAAAAAAACTTGGAACAATCCGGAACAACTCGTGAACAACCTGGAACAACTTTGAAAAATTTCAAATTCGAAAAAAAGGGGGCTAACTTCACACACTCGAATAATTGCCGTAAATAAGCCGTAAAGAGTAAAAAATTGCTGCGCCCCTATTTTGCCCAAAAAGGGCAATCCAGCTTACTTACGCGTAAAGTAAGCATGACACTTTTTTATTCTTAGTCAAAAAAAAAAAAAATTTAAGGACGCCAGTAATTGCCGTAAATGAGCAGTGAAGAAAATAAAATTGCCGCGCCCATGATTTGCCCATTAAGGTTTTGCCCTTAATGCCCTTAAACCATTTTCAGGCTAATTTGCGTGTAAAAATTGCATGACACTTTTTTATTTTTAGCCAAAAAAAACTTCTGAGTATGCCAAGAATTGCCTTCTTGTACACAAAAATAAAAACCTCATAAAACAACCTTGGGAACAATATATTTGCATTGATGCTTTTGAGTCTTTTCTTTTCAGTCATCAGTTTATAAAAACAACATTACTTTGTTCAGGGTGGTTGTATTACACTTATTTTGGATTCATAAGATTGCGAAATAAAAACTACCCTTAATTCATGTATCATGTGCCCAGATTACCAAGAAAATAATCGGTTTGACATACTTCCCCATCCCCCTCTCCACACTCGGAAGCGATTATAATAAATTATAAAAAAGACACGGATTTAGGTAGGCTTCGGAATTCGGATATGATGTAGACACGAAAAAGGCAACAATATTAATATTTCTTAAAGCTTAGGATTTATGATTTTAAATAGAGTCTTATTCTTGGCTTGTAAAAAACAAACCTTCGAACTAAAAAACGAAAGTTCTTGATGTTAAAAACAGGAATCTTTGAATTGAACTGCAAAAAAGAAAATTCATTTGGAGCAGATAAAAAATAATGTCTTAGCCAGAATGTAATGTTGTTTTCACAAATAATTGCATTGAAAAGTATTTATTTTAGTTTGAAGGTAAATTTATTTTGTCCGTGTCATTTTGCTCACTTCCGTGCAATTTGTTTTATTATTTTTGTTCATATGATGCAGATGTTTCCTTTTATTCTGAAGTGTAATTTTATTTTATTTGTAAAAACCGAATATTTTACTTACTCCGTTTTTCTCAGAGTCTATTCGGTGTCTTCCACAAACTAATCCAATATGATACCACCTAGGCCATATCGCCATATGAAAAGACGATTTAAAAACTTAATCACTTTATGCTTAACATTTACGTATGTGTTACATAGGGTTTTCACAATTATACAGAAACTACCGTTTTATATAATTATTTAATTAAAGTAGGTACATAAAAACGTTAGCATGTCCACCATTTGTCGACCTTCATGGGCAAGCGAAGGACGCGGCAATTTTTTTTCTTTACGGCTTATTTACGGTAATTTTTCGGCAATTCTTAGCATACGCAGAAGTTATTTTTGGCTAAAAATAAAAAAGTGTCATGCAAACTTTACACGCAAATTAGACTGAAAATGGGTTTTTGCCCTTAATGGGCAAACCATGGGCGCGGCAATTTTTTTTTCTTCACGGCTTATTTACGGCAATTCTGGGCATACTCAGAAGTTTTTTTTGGCTAAAAATAAAAAGTGTCATGCAAACTTTACACGCAAATTAGCTTGAAAATGGTTTTTTGCCCTTAATGGGCAAACCATGGGCGCGGTAATTTTTTTTTCATCACGGCAATTCATCGGCAATTTTTGGAATACTCAGAAGTTTTTTTTTTTGGCTAAAAATAAAAAAGTGTCCTGCTAACTTTACACGCAAATTAGCCTGAAAATGGTTTCTTAATGGGCGCGGCAATTTTTTTTTCTTCACGGCTTATTTACGGCAACTATTCGGCAATAACTGGCGTCCTTAAATTTTTTTTTGGACTAATGCTGCATTTACACGAATGGCAAAATGCCATTATATCTGTCAAATTATAGCCATTTTTCTTTTCATCGTGTAAACGCTCTAAATACTGGCAACATTTTTGCCAAAATAAAATGGCAGAGATAATTTGGCATAAAATGCTGCCATTAATATGACTATGTGTAAACACTTTACTGACAGCATTTTCTGAAATTATGCCATTCTAGATAAGAATGAACATGCTCATTCTTTTATGGCATGTTGCCAGTATTTTGAAATCTGCCATTATTTGAACTCGTGTAAATGCATGTCATAAAAAAATTATTTCTGCCATTAATTTACCATTTTGTTGGTAAAAATATTGGCAACTTTGCCATTCGTGTAAATCCAGCATAAGAATAAAAAAGTGCCATGCTAACTTTACGCGTAAAGTTTGCAGGATTGCCCTTTTTGGGCAAACGAAGGGCGAGGCAATTTTTTTCTCTTCACGGCATATTTACGGCAATTATTTGGCAACTTCTTGCATACTCAAAAGTTATTTTTGCCCAAAAACAAAAAAGTGTCATGCTAACTTTATATAAAGTTAGCAGGATTGCCCTTTGTGGGCAAACCCGTAGCGCGGCAATTTTTTTGATTCCACGGCATATTTACGGCAATTACTCGGCAATAAATGGCATACTCAGATTTCACTTTTTTGAAAGTTGTCATGCTAACTTTACGCGTCTGATTTTTCCTGTGATTTCACGTTGTTTTTTCTTTGTGTAAGGGGCTTGTTATAGCGATCAGGGAAACGCATCAGTAGGACATTTTCTTTTTGATAATTTTATTTGTTAAGATACGATTTGGAACATAAAAAGAGTACAAATCAATAAACAATTACCTTAAATAATTATTCATAAAAAAAACTAGGTATTTGAAACAAATATTTGTGTCTAAAAAAAGCAATTTTTAATTTTCCTGATGTAAATTCCGTAGGGAAAAATATTCTGTGCGGGATTTACATCAGGAAAATTAAAAAATGATTTTTTAGACACAAATATTTGTTTCAAATGGTTTTTTTTTTATAAATAAATTATTTCAGGTAATTATTTATTGATTTGTATCCTTTTTATATTCCAAACCGTATCTTAACAAATAAAATTATCAAAAAGAATTTTTTTACTGATGCGTTTTCCTGATCGCTATAACCGGCAACTAAGGAATGGTTTCCTTAATGGTCTTCCTTAATATTCAAATAATACTTTTGTCATTTTGTATTATTTTGTTTGTAAAATTTCGTTACTATTCAGTTGTTCAAATAAATATTGTAACTACAACTACGAACAAATTTTTTTATTTTAAAAATACATAAAAGAAGAATAGAATCACGCACAAAATTGATTTTAGGTATTCCTACTTCTTATATAATATTCTTTTAATAAAAAGCACCACTTATATCATTGATTTATAACTTTTTTGAATAGGTATGTTTGCACTCTTCCATTGTTTCAGGACAACAGAGTTATTAAAACAGAACATTTGTTTATACATATGTTTTTTGCTCTAAGAACTTATCATAGAGCAACTTATAATTTTATTTTTGGTAGCCGAAATTTAACAAAAATTATAAAAAGTAATGACTGATGATAAACTTAAGAAATTACGATACATTTACAACAAAGGGCCCCCATTTCCTAAAGGGCCCAGGGCCCCCAATTGTCTAAAGACGCCTCTGGTCATTGGCAAGGTATATGGTACACTGCGTGCTCTATGGACAACACAGCATTTTATGACTACAAAAACAAAGCTTTTACTAGCGAAAACTCTGCTTTTGCAAACGATGCTATATTGCTGTGAGGTGTTCTGTTGTCGTGACTAAAGCTCTAAATAAAAACTTAATGTTTCTTATAATAATATTGCTCGTTTCATTTTTAATTAAAAAAGATATGATCATGTATCCTTCTACTCAAAACAAATTAACGGATTTTTTTTGATAATCTACTTAAATATAGAGCGTTATGCATGTTACATAAAATAACTCAAATAAAGCTACCGGAATATATATTCGAAAAGATACGTTTTGTCCAATCAGACAGATCATGTAATATGTTAATACAAACAAGTTATGCCTGCTTGACTTCAGAACGTCAGTTTCTTGTTAGTTCTATTCGTATGTGGATTTCATTGCCCATCAATATTAGGAAGGTTATTAAATCATCTCTTTTAAAATATCTGGCCAATGAAACAGTCATATTTTAAATTAAATTAAATTATATTAAATTAAACGTTTGTATATATTATATTATTATTATATTATATTGTATTTTTTAAATGTATGTTTGTTATTTTGTTATATATTTTCTTATTCATTTTAGGAAATATTTTTAAAATATTAAACTAACATACATATATTCAAGGCTTTCAAAATTCAAAAGATGTTTGTTATCTTATTATTTTAAGCAATATTGTCATTGATAAATAAAATAAATAAAAATAAATCAAGTAGCATGTACCAGGCTCGGAATAAATATTTTCACTATTCATTGACGAATTTAGGCGGAACAAATTTCACTGGGTCAGCTAGTTTTAAATAAAACTGATTTCCAAACTCAAAATCCTGGTGGCATTGGCACAGTTGATATAGTGTTTGACTGCTAACCTGGACGTGTGGGTTCGAGTCCCAGTCTAGGTAGCATTATTTTATAAATTCCCCAGTTTCAATTGAATTTTATGAGATAATTAACATCTACTGTACCAACAAAAATCTTGCCTTATCATCTATTCCTTCTAGTGCCATGCATTTCATTTAAACGACCTGGATTCTTACAGGCATATAGTTAAAATAATTATTATTATTAAAGTAAAGGATCACCCCCTCAAAAGACAATGGTGCCTTAAACTCTCCTCAACCTCGTTGGTTATTTGCCGGCAGATACTTCATTAATAAAATAAAGGCAATAAAGGCATTGTGTGGCGCAACGGCTCGTGTAGAACCAGGGCTTAGTTACTAACAACTCGCAACCATTCCTTTGTGCGCGTGTAGACATGAGTTGAAGGGACCTACAATTTTATACCGAATCCGAACGGCTAGACGAGAAGGACTTATTCATGACAATTGATGCTCGTTGAGGATTTGTCAATTTCTCCCAAGAGGCAGTAGCCCCCGAAAAAAAATTTGTTTTAGTTTTAAGGTGGACGAGGCTGGGAAGTGAACCCAACCCTCCAGCGTGACAGTCAAACGACAAAGTTATTTTTTTTTTTTTTTTTAAACTAGTGGGTGAACAATTAATTATTTTTGATAAATAAAATGTACAATTAGAGATACATTGACTGGCATTTTTGTTTTTCCAAAAATCGAAAGTGCGCCGGCTGACTTCGAAAGGGTACAAAATGGGGGGGTGGAAACGAACAAATAATTTATTTTTTATTAATCATAAAATTTAAATGGTTAAAGTTTGTTTTTAGAAATTGCCATTAAAACACTCCCTATAACTCTATTTTTTTTTTTTTTTTTTGTTCATCCAAAAATATCTAATCAAATCAAATGAAAACATTAGACCTTCAATAAAATTACATCAAAAGCATTTTTTAATATTAAATGACATTCCGCATGCACGAAACGCAAATAAATTTGTTTTCGTTGTTCATTTTGTTTTTAATTGCCTTTGGTATGAGAAAATAAGGGCATAGAGCCATTCTCTCAGAAACAACAAAATTTTGATCCAATAAATGCTTTATTATACAAGTCTTTTGTCAAATTTTCCTCTAAAAAGTCTCTCAATAAAGAATATTCATGTTCGCGTTCTCGTTAGCGTTCCGCCCAATTACTTTGGTAATTTATTGAAAAACCAAACCCAATGTGACTTGAATAAAAGAACAATAAAAAAAAGATTCCTTTCTCTATTCTCACATCATTTTGAAAGATTTACCTAGTTTTTCCCTATTGTTATATAATTCTGCTACCCAGGAAGTATATTTATGATGCAGAGAGGACAAAACCAACAGAGTATGTAGGTAAATTTATAGAGGTAAGCACAAAGTATAGAAGTGAACTCCTTTTTGGTGATGGGGTTGGGTGGAATATTGTGGGATGGGGTGGTGTCTGGCACGAAGCCCAAACCAAACCAAAGCAATTTGAATTCGCAATTTAACTTCGATGAGTTATCGAATAAAGAATTGGTTTCATTTTTCCGCGATGATGATGATAAGTTCCAGATTGTCAGAACTTGGCAGGAACTATAAAATTGTACTAATTAACATTTGCATTGCAAATGATTTCTACACGTTCAATTTGTTCCATGGCTGGTAGCTGGTAGCTAGATGGGGTTTTGTGCAGAATCTCATTAGTAAGTTTTCTTTGGTTTTCAATGTTCGTGTTGAATTAATTGACTTTTCCGAGAATTTTGGAGATTGAGTGGGGGGTATTTCAACATACATTAATAGCACAGTCAGGGGCGTATACAGCTTTAGTTCTTGGGGGGGGTCATGCCAAAAAAAAATAACACAAACTAATATTTGTTAAAAGTCAAGTGCCTTACATTTTGTTTGTCCATATTTTACTGTGCGTATATAAAAGAAAAGGGAAAAAATCTTAATTAACTATACTAAAGGGTTTTCCAAAAGGAACGGGTTGATTTTTACAGCTCGTGGCGGCCATATTGTTTCTTTTACTTTCGGTCAAAATATCGTCTTTTAATCGGTTACTAAAGACAAATCATCATGGTGAGTAACAGCGTCGAGCAACACGTGCAAATGATATTTTGGAACAGTTGGAAGTTGATCCCAATTTTGGTCGAAAAATCATCTTCAGCGATGAGGCCCATCTTTGGATGAATGGGTACGTGAATAAGCAAAATTGACGGATCGACACTAATCCACGCGTGAGTCACGAGGTGCCAATGCATCCAAATAAAGTTACTGTGTTGTGTGGATTTTGGGCTGGAGGCATGGAGGCGTCGTCGGTCCGTACTTTTTCGAAAATGATGCTGGCCAGCCCATCACCGTCAACGCCGATCGCTATAGGTCGATGATCACCAACTTCTTGTGAGCTAAATTGGATGATATGGATACTGAAGACACAGCTTAAGACACAATCGATATTCTGCATGAGGGGTTTCATGGCATTGTTATCTCGCACCGAGGTGACGTGAATTGGCCACCAAGATCGTGTGATTTGACCCCTTTGGACTTTTTCTTGTGGGGCTTTCTTAAGTCGCAGGTCTATGCGAATAAGCCGCAAACCACCTCGACCCTCAAAGACAACATAATCGATGCCATCGGTGAAATTCAGCCTGATTTATGCGCCAAAGTCATCGAAAAATGGACCTTTCGAATCCGCGCCACCCAGCGAAGCCGGGGCGGCCATTTGAACGATGTTATATTACTATAATAGGGCTCTCAAATAAAGATAAAACCTTATTGATATCTTATATAAAACTTGTTTTATTCAATTTTGAAATCGACCCGCCCTTAATGGGAAACCCTATAATACATTACCTTTGTTACAAATAAGTTAAAATAATTTAAAATCGTTCATATCCTGGAAAAAGATATCGTACCTTAACTCATTTAATTTCAAGACAGTTAAGAATCAAAAGTAGGCGTGAAATAGCAGACTACGAATGTAATACTACATTTTTACTATGCCAAGTTAGGTAATTTCGGTGAAAATATATATTTCGAACTGCCAAAGCCAATTCAAAATCAAAAGAGCTACATATACAAAAAAAATTAGCAAATTTGAGATGAAAACATTATTTTGGTATTTGCAAAGTAACCCCATTTTTGGTTCAAAAGAAAAGTAAAATAAACAACTGAGTCGAACGAACCTTTATAAACTGGACCAGTGAACGCGCTCTTCGCTTTTATTCCTGAATGTAAGACCCCTTTCACACAAGGCAACTGAGTTGCCGGCAACTGGGAGTTTGTAGGCGAGAAGGGCGTAAGAGGAAGAAAGGGGTCTTACATTTTTTATTTCGGAAGGCCTCAGCAACAGCATACAGCAATCTCCAGTTGCCTGAACAAAAAAACTCAGTTAAGCTGTCAAAATAACGAGGAATAAAATTTTTGGATTTGCTTTATCATTTGTTTTGAATTTTATTCAGAATTTATTTTAATCCTATCAAAGTTTTTATTTCAGCGAAATGCAGGAAAAATTAGTAAAATATCATTGTGACTGTTTTCTGTTTCTGAAATTTAAGTAAATAGATATAAATATTCACTACTGAAAATGAAAGCAATAGCTCTGATTTTCAAAAATGACAACTTGGGTAAATTCCTCTTTTTACAATAGTGGAAAAACTAAAATACATTACAAATTCGTATTATAATTAAATACAAAGATTCGTTTTCGTTGCGTTTCAAGAAAAGTGTGAACAAAGTTCACGAGTTATTTTGATATCCCTCTGATTTGAAAAAAATGTATGTCTCTAAGACTGCCACCGGTAGAAAAGTGAAAGGCACCGTCCAAAATAAATATGTATATCAAATATACATAATCTTTTTATCTTTCTTACCACTTAGCCTTTCTGATAAAAATAATGAACAAAGTTGTTAAATTCTACGAGCCTAGTCGGTTTTCATCATTGATTCCATCCGACTGGTCAAACGGTTCACCGCAAGGAGTTCCAAAAAATCTCCTTTACCATAGCTATTGGCTTTTGCATTATGGGATGCATAGGTTACTTTGTAAAAGTAATCCACATCCAAATCAATAACAATATTGTTCGATCGTAAATGTTGAATAAGTGCAAACAAAATCCTTTCATAATAGGTTTTCATCATAGTTTTATATATTTATGTCTTTTATCGTTAGCATTAATATTTTTTGGTTAGAATAACTATAAATCGAAAGTTATCACTTTTTTTCTTTTAAAAATAATCTGTCATACAGAAATCAAACAAAACAATTTCTGTATGTGTTCTATAATGTGTTTAAAGATTTTATTTTCAGAAAAAAATGTTCTTTTTTTTCAAAATCTTATTATTTTTTACTTTACTAAATGAAAATTTGGTAATAACTCCGCACTTTGATTTCTGTTTGGTTTAACAGGTTTTGGCTGTCATCTCAAAACGGAAACTAGCCTATGCATACATTTTAATATTTGAATGTATTATCATATGAGAAGTTTGTTGTTATGTTAAATTAGAGGTACGAGTAATAACATCTAAGTATCATCGATTGACTACAAAATAACGTAGGTATTCCATTGCCATGAAAATTAAATTTCTTTTTGAATTGAAGTTACCAACATTCAAATTCTCTATTGAATTCTAAATTAACAATCGAAAATCCTACTAGCTTTCTAAGTAACCAACTTTTTTTTTTTTTTTTCTATGTGGTAACTAAATTATTGTTTCAGATCAACAAAATAATCTCGAGTTCTCGGGGGGACATGACCCCGTGACCCCCCTCCTGTATACGCCGTTGAGCACAGTGCCGTAGAGCATTGTTAAGAGAGAAATTTCTATGTATGTATTTGACAGGAAAATATGAACTAAGTATATTTTGATTGCAAAGTTAATAAGGCGAGCAAAATTTTGTTCTTACATACGCCATCATAGACAATGAAGTTTATATTTGATATTAAGAACAGATAATTTTCTATAAGATCAATGATGAACTAAGTTCTAGTATAGAGGTCGAGAAAGATTTGCGAAGAGACTAGTGATTTGTATAAGCAATAAGGGAAATCTAAGGTACGTTGCCTCAATGAAAAATTTCATACAATAATTTGAATGGTCGTTGTTTAATGTAAAACAACTTAACCGCATTTAAATCTGTTTTGTTTTAGGTCACACTTGAATTGATTCTTGTCGAAGAATGTATATTGTATAATGTATAAACAAACACAACTGAAAATTACGTGTTTGGAGTGAGCTGCAGAATATGAACATTGTGTTCAGACCACAACCACGTCCAATTTGAGAAGAGACTGCAGTCGATCAAACCTGGACCTGATGGCTTCAGAAACATCGACACTCTGATTGGACAGAAGTCACCGATGCCAGAAACGAGATGTTACATCTACTCAGGAAAAGGTTGAAGCATTTGCCGTCCATTTCGAAAGGAACTTCACGCCCCACCCATCTGCCGACGCAATCTTCCTTGACGAAGTCTTCCATGGATACAACAGACCTGGCTGCCAAACCTGGACAGAGCATCATTCTCCAACTCCAATCCTGCAAGTGACCCAGTTGACAGCACAAATCTGAGCACCCCAGAAGAAATTGCGGAAATAATAAATAGCTGCAAGTCGAAGAAGTTATCAGGACCGGATGGGATATTCAATTTTATCCTTAAGAGGCTCCCAAACACAGTGATGATCTTCTTAGCTATCATACTCAACAACTGTGTTAATAACAGCTGCTTCCCAAAAAAATGAAAAACTGCAAAGATCATGGCGATTCCGAAGAAAAGGTGCTTGGTAGATGATCTTCAACTATAGGCTGGTATCCCTCCTCAGTAATCTAAGTAAACTATTGTAAGAACTTATACTCAGAAAAGCGTTCTGCAGTGAAAACTATAGTGAAAAATAAAGATAAAACCTTATTGATATCTTATATAAAACTTGTTTTATTCAATTTTGAAATCGACCCGCCCTTTATGGGAAACCCTATAATACATTACCTTTGTTACAAATATTTTGTGGATCGAAAAATTAATATTAAAACTTCAAGTCTTTTATTCTGGCGTAAGAAACAGCTGCTCTAAAAAATAACCTTCACGGCACAATTCTGCAAGTGTGAATGAATTTTTGTGTACGCTACAAACCTATAGTTTTTATTCCTAGTCAATAAATGTGTCGATTTATTTGGACGTCACTCTAGAGTCTATTAGGATGGTAAATATTCATGTCCGTTGTCCGACTGCAAGATTTTTCTGAGTTCACAGAGTTTCTCACGCTTTTTGAAATAGGCTCCTTGACTACAGAATTGCTTAGTCCAAAAATATTTTGTATGTACAATTGCCTTGGACCTTTGAAATTTTGCAAACTAAGTCCAAAAATTATCTTGCCCCAGCCAAAGCCATAAGAAGCAATTTCTGTTGTATTAAACATTTACACTAAGCTCTACACCCCGTTGCTCTCCAATTGTTTGAGCCTCAATTGCGTTTCTTTCGTCAACTTAGCTAAGTTTTAAGCGTAAAAAGTTGTTGAATTTGACATGTTAATGTTAAGTACCGACCACGTTTTTTTTTTTTAATTATAATCTTCAAGCTTTAGTCCCAACTTCGGACTGACAGTCGCTAGACTTAAGCCCTCTGGTATAAGGTTAGTTTTTAGGGAGTTATTTGTTTAACCCTGACAAACGTTAAGCTGTCATTGCAAGAAACATTTCCATTATTCATAGCCCCCCACTATCTTTTTGTCGAATTCGCTTCAGGTTTTGGCTTAGGGCTTAAGGCCTAGGAAAAAATTACAACATGTAAATTGTTCAGCTCCAACCACGTTATTTTGTCCATCTAATTTCACACCTTAACAATATTTTAGACGAAAATAAAACCACACGTTGTAAAACTTTGCTTTCCTTATTTCAAATTATTTTAGTAATCGGCTGTAGGGGGGGCTTTAGCCCCTATAGCCACCCCCCTGGATCCGCCACTGACTCCAACCAACAAATTAGAGGATAACAGACCAGCCACGACATCCCGAGCCAAAGTACCCCACCGCATTGGAAATCTTGAAAGAGGATATATTCTCAACACCCACTGACGAAGCCTCAGTACACTTCTACACTGACCCAGGGTCAGCCTACAACCATAGCTAATCGCCAACCTAAACACCGATGAAACTACCACTTGACAACCGGGACGGAACACCCCGAGGATAACAAAGTCAACTTAATTCTAATTTAAGAAAAAACATGATATGTATTATAATTTTCCATGGGTGGAGGAAATTTACGAAGGTTCTAGTTCAAGCCCTCTTATGTTCAAGCCCTCTAAAGTGAATTTTTCTTCCCAAAACTGATGCAATTTCTAGATCAAAATTCTATATTAGAAATAAACACACGTCGTCGGATCCAAGGTGCGCTGGGTAGAACTAAGGTTTACTTCCGATTATCTAGCAGTTGAACGTGGCTTGGGAAGAAAATATTCAAAACAAAAAAGGAAAAAGGTTTTTCAGTACTCACCTAGATAATCGATACCTGAAAATAAAAAAAAATTAGTTAATAAAATTGTATTATTATTAGAAATTTAAAGTAAACTTAAGTTCCTCACAAACATTATTCAATAATAAAAACACGTAAAAGCAATTGTTCCTTTCTTCCCCTAAAATTAAAATAACAAGCTTAAAAAAGTTTATGCCTTTCATTCATCTTTGAAAATGGTTACGTGTAAGTAGAATGGTTTTCTTTTGATCTTTCAGCAAAGATGCCTATTTTTGTTTAACTCCAGGATTTAATTTTTTTCGGAAATTCCTTAATTATATGTATGAAGTATGATAAAAAAATTGCTTGCAAAACATGCTTTTACTTACAATTAAAAAAGGATTGTTTCAGATCTACCTATTTCACATGGTTACTCAGACATTATTAATTTAAATAAAAATATTCTACAAAACAAAAAAACAATGAAAACTGATATTTTTCATATTTATTTTACCATGTAATGGATTTTCATGAATTTCAAATTAAAATCTCAAATCAGAAAGACCATCGACCCATCGAGATTGATGGGTTGGGTAAAGATATCGAAAGGTGATTAAAATGTATCCTTTCAATGTAAAGGTATACATTTTTTGTATTAAATCTAACAAACAATTACCTAAAATTATTATGCTCTGTGATTTCAAAATCCTTTCGTCTCTAGGTGGGTTTTGGGTTTGGGTTTTATGCATAATTTTTAGCCATTTGTAAAGTTGCACGCCCCAGCAATTACCCTATAAAGCAACCAACAAACTTGAATTGTTGGAAAATTCATCATTATTCGAAATCTCATGTATAAAAACGAAAAAAAAATAATCCATTTAGCTATATGCATGCACGAGTCGGCTACATAAATCAAAAAGAGGCCTCCTTCTTCTTTAGTCTGGTTCTGGTACAAGTTTTTGCAATACATCCTGTCTATAGTATATGAACCTACCTATACTCTATTGCTCTGTTTTTCTTGCTTTTTATAGATGGCAGCACATAAATCATCTTACAGTACCTACAATAATTTTGCTTCTTTTCTTTTTTTGTGTTTTTTTTGTTGTTGGTGATCGAAGGAGACAAGGGGGAGTAGCTACTTACCTTCCTCATTTTTCATCTGAATTATAATATTTTTTTTTAGAGGGATCAGTTATGTATAGGGGAAACGTTTAGTCGTAGAACAACAAACATTTTTTTTGTGGCCTACACAGATATTCTGGTGTATTTATTTTTCATTAATCATACAAAATGAATGCCCAGGGAAATTTCAATTGAATTTTAATTTTTTTGTTTCTTTATTTTTTGTCTGTAAAATCCAAGTGAGAGTTGTGAGTGAGGAAGTACTTTATTTCAAAGCTATTGCTAGCTATGGTTTGGCTATATGAAGGCAGATTAAAAAAAAAATTCAATTCTGGATCTCTATGGTCACGAGGGATTTAAGGACAGGTCATTTGGGTATGTTGTTATTTTTGAACTCCAGACAGAAAACCTAACCTACTATAAATCAACTTTAATTTAAAAGAGAAGTTGAATTTAAAATTAATTGCTGTGTTTGACTGTCACTTCAAAAAAAAAATCCAACGTTTTAAGACATTGGAATAATAGCAACTGATTATCCAGGCTTAAATAATTCTGCAAAAATGGCAAGAGCTTGGCATCAGTCTACGCTTTTGATTTGACATCAGCCAGACATCTTTTCAGCTATTTTTTTTTCAGGATTAAATAAATAAGGTCAAAAAGGTAGGTTCAATGAACAGCGTACGTATATTATAGATTTAAGCTCATTGCGCCCTTTTTTCTCTCGACGAAAAAAGGGAACACAGCATTAACAGGATTCGCAGTATTTAATAAGTGCTAGTTTCTAGGGATCATAAACAAAATTTAAACCTTGACGCGTAAAATAGTTTTGTTTAATTTATCACTCCACATTAACGACTTTCAACACAACTAACTTTACTGACGGATCAAAGATGGTATGGTGTTGGTTCGGGAATATGCTCCGAGTTTTTCTATATATCTTGGACTTTTCAGCTAGGTTAGATTAGGAGGGGTGCATGTCCATGTCCATGTCCATGTCCATGTCCATGTCCATGTCCATGTCCATGTCCATGTCCATGTCCATGTCCATGTAAAATAATAATAATAAAAAGTGTTGTTGTTTTGTGGGTAATATTAAAAAAAATTTTAAGACTGTATAGTCTTGACTTATGGACAAACAAAGCACACCTATTATACATTTATGTTTTTTTTTAAATAACTTTTATGACATTTATGATATTTTAAGTAAGGTTCTTAATGAGAATATTTTTACTGGATTCACATTTTCTAAAAAAAATTTCATTGAGAACTTCAATTTTCATATCTATTTTTAAAGCTTTCGCCTGATTGTGTAACTCCTGAGTTGAGAAATGCCAGGGGACCTTGAGGATCATTTTTAAAATGTTGTTTTGTAAGATTTATAATTTTTTCTTATGCATTCTAGCACAATCTCCCCAAACGGGTGATCCATATAATAATATCGCTTGAAAAACTACTTTGAAAATTATTAATTTGTTGTGTTTACTTAGTAATGATTTCTGGTTAATAAGCGGGTATAACAGTTTGATGGCAATATTTATTTTATTTGATGTCATTTGTGTGTGTTCCTTAAAGGTCAACTTCTTATCTAAGTATACACCTAAGTACTTGACAGAGTTGACCCATGGAATATTACAGTTATTTATATTTAAATTACGGCTGGATAAGAAACAATATTTTCTTTTTCTGGTGAAAAAGATAGCCTGGCTCTTTCCAGCATTTATTTTAATCCTCCAATGTTTATAATATTCGAAAATAGGGACGAGGGCGTTTTGTATATTACTCATTATATTCGCAGGATGTTCATCGGATGAGTGTATCGCAATGACATCAGCGTACATCCCAAAATCACAACTTTGTAGGACTGGGAAGTCCGATGTTAAAATATTGAAAAGGGTAGGAGATAAAACTGATCCTTGGGGAACACCAGCAGGAATAATTTTCCAGGCGGAACTTACTCCGTTAAGTGAAACGATGAATTTTCTATCACTCAAAAAGCTCTGTATAACCTTAATTAAAAAAGCTGGACATTCATTTATAATGAGCTTTGTATGAGTGCATTGTGCCACACCACCGTATCGAAAACTTTTTCTACATCTAATAGAACTAATCCTGTAGATTTGTTCTCACTAAATTTTTCTTTCACATGTCTACTGATTCTATGAACCTGGGGCCTATTTCAGCGCTACTACATCAGTTACATCATACAACTACTTTCTACAACTACACCAGCTAAATTTTTCTGTTTCACATATCACACTGGAAGAGTTGTATGATGTAGCTGGATGATATAGACCAAGACCCCGATTACACCATTCGTTTTTTCGGTTGTTTCGTCTTTCGTCTGTTATAGTGGATTTACATGTACCTGCATTTGGTTTCTGCAACAAAAATAAGGGATGCCAAATACAAAATGTATAATTGTTAGATAGAGAGAAAAGATCAAAATGCAGAAGAACTTCGTTTCTGCATTATAGGAAAGTGCCATAATACAGGAATGAAGACGAACATGTTCATCTTCCTAATGGTTCTCTTTCACCCACCCGTTCGAATTTTTTGTATACATCTGTCCTGCTCTACTTTTCTGCATTATGCAGACACAAACACATGTAAATCGACCATAAGTTAGCAAAACACTATTTGAATAAAAATGACTGAGTTGGATAATAGTTTTTCCTAATTGAGTATAATTTATATACGAGTATATTTGAGAATGAAGTGATTAAAAAAACTTTTATTTATATCTACGGTTTATTTTATCAAAAAATAACCCCAAAGTCCATGAACGTCAAAATAACGAATGAAAGTAGTTCGTACGTATTTTCGCGAACCCTGTAATCATGACGTACGTACCTGTCAAAAAGAGGAAACGAACGAAAAAACGAACCGTATAATTAGTCTCCTATCTATGCATATAACTACTTATAACTTATACTAATAAAATTAACAAAAATTAATGATAAGAAATAATGGAATTTGACATTTTTAATATTTTTGATGATGATTTTGAATTCAATATAAAGGTTAGAATGCCAAGAGTTTGTTTGGAGTATTTAGTTCTATGCTTGGGTGCATTTTTTGCGCATCGTATTGAATGCCACCAATATAGAACGATATAAATTGAAAATACATAAATAAACGATATAATATGTAAAACTTATAGTTTTATTAAAACTACTTACTTTTGTATACCAACATTGTTAATCCTTTAAAAATATATATTTATAAAACTGAAAACTGTTCTGCTTTGCGCTTCTACATTAAAAATGTATATTGTATGAATGTAGCAATAATTGAATGTTATTTGTATTACATCAATGTAGCACAAAAAGCTATGAGACAGAATCATACATTTTTCCAGTAATTCCATTCGATTCTCTGTATCTACACTGATGTACTACAACTGAAAATCGAACGTACCTATGAAACAGAACTAATTTAATACAAAGGTCAAAATGCAACATTGTACTTGATGTAGTAGCGCTGAAATGCTCTTTCCTGAAACCAAATTGCTGCATTGGTATAATATTATTTACATTTAGATACATTTCTTATTTGTTTTGAATTAACTTTTCAAAAATCTTGCTTATACTACTTAGTAGACTTATTGTCCTATAACTTAATGGATCATTTCGGGGCTTACCTGGTTTCAAAATGGGAACAACTTTTGCCATTTTTCTTTTCAGTGGGAAGTATTGACTTTTGAAACACGCATTTATTAAATTAGTTAAATAAACAAATCCACTCATTGGAAAATCTTTAAGAAATTGATTTTTTATGCCATCAATTCCTGGAGATTTTTTATTTTTAATACCACATATCAAATACTCTATATCTTCTACAGTAATTAGTTCGTTGTTGATTTTTTATGCCATCAATTCCTGGAGATTTTTTATTTTTAATACCACATATCAAATACTCTATATCTTCTACAGTAATTAGTTCGTCTATGGGATAATTATTGGAGTCCTATTAAATTCACTGATAGATGTATCTACAAGGTCAATCAGAACTTGATTGTGGTTAAGATTTATGGAAGCAATATGATTGTTAGCAAAAGTATTTGCAAGTGCATTTGCTTTGGCTTCGTTAGAGGTGTAAACCATACCTGATAACTCAAGGGTTGGTATTTGAATATTTTGTATTGTTATTTTGTAAATGTTCCAAAACGGTTTAGAGCTAGGATGTAAAGAAGAAAGTTTTCTGTTCCATTCTATATTTCTGAATTTTGAAATTGAATCTGTTATCAATTTATTAAGCTGGTTAATTTCTTGAAGATCGTATTGCTGTCGGTATCTTTGCCATTTATGTCTAAACATATTTCTCGTTTTAATAAGATCCAAGATTGAACGAGGAAGAATAATAGCTCGCTTGTTAATTGATTTTTTTGGAATTGATACATTTATACTCTCCAAAATGTTTTTTTTTCAAAAAAGTCAAAGCAGGTATCTATATCTTCACAACGTGTAACGTTTTCAAAACTATTTTGAACTTGATGAATTTCCAAACTTAAGTGAGACCGATATAAGTGCCAATTGGCGTTCTTAAAATCTAAATATTGCACATTTAATAAATTTGGACTAAGAGTAGTATCACAGAAGACAGGAAGATGATCCAAACTAAGCGCATTTGCAGTAGTAGAGGTCGTGAAACAATGGGGATATTTGAAAGAAATAGATCTATTGTAGATGGTGAAGATCTTCTAGAAGCAGGAATATACGTATGACCGTTTGTATACATTAGTGTGATAGGATATCTCATCGTGAAATCTAACGAATCGTTCCCCCATGAGTTTGCCCTAAGACAACCCCATTGCCGGTGTTTGCAATTAAAGTCACCGCCTATTATAAATTGGTCATTGCTTATAAGGTTTTTTAAGTCGTTTTTGAAGTAGCGCTTTTTAATATTATTGGATCTCCCGCCGGGGAAATAGATAGAATAAATTTTGAGCTTATTGGAGTTTTGTAAAACCTATTCTACTCCAATTGCTTCAATAATATTAGTATTGATTTTCGGTAGTATTTTTTTTTTTTTTTATTTGTGCGCGCACTAAAGGGGTTGTGACTACCCTTAATATGTTGAACACAGTGCGAGCTTTAGGAAAATAGGGAAGGATTTAAGAGGAGCAACCGATGCACATTGGTTTTGAAGTTCTGAATATTAAAATGGGAGGGAAAGATAGAGTCGGGTAAAGCATTCCACATTCGCGTGGTGCGGGAAAAGAAAGAATCCCTGAACTTCACAGTACGTCCGAAGTTGGGCTCAAGGGTAAACTGATGGGCATTCCTAGCAGCGCGAGTATTACGGTTGAATTGTTTAAGGGGAGGAATGCAACTGGCTATTTCGCTAGAGCACTGTTTATGAAAATAACGATAAAATAATGAAATACAAGAAACATTGCGGCGGTGTTCTAGAGAAGCAAATGTATCAGTTATATTTCTTTCACCTATCATTTTCATAGCTCTTCTTTGAATTCTATCCAATAGGCTTAAATGGGTTATTGGAGCACCTGTCCAAACATGAGAGTTGTACTCGAGTTTTGGACGAATAATATGATTTATTTCCTTCTTGAGGAGGATGGCAACACCGCCACCCAAACTCACTCTATCTAATCTATGACATTTATAGTTACTATTTGAAAAATTGACACCAACATCAAGCCAAGTTTCACACACAAGACAAATATCAGCGTTAGCATTTAAGAGAAAATTAAAGAACTCAGTACATTTATTACGAATGCCACGAGCATTCCAACATACAATTTTCATATTAAGTAAATTACTTTGCATTATGAGAGTATAAATATTTTGTAGCTAGCAGTGCAATGAAATTAAATTGATCAAACTTGGACTTACATTGACCAAGCTTAGTAATCATCTCCATCATAAGAGAAGCGAGTTCTTCTTGAGAAAAGAGATCCGTCTCTTGTGCAATATTATCACTCAAAACTGGTTCTGACATTCTCGTTGAATGTTGTTGTAGAGGAAGCTGACGTCGCTGATGTTGTTGTTGCAGTGGAAGCTGAGGAAGCGAAAAACCTTGATGTGTAGAGCGTGGATGCATCTTCCAATTATTTGGGGATGGTGGGAGGGAGGGAAAATCATGTATACTCTCTACATTTTGTTCTAGCCCAGTCGAATTAAACAAAAATTAGTGCTGAAATTACAAAAATTAAATAGTAGATTTTTTTTCTTTTAATCGTTAGAGGGGTTCATAAAGAGTGTTCAGTACGGTTTTCGACTACCTAGCTCTTTTGCGAATTTTCGGAAAATCGTTTTTTGTTAAATAACTCGTTTATTTTCAACTTTTCACTAAAAACTCCCTTAACAAAAGTTGTTTAGAATTTAATTATCTACAACTTTGGTGGAAACAATTTTTTGTCTAAGATTGATAGTTTTCGATATAATCCGGAAATTGTGATTCCAACCCGTTATTTATAGGTTATCCGCAATAAAGGATATTTTTGTATAAAAACAAAAGGATAAAGTTTTGTTTTTTTTTTTCAATAATTAAGGGAGCCGTTTTGATTATTAAAAATAAAACGCGCCTGAACCTCTACCCAAGCGGTGGTGTGGAAAAGAGTTCTCGTCTTAGTTCGGATAACTTAATTTTCAACTGAAGTCGAAAATTATCAATTTTAATCAAGAGTCTCATAAGTCACAAAAAGCTAGTTCGTAAATGATTTGTTTAACAAAAACCAAATTGCTTTAAATTCAAGATGGCGGCACAAAGTTGAAATGATAGAAGATCGAATTTTTTTATTTAGACTCCTTACAGCTCCATTAATTATTGAAAAGAAAAAAAAACTTTATCCTTTTGTTTTTATACAAAAATATCCTTTATTGCGGATAACCTATAAATAACGGGTTGGAATCCCAATTTCCGGATTATATCGAAAACTATCAATCTAAGATAATAAATTGTTTCCACCAAAGTTGTAGATAATTAAATTTTAAACAACTTTTGTTAAGGGTGTTTTTAGTGAAAAGTTGAAAATAAACGAGTTATTTAACAAAAACCGATTTTCCGAAAATTCAAAATGGCGGCTAACGCAAAAGAGCTAGGCGGTGGAAAACCGTACTGAACCTCTTTATGAACCCTTCTAACGATTAAAAGAAAAAAAATCCACTATTTAATTTTTGTAATTAAAAATTACATTTCGACTGGCCTTTACCTTAGTCGGCTTTCACATGATTGGTCAGTTGATCGATGGCCTTGCTTGCAGTTTGCACATTTGGTGAAAGAACTTTCTTTCACAGTGCACTCCAAAGTCTTATGGGGACCGGAACAATTTGCACAACTTGTTTTGATGTTGCAGTGTCTCTCACCGTGGCCAAACATTTGGCAATTATGACACTGTGTAATTTTATCTTTAAAACGTTTGTCTTTAAACGTTTGATTTTATATTGTTTCTTAACTTTGCGATTCGGGCAGAACCATTTTCAAGATGTCTACAAAATGTAGTTTTTTGTTATTTTTTTTATATCTTTGCACTTTAAACCAAGGGATATTAACTCAGATTTAAGAGTATCAGTGTCAATTGAGTCTAGACCGAACAAAATAACTTTAAATAACCTTTCACTGCGAAGGTCATGTGAGAAATATTCACAATTGTTTTCTTTTAAAGCTTTTAACACCTTATTGTAGGTTTCTATAGATTCAAAAAAATGTGTATACCTATAGACATTTTGCGGATTGAATAATCTTTTATGTTATGTTCTTTCATGAAAGAATGAATATATTCACTCGTTTTATTAAGCACTTTAATTGGAGGAATCGACAGTTGTTTCTCTGATGTGGGCAATTGAGGGTTAATGGATGGATGATCCATTTCATGGTCGATTGAAAGGATTTCGAATGGATTATTATTATCCATCGTGGAAGTTTTGGGAGGATTTGATCTCCTGGATTTGACAACCGAGGATACCATTCGTCGCTGCGTGAGCGTTTTCGTTGAACGGTGGGCGTTTTATAAAGTTTGTATACTGAATCGCAAGTCTGTCACGGACACTAGCATAAACGCAAGAAGGGTATTTAGATCAAAAAAATATTTGTAAGTATGAACCTCAACATTAAAGTTTTAATTGAAGTTATGAACAATAACATCGCTAAGAATCGCTGCTGGATCATTAAAAGGTTCGTGTCTTCCGAGCCCAAGATACAAACGATGGATGTGATGTGCACAGGTGCCTACAGTGCGTGCATCGGCCAGGCAAACAAGTACAGTATAGTATCGCACTCTGGCATCTATTGAGTTTTGAGCCCTATCAATCAATTTTGTAAAAGAAATACGTTCTTCCCCTGACATGCCGTGACTGGATATAAATTTAATAAATTGGGTGGCACAACAGCTCGTGAAGAACCAGGGCCTAGTGACTAACAACTCGCAACCATTCCTTTGTGCCCCTGTCGACAGGAATGAAAGGGACCTACAATTTTATGCCCAATCCGAACGGCTAGACGAGAAGCACTTATTCCTGACAAGTGATACTCTTAGAGGATTTGTCAATTCCACGCAAGAGGCAGTAGCCCTGAAAAAAAAAAAACTTTTGTTTTTAGGTGGACGAGGCTGGGAAGGGAACCCAGACCTCCAGCGTGACAGTCGAACGCACTTACCATTACGCTACGGGCTACAACTGCCGAGACTGGATACGACGCCTTAATTACCAAACATGGCAGCTGTGTGAAGTGGGAACCCCAAAGTAAAAATTTTTGGGTGGGGTTCATCAGAATCGTTTGTCCATCCAACAAAAACCGTTTGTCCACCCTCAGGAAAAAAGTAATTAAGCTTTTCTTTTGTATAGCAACTCCCCAAAATCTAAAAACTCATCTAATGCCCCCAATAGATGACTTAGGAAGATGAGACTAAGTGCGTTCGTTTGTCCACCGGCTGTTTAAGATTATTCACCAAAAATAATCTTTTTTCCACCCTTAGTTCAAAAGTTATTCAACATTTCTTTTTTATAGCAACCCCAAAAAATGTTTTTTTACCAAAATCGTTTTAATCCCAATCGTTTGTCAACCGTTTGTCCAGGTAAGTACAAAAAAAAAAAATAAGACCTTCGTTCAAAAATTGTTCAACATTTCTTTTTTATAGCAAAACCCCCAAAGTCAAGTAGCTTGACCAACACCCCAAACGATAACTTACGCGAATGAAACTAAGTGCATTCGTTTGTCTACCGGCTGCTTAAGATTATCCATAAAAAAAATGTATTCAAAATTTCTTTTCGATTTCGATATTTTCGATTTTTTCGGATAATTTGAATGGACTAATAGTACAATAATAAAGGTCAAAATTTTAATAAGAAAAATTCACCTAGTTCTCCCTAAATAGAGCATCTGGCTGGGAAGAGCAATCTGTAAGAAAATAAGAATTACTGAAAAAGGAGTAGGGGAGACCGGAGACAAAAGTAACAATTTTTACTTTTGGCGTTCCTGCTCTTGCGATTGTTGGAAAATCAAAAAAACAAAATACGACATCTAAGAGATGGGTTATTTATCAAGAAAATGATGTAGTTAAAATTTAATAAATTGACGAATTCACATAGCTGTAATAATTTTTCCAAGACTCTGCCCTTGTTACTTTCGTCCTATATGTCCAGGACGAAAGTAACACGCATGGGGACAAAAGTAACACAATGATTAAAAAAAATAATAAAGCAAAATACTGAAATTATTTGTTTATTATATTTACTTACACTGTTTTAAATATTTATTTCAACAAGAATAACAAGTAGTTAGAATTCATACATTTTTTGGAAAACTTTAAAGAAATATAAACAAGATGAGAATAATCGAGTAAACATACAAAAATTCTCTAAAATAGGACCCGTTTTGCGAGTAACGAAAAAGAAAAACATAAATTATTATTGTTAGTTCTAAACATTATACCTACATGAGATCATTTAAAATACGAAATTTTCATTACGAAAGAGAGAACAAAAATAAACTTCAAATTTAAACTTTGGTTTAAAAAAAAACATCAAAATTCTTAAAAATAAATTCCGGAACGCATGCGCAACGCATTCTGAACGCATGCGGAACGGTCCGGAACGCATCCGGAATGCAAGCTTTTAAAAAAAGAAAATAAAAGATGAATTTATAACTTGGAATTCAATTAGTTTATTTAAGAAACCGAACAACTGCTGGGGTCAAGTTTTAATTTACAATTCAGCATATTTTTAATTTTAAGTTTCTTTTTATACTTAGGAAGATTCCTTATATACATTGGCAATAATACATTTTAGACTGAGATAGATATAGACACTCAAATATTATTTTCAACTCCTCCTGGCGCCCCGAAATATGAATTTCCAGGGTATACAAGAGTTGGATGAGACGTCTCATTCTTGTGCCGTCAGCAAATCGAACTTCAGCTGCCCGCACCTTGTTGTCCCTTTCGGGGAAAATTACATTCCACCAGAGCCATCTTCCAGTGTAATCGGGCCTTTGCACTGTCATGAACCAGAACTACATCCCCCACTTTTACCTCTTTGGAAGGTGTTACTTTTGAATGGTGAGCCGACCTCAAAAGACGTATATATTCGATTTTCGACGTTCCATCTTTTATACAACTCGGATAAGTGTTGTGTTCTGGAGTTCCACTTTCTTCGAAGCTCGATGTCGTCAACTAATTTGTCCCTTTCTGCAGATTCACCATAATAGCCTGCAAGAAAATTATTTGGTGTAAGAGGGGTTAAGTGTAAAGGATCATCACTAATATAGGTTAAAGGACGCATATTGATGACTAATTCTGCCTCTGTAAGTAGAGTTGTGAGTTCCTCGTTTTGGCACGCCAAATGGTGACCTTCAAAACATCTTTAACGCTTTTTACAAGCCGCCCCACCAGGGTGCTCCCTCCACGCTAAAACGCCAGAGAATTGAACGATTGCAGAAGAAACCATGAAATATCTCGCTGTCCAAAATGTTACCTAAACAAGCTAGATCCTTCGAGGCTTTCGAAAGTTTTCGCGTTATCTGAATATATCACCTTTGGGACACCTCGTCTGGCAATAACTTGGCGAATCGAAAGAAGACAGCTCTCTGTTTTTAAATTAAGTACTAGTTCTAAGTGTACAGCACGAATAACAGTACAGGTAAAAATCATAATGTAAACCTTACCAAACTTGTCGTCTTTTTAGTGTAGAGAGGACTAGCAAAATCTACTCCTACCGTTTCCAAAGGCCTAGATGCCTTCATTCTTTCCCTTGGCAATGACGCGAATGGGTTAGTACCGGGTTTACATTTTATTTTTTGGGATAGCTTGCAACTTCGTATGACCTTCTTGATAACTTCTCGTCCACCAACCAACCAGAATTTTTATTGTAGTCTCACCATGACAGCATTTACACCCCCATGCAACGTCTTTTCATGCATATAGCGATTCACCAACTTAAAGTTTTTGGGAGATGGCCAGTTCGAATAATCGAAGTTCCGGATGCGTTCCGCATGCGTTTCGGATGCGTTCCGGATGCGTTCCGGATGCGTTCCGGATGCGTTCCGGATGCGTTCCGGATGCGTTCCACATGCGTTACGCATGCGTTCTGGATGCGTTACGCATGCGTTACGCTTGCGTTCCGGATGCGTTTCGCATGCGTTCCGGATGCGATCCGGATGCGTTCCGCATGCACTATGCATGCGTTCCGGATGCGTTCAAAACAGAAATAAAATCGAGAAAAAGCCTATCTGAGCATTTTCTCAGTTACAACAAAAACTATTCGCGCGTGATTCGAAACGCGATTGAAACCATTATACATGCGTTCTGCATGCGTTCCGGATGCGTTCCACATGCGTTCCGGATGCGTTCCGTATGCGTTACGCATGCGTTCCGGATGCATTACGCATGCGTTCCGGATGCGTTCCGCTTGCGTTACGCACGCGTTCCGGATGCGTTACACATGCGTTCCCGATGCGTTCCGGATGCGTTCCACGTGCGTTACGCATGCGTTCCCGATGCGTTCCGAATGCGTTGCGCTGCGTTCACGATGAGTTCCGCATGCGTTACGTATTGTTGCAATTTTTTCTTCGCGTCGCGATGGGTGGGTATTTATTATTAGTTTAATTAATCTACTCGAAATTATTACGGCGAATCAAATTGAATTATAAAATAGACAAATATAAAGGTAAGCACACGATGTACAACGAAACTTTTATATAAGCTTGTCTATACTTTGACAGCTGGAATTAACCGACGCGTCGCGACGGACGACGAAAGAAGAGAACGAAAGAAACACGAAGAAAAATGCAAACTGTAGCACGATTAAAGCTACTACCAAGACTGCTCAGCTCGGCTGGGTTCTGTTGTGGAAGATTTATTAACAAACAAAAAAAAATTGATGCGTTTTGATCAAATGGATAAAAAGATCGAAGTGTTTTATTACAAGTACAGTGGGGTACTTGTAATAAAAGGTGGGTGCCAGGAATTTTAATTGGGCTAATTAGCAAAATTTCAAATCTAATATTTTAAGTGAATGGATATGAAATAAAACACAAAGTTTGATTATATGCCCAGAAGGGGTCTTAAAATTATTTTTATTTGGGAAACCTTGGACGAACCAGGATAAAAACCCAAATTTTTTTCAAATATAAAAGAAGTTAAAATTAAAGAAATTTGAAATGGCTTACGGTAAGCCGTTAAAATTAAATAAGCAAACAAAGAAAAAAATGAAAAGTAATTAAAAATGGGCCGTTACAGCACGGTTAAGAAAATATTCCCGTATGCAATTAACTGGGATTGGATAATAATATTCACGAACTCGAATTAAAAAAAAAAGAACTATCACAATTTTAGACTAGGTAAACGATAAAAATAATTAAATCAATTGGACAAAATGTCCGGTCTACTTATCTTTTTGTTTTTAATTTCCTCCCATTATTCCTCCTCTATCTCCTCGAATTTTCTGCTAGTTCCTCGTGCGTCGAATCACTTTTATTTTTTCTCTTCAAAATTTTTCTCGACTTTCCTTTTTTTTCACAAACAACTTTTCCTCGATTTTTTTGTTTCCTTTTCCAATTTTCCTCGTTTTCTAAAAAAATCCAACTGCTCGCTGGGTTAGCTCTCTCGAGAGTGGCTTTCCCTGCTTAAAACAAAACCTATTTTTCCCTCGACCATTCCAGTCAACCCCACATTCACGCATTCAGCCATTCGTTTTCGTGATCATCGGTCACGGGACACCGGCTTCCTGGAAACCTTTTTCGCTCCACAGGAAGCCACCGTAGTTGAATCTCAACGAAACTTTACTCTCACGCTCACAGACAAGGATTCAGCAAGTTGTTGGATGTCTTTCCAAAACTTGCCGAATCTTAATGGCTGAGTTCAGACCTATCACAAAACTTAATTTTTCGAGAAAAACCAAACAGAAATAAAATCGAGAAAAAGCCTATCTGAGCATTTTCTCAGTTACAACAAAAACTATTCGCGCGAGAAAAATGCCCGTATCGCGGAATATTTTTTTAAAAATAAAACAAGAGATATTTTTCTATTGTATATTCCGTTTTTATTATTCTGAATTTTGTTTATCTTGGAAGATACGGCCGCTGTCTCAATGCGGAGCTGCACCGTATTGCTTCTTTGAATTGATCTTAAAAACTTAACTACTTTATAGCTGTTGGAGGAGACGAAAACTATATCAGAAGAATATCGATATCGAATATACATATGAATCGATATTCTTATGTTTACTTTATTCTTTTTTTTTTATTCCTAACCGAACCAATGCATTTACCTCCTAGTGGGAACATATAGCATACCCAAGCAATAATGATTGTGAGAACTATGACCCACAATTAATATTGCTTGTGTTTACTTTTTCAAGTGGTTTGCTTTTAGTTTCTCAACAGGTCAACTGAATGCACTGGTTTGATTTAAGTTTGCCGCAATCGTAAATTCTTCACTGGGTCATTTATTGTGAAGCAATAAAATGCATAATTAACGATGTCATTTGTTGTGAAGCAATAAAATGCATAATTAACGATGTCGTTTATTGTGAAGCAATTTACGATGGCAGCAATTTGAGAATAAGTATGGTTTAGGACCAATACTTAACTCCTCCTTCCTTAGATTCAATTTTCTGCTAGAAATTACTCTGATCATTAAGTGTTTCACTTTTTTTATCTGTTGTATTTTGAATTTTTATTTTTATTTTGCCTGTTCCTCCGACTTTCTTACAAACTATGTATGCTATAAAAATTATTGCAATTATTATAATAAACATGGATGTACCAGATATAACATATGTTTTTATTTTTTTGGATTTTAATAATTCTATTGTAGATATGTCTGTTTTCAATTTCTTTCCATTTTTCATATTTTTAAAATATAGTATTCATTGTTACATTTTCTTTATTTATTTCTTCATAATACAGTTGAAAGGTATAATTTGTTTCTTTATTTTTAAGAACAACATCATTTATTTTAATATTACAATCTCTGGCATCGCAATTATTTTGTACAGTTGTATTTTCAGCATTTTTAACAATAAACGTTCTCTGATTTAGGTTAATTATTTCAAAATGTCTGTTTATTTACATTAGACCATTCTTTTTAATAATACAATCGTTTCTTTCTCTTAAATCATTGACATTTTTTTTTCATTATTAAATATGTATTCTTTACCTTTATATGCAATTACAAAAAATGGTTCTAAATCGATTTCTTCTTTTTCTTGGTTTGTTACAGGTAAAATTATTTTAATAGGAAGTGTTATTATTTCTTCAGGTATTTTCAAGGCTATAATAATGGCTCCATGGTGTGTTATCCCAATTTTGGAAGCAGCTATAGTATCTTGTAGGTTGTCAATTAACTTTTCAAACATCAGTAATCTAGTTAATACTTCGGTTCGTTGTAATCGATTAAGTATTGATTTTTGTAACTTTTGACTTTCGTTTTGATACATTACTATTTCTTGTCTGTCCTTCAAAACTAAGTCTCTAATGTTTTTCATATTTTCCTCTAGTTGTGTATTAATTTTAATCTGTTTGTTAAGTTCCTGAATAGCATTTTTGTCGTTAGTATCTATTACTCTTAAATGTTCATCTATTTCTTCCCTATATGCGTCGTCCATGGTACCAAATAACCATTTCTGACCCATTCCTATTAAGTTTATGAGTCCTCGTCTTGAACGTGTCTTGGGGGGCATAATACTTAATGTTTTTGTGAATATTGTAGAACATTCTCTTTTTAATTCTTCATCGTGATTTACAATTTCATATTTTTTTATTTCCTGAAGCGTAACAGTCTGGGTTTGGTTGATTATTTCTCCTTCTCCCATGTTAATTATTGTGAACCCATTCTTACTTTCGATTGGCGTTATTACCAATGTGGCTTGTACCAGGTTGGTCATCAGCATCATAGGTAGGCGTAAGAGCATCAACGGGAGTACCTGCGAATTTTCTTGGTCGTTTAATGTTCTTAGTATGTACTCTATCAAGATTCTTATATCTGAAGTTAGGCTCATTCTTGTGTCTAACATGTTTATAATTTTTTATATAGCCTTCCTGTCTTGTTTCTATAAATCTTCTCTTGTCTGGTTTTTCTTATTAATAATTTTTTTCTTGAGTTCTCGTACTAGTTTTTCTATGTCTGTATTTTGTGCTTGTTCTGGAGACATGTTAATTGTTGAATGATGTCTTTTATTATAGATTTGGAAAGCCTTAAACATTTTCACGTTAACTGACTCTTCCTGTTTCATTGAAAGTAGAATTTCTGCTATTGTACCATGTAATCTTTCTATACCTGCATTCCCTGTATGTGAATTAGGTTTAGTAAAGTGTACTTGTACCTGACGTTCCCTAAGAAAATCCTTAATGTATATTGTATAAAACTCGTTGTCTGTAACAATTTTTGTAGGTGTCCCTTCTCTAGTAAAGTGTTCTGTAATAGCATCTGTTTTATGTATATGATTTTTACTTTCTAATCTATAGACATATTCCTTTTTGGTGAGTTTATCAATCATGGTTAGAAATATTTGTTTGTGAAAGTGATAAATGTCTATGTGGATTATATCATTAGGTTTATTAGGTGTTTCTGTTATTTTAAATTTGTTGTTAATAGGTTTCTGTCCATACTTGGCCGTTTGGTTGTTTATAATTTGTGTAATTATTCGTGTTAATTTGGGAAAATAAATTTATTATTTTAGAGTGTTATGAGTTTCAATTATGCCTGAGGGTTGACTTTCTTTTATATGATATATGGATATTTGTTTTCTAGCTTCCTCCTCCGTCCTTAAGTCTCTTACTCTTCGTGTTAGTTTAATGAATTTAATTTTAGTATTTCCTGAGTATAAATGTATTGTTGAATTTTATTATAGTCTGACTCTCTAACTTCAGAATATATGCCAATTATTCTCTGAACAATTTCTTTTAACTGGTCTGTTATCGAATCTAGAGGGTCGGATGCTCTAATATACATAATTCTTTTTCCTTGAAGTGTTTCTATTTTCGATTCTTTGTCATAACATAAAATAATTTGTTGCTTGTATATATTAACAATGCCTTCCTTGATGGATATGTGATCCAACTGTTCTTCAATTCCAGACTGAATTGTTGCGTTGTCTGAAATTTGGTTTACTTCAGTATTTTGACCTTCGATTTTACTAAGAAAATCAGCAACTTTATTTTCTGGGCCTTTCAGATATTCAATATCATAGTCGAACTCTTGCAGTTTGAGTAACCACCGTTGATTACGCTGAGAGACCTCTGCACCATAATATTTTTTGTTCAGATATTTAATAGGGAGGTGATCGGTGGTTATTTTGAATTTGTTTCCCCACAAATAGGGTCTAAACTTCGATACACTCCACACAATTGCTAGAAATTACTTATCTGTAACGGAATAATTTCATGCTCGTTAAGAGTCCTTGATATATAACAAACTGGTTGATTGTTCTGTGTTAAAACAGCTCCTATTGCGTAATTACTAGCGTCTGTATATAAATGGAAAGGTTTTTCGTATTGTGGAAACTTTAAAATTGGGTAAGTTATTAAGTTTAATTTAAGAGTCTCGAAAGCACTCACGTATTCGGGATCATTAGTATTTATTTTTGTTCCTTTTTTAAGCTTTCTAGTTGGTTGTGCTATTTTGCATAGTCTTGAATGAACTTGTTATAATATCTGGAAGCCCCTAGAAAACTTCTAAGTTGTTTTTCCGTATTAGGAAGTGGAAGATTTTTAATCGCACTTATTTTATTAGGATTAGGTTTTAATCCTTCTTCCGTCAGGATATGACCTAAGAATTCAGTTTCTTTCTTAAGGAATGAGCATTTACCTATTTGTAATTTTAAATTACTGTTCCTTAAGATTTTGAAAATGTCTTTTAGATTTTTCATATGTTCTTTCAGCGATGCAGAAAATATCAAAATGTCGTCTAAATACACTACACAAGTTTTATTTATATAATCTCTTAGTGTGTGGTTCATTAAACGTTAGAACGTTGCTGGTGCATTTTTGAGTCCAAAAGGCATACGAACATATTCGTAAAGTCCTTGTGGAGTTATGAATGCAGTTTTCGCAATGTCATTCGGATGCATCATAATTTGGTGGTAACCCTTAGCTAGATCAAGAGTCGAAAAATATACTGCTTTCCCTAATTTATAAAACAAGGTTTCGATATTTGGTAAAGGGAATCTATCATCCTCAGTTCTTTCATTTGAAGCCCTATAGTCAACACATATGCGGTATTGTACTTGTTTATCCTTATCGGGTTTTTTGGACACTACTGCTATGGGTGAAGCATATCTACTCATACTTCTCCGAATTATACCTTGTCTTTCCATCTCTTTAACCTGTCGGGCTACCTCTTCTTCATGTTTCTTTGGTAATCTATATAATTAGCATGCAATGGTTTGTCTTCACGAAGACGAATTTCATGTTTTATTCCTGAAGTATGAGTTAATGTGTCCCCTTCTTTGTACTGAATGCTCTCGAATTCTACTTGTAGGGAGGTCAGTGCTGTCTGTTCTTCGCGATTAAGTCTGCCGAAGTCAGGACTGTCCTCTTCTAAGTAATTATAAGAGTGTTCCAAAGTTTTTTCGATTTTTACGATTGTTTGATTCTTCAGAGTTATAATTTTTTGTTCTATATCATTGGTCTTTATAATTTTTTCTAAAACATGCATGCCGAATAACATGGTATAATTTTTGTGTTCTAATTTATGACCATATGCTTTGATGTAAGTATTATTTGCATACCCAAATTCTTTTGTAAAGGCAATCTGGTGTATATTTGTGTCTTGCGTTCAGCTACTATTGACAGTTTGTATTTTCGTTAGTTTTGTTTCTAATATTTTGTATTTTGTCATGTCTAGTTTGTTCGTATTTATGAGTGGCATGGCGCTACCAGTATCAATTAAAATATAGTGTTTTTGATTTTCTATTTCTACTGGTACCATCATTATTAATTCGAGGCTCAATTCAGAAACACCGGTGGTTCTACTGCATTAAGTTCCTGTCGGATAGGCTCTTGATCTGTGAGGACATTATTCATATCCATTGGTTGTGGCCTTGAATTATTTTGTCTATTAATACCTGAGGGTCTTTGTCTCGTTCCGATTGTCATTTTGCCTAACCTGTCTTGAACCTCTTTGCTCACTAGAATTATTACTAAAGTCTTGTCTTCTATAAGTGTCCCTATTTTGGTTGTTAAAGTGGTTATATCTACAGTTTCTTACTTGATTATTATTGTTATTGATATTTAGATTACCATTATCAGAGCCTATATACGAGAAGAGAATTCTTTTAATTTCTAGCATATCAAATTTATCTCTAAGTTCCCTGGCTAAGTTACCTATAGTTATATCCCTAAGTTTATTTATAATTATGTTATATAAAAGTGTTTTTTCTTGTTCTTTGTTTGTGGCAAAAATAACAAAAGTACTAATTTTACTCAAAAAATATTCTAACTTATTAACTAGATCGTAAATTGAACTTACTTTCATATTCAAAATCTCCCTCGTGAGGTCGGTGCTGTTAACGATGGGTCGATAGTGTTGTTTAAGGAGTTCCTTTGCTTCGTTCCATGTTGTGACGTTGTTCACTATGATAAGATCCATCGCCTTGCCTTTTATCTTTGTCTGCTGGATTATCCTCCACGTTTGTTGACGATCTCTGAATTGGAAAGGTGGTTCTCCACCATGACTAGGAAGTCCCGGTTTGTCACATCTTGTTCCGCCATATTTATATAAGCAGATATTATATTTGTTTCTTAGTTTTATTTTCACTGTCTTTAGTTGTGAAGGTTGTGTCTTTATAAAAATGGACAAAACGTTTGTAGTATTTACTTTGTATATTTTTTTTTTTTTAAACTTAATTTCGATTTATTTGTTCACGTATTGTTCGTTTACAGGATCAGGATATTTATACCTAATCCTACCGACTGCGCCAGAAAAATTCCCGAATCGCGGAATATTTTTTTAAAATAAAACAAGGGATATTTTTCTATTATCTATTCCGTTTTTATTATTCTGAATTTTTTTTATCTTGGAAGATACGGCCGCTGTCTCAATGCGGGGCTGCACCGTTTTGCTTCTTTGAGTTGATCTTAAAAACTTAACTACTTAAAAGCTGTTGGAGGAGACGAAAACTATATCAGAAGAATATCGATATCAAATATACATATGAATCGATATTCTTTTGTTTACTTTATTCTTTTTTTTTTGTATTCTTAACCGAACCAATGCATTTACCTCCTAGTGGGAACATATAGCATACCCAAGCAATAATGATTGTGAGAACTATGACCCACAATTAATATTGCTTGTGTTTACTTTTTCAAGTGGTATGCATAATTAACGATGTCATTTATTGTGAAGCAATAAAATGCATAATTAACGATGTCGATTATTGTGAAGTAATTTACGAAGTATGATTTACGACCAATACTTAACTCGCGTGATTCGAAACGCAATTGAAACCATTATACATGCGTTCCGGATGCGTTCCGCGTGCTTTCTGGATGTGTTCCGCATGCGTTACGCATGCGTTCCGATGCATTCCGCATGCGTTACGCATGCGTTCCGAGTGCGTTCCGGATGCGTTCCGCATGCGCTACGCATGCGTTCCGAATGCGTTCCGGATGCGTTCAGCATGCGTTCCGTATGCTGTCCACATGCGTTACGCATGCGTTCCGTATGTGTTCCGCATGCGTTACGCATGCATTCCGGATGCATTCCGCATGTGTTACGCATGCGTTACGAATACGTTCCGGATGCGTTCCGCATGCGTTACGCATTCGTTCCGAATGCGTTCCAGATGCGTTCAGCATGCGTTCCAGATGCGTTCCGCATGCGATACGCATGCGTTCCGGATGCGTTCCGCATGCGTTCCACATGCGTTACGCCTTCGTTCCGGATGCGTTACGCATGCGTTCCGAATGCGTTCCGCATGCGTTACACGTATGTTTCGGATGCGTTCCGGATGCGTTCCGGATGCGTTTCGCATGCGTTCCGGATGCGTTACGCATGCGTTCCGGATGCGTTACGCATGCGTTCCGGATGCGTTCCGCATGCGTTACGCGTATGTTTCAGATGCATCCGCATGCGTTACGCATGCGTTCCGGATACGTTCCGTATGCGTAACGCATGCGTTCCGAATGCGTTCCGCATGCGTTCCGGATGCGTAATGCATCCGGAACGCATCCGGAACGCATGCGGAACGCATCCGGAACGCAAGCGTAACGCATTCGGAACGCATCCGGAACGCATCCGGAACGCATCCGTTACGAATACGTTCCGGATGCGTTCCGCATGCGTTACGCATTCGTTCCGAATGCGTTCCAGATGCGTTCAGCATGCGTTCCGCATGCGTTACGCATGAGTTCCGGATGCGTTCCGCATGCGTTCCACATGCGTTACGCCTTCGTTCCGCATGCGTTACGCATTCGTTCCGAATGCGTTCCAGATGCGTTCAGCATGCGTTCCAAATGCGTTCCGCATGCGTTCCGGATGCGTTCCGGATGCATTCCGGATGCGTTAGGAATGCGTTCCGGATGCGTTACGCATGCGTTCCGGATGCGTTCCGTATGCGTAACGCATGCGTTCCGAATGCGTTCCGCATGCGTTCCGGATGCGTTCCGCATGCGTTAGGCATGCGTTCCGGATGCGTTTCGGATACGTTACGCATGCGTTCCGGATGCGTTACGCATGCATTCCAGTTGCGTTCCGGATGCGTTCCGGATGCATTCCGCATGCGTTACGCATGCGTTCCGGATGCGTTACGCATGCATTCCGGATGCGTTCCCCATTTGTTCCGGATGCGTTCCGCATGCAGACTCATACGGAACTCATACAGAACGCATTTGTAACGCATCCGGAACACATGTGTACCGCATCCGGAACGCAACCGGAACGCACCCGGAACGCAAGCGTAACGCATCCGGAACGCATAGGAACACATGCGGAACGCATCCGGAACGCATGCGGATGCTTCCCGAAAGCACGCGTAACGCATGCGGAGCGTATACCGAACGCAAGCGTAACGCATGCGTAACGCATCCGGAACGCATGCGTAACGCATGCGGAACTCATCTGGAACACATGCGTAACGCATCCGGAACGCATGCGTAATGAGTTGCGCATGAGTTCTGTATGTGTTCCGCATGCGTTACGCATGCATTCCGGATGCATTCCGCATGTGTTACGCATGCGTTACGAATACGTTCCAGATGCGTTCCGCATGCGTTACGCATTCGTTCCGAATGCGTTCCGGATGCGTTCAGCATGCGTTCCAGATGCGTTACGCATGAGTTCCGTATGTGTTCCGCATGCGTTACGCATGCATTCCGGATGCATTCCGCATGTGTTACGCATGCGTTACGAATACGTTCCAGATGCGTTCCGCATGCGTTACGCATTCGTTCCGAATGCGTTCCGGATGCGTTCAGCATGCGTTTCAGATGCGTTACGCATGCGTTCCGGATGCGTTCCGCATGCGTTACGTTCCGGATGCGTTCCGCATGCGTTACGCATTCGTTCCGAATGCGTTCCGGATGCGTTCCAGATGCGTTCCGCATGCGTTACGCATGCGTTCCGGATGCGTTACGCATGCGTTACGTTTGCGTTCGGGATGCGTTCCGCATGCGTTACGCGTGCGTTCGGGAAGCATCCGCATGCGTTCCGCATAAGTTCCGCATGCATTCCGCATGCGTTCCGGATGCGTTCCGGATGCGTTCTGCATGCGTTACGCGTGCGTTATGCATGCGTTACGCGTGCGTTATGCATGCGTTCCGGATGCGTTACGCATGCGTTCCGTATGTGTTCCGCATGCGTTACGCATGCATTCCGGATGCATTCTGCATGTGTTACGCATGCGTTACGAATACGTTCCAGATGCGTTCCGCATGCGTTCAGCATGCGTTCCAGATGCGTTCCGCATGGGTTACGCATTCGTTCCGAATGCGTTCCGGATGCGTTCAGCATGCGTTCCAGATGCGTTTCGCATGCGTTACGCCTGCATTCCGGATGCGTTTCGCATGCGTTCCGGATGCGTTACGCATGCGTTCCGGATGCGTTCCGCATACGTTCCGGATGCGTTCCGCATGCGTTACGCGTATTTTTCGGATGCATCCGCATGCGTTACGCATGCGTTCCGGATGCGTTCCGCATGGGTTCCGGATGCGTTCCGGATGCGTTACGCATGCGTTCCGGATGCGTTCCGCATGCGTTACGCCTGCATTCCGGATGCATTTCTCATGAATTCCGGATGCGTGACGCATGCGTTCCGGATGCGTTCCGCAAGCGTTACGCGTATGTTTCGGATGCATCCGCATGCGTTACGCATGCGTTACGCATGCGTTACGCATGCGTTCCGTATGTGTTCCGCATGCGTTACGCATGCATTCCGGATGCATTCCGCATGTGTTACGCATGCGTTACGAATACGTTCCAGATGCGTTTCGCATGCGTTACGCCTGCATTCCGGATGCGTTTCGCATGCGTTCCGGATGCGTTACGCATGCGTTCCGGATGCGTTCCGCATGCGTTCCGGATGCGTTCCGCATACGTTCCGGATGCGTTCCGCATGCGTTACGCGTATGTTTCGGATGCATCCGCATGCGTTACGCATGCGTTCCGGATAAGTTCCGCATGCGTTCCGGATGCGCTCCGGATGCGTTCCGCATGCGTTACGCATGCGTTCCGGATGCGTTCCGCATGCGTTACGCCTGCGTTCCGGATGCATTTCGCATGCGTTCCGGATGCGTTACGCATGCGTTCCGGATGCGTTCCGGATGCGTTGCGCATGCGTTACGCCTGCGTTCCGGATGCGTTCCGCATGCGTTCCGGATGCGTTACGCATGCGTTCCGGATGCGTTCCGGATGCATCCGCATGCGTTACGCATGCGTTCCGTATGCGTTCCGGATGCGTTACGTATACGTTCCGGGTGCGTTCCGGATGCGTTACGCATGCCTTCCGGATGTGTTCCGGATGCGTTCTGCATGCGTTCCGCATGCGTTGCGGATGCGTTCCGCATGCGTTACGCATGCATTCCGCTTGCGGAACGCATCCGAAACGCATCCGGAACGACGAATGCGTGTTGACAACAGCAATCATAGCGCAACCAACAATAACACATCGCCGCCAACAAGCACCACATCGCCTCCAACACGCAGAACATCAACGCACGACAAAATTATATATACATATACACGTCAACAGAACAGATATATACATTTATGACGATTTCAAATTCGTCTTTCTTTTATACCTATTATTCGTAATAATTTTGTCATTCTGCAAGAATGCACTTTTTGTAAATTAATTAACATTGAACTTTACTTAGAATTAATGTAGAATTAAATTAAATTATATTTGAATAAAAGTAGGAAATCAAAAATAATAAACTCAGTTGCTATTACAACGGCAATCTTACGATTTGTTTAACTTTGACTTCCCCCCACCAGAGGTAAGGGGTCTATTAATTTAAATTGTCAAAATAACAGTTGTTGTTGTTATTAAAAAAGACAAACCAGAATTTTAGGAATAAAAGTTATAATTTATTGTGGCAAAACTAAAACACATCTACTTGTGGCAATAGCAAAATTTTAAGAGAGAAAAAGAAACAAGACGAATTCGTTAATTTAAAAATTGCATCTATGACACAACACTAGCGCCATCGTGCCTTTAAAACTTTAACTAAATTATTGTTAGGGCGCGCACACATTTTTTCATAATTTCAATGCTCCCACTTTTAGTAATAAGTTCAAACATAAAAAAAGCTATAAGCAAAAAAATTTAAGTTCAAAACAGTCCATATTATTACATCAAGCAAAACAAACAAAAAAATATTTAATTTAAAATTTAAATTCATTTAAAACAACGTGTTGATTGTGCTCGGATTTAATGTTCATTATGTTGGCTGCAACCACAAATATTCATCATGGAGCAGAATTATTTGTGTTTTTGGTCTTTGGCAGAGGCTTCGTCAAGACATCAGCCAATTATTCACCCGTTGGAACATATTCAAGATTGAACATGTTATCTTCAAATTGTATCCGGAACGCATGCGTAACGCATCCGGAACACATGCGTAACACATACGGAACGCATGCGTAACGTATCCGGAACGCATGCGTAACGCATGCGGATGCATCCGAAACGCACGCGTAACGCATGCGTAAGGCATCCGGAACGCATGCGGAACGCATCCGGAACGCATGCGGAACGCATCCGGAACGCATGCGGAACGCATCCGGAACGCAGGCGTAACGCATGCGCAACGCATCCGGAACGCATACGGAACGCATACGGAACGCATGCGTAACGTATCCGAAACGCATGCCTAACGCATGCGGAACGCATCCGGAACGCATGCGTAACGCATTCGGAACGCATGCGTAACGCATCCGGAACGCATACGTTACGCATGCGGAACGCATCTGGAACGCATCCGGAACTCATGCGTAACGCATTCGGAACGCATCCGTAACGCACGCGTAATGCATGCGGAACGCATCCGGATGCGTTTCGGATGCGTTACGCATGCGTTCCGTATGCGTTCCGGATGCGTTGCGCATGCGTTACGCCTGCGTTCCGGATGCGTTCCGCATGCGTTCCGGATGCGTTACGCATGCGTTCCGGAGGCGTTCCGGATGCATCCGCATGCGTTACGCATGCGTTCCGTATGCGTTCCGGATGCGTTACGCATACGTTCCGGGTGCGTTCCGGATGCGTTACGCATGTGTTCCGGATGCATCCGGATGCGATACGCATGCGTGCCGTATGCGTTCCGCATGCGTGCCGTATGCGTTCCGCATGCGTGCCGTATGCGTTCCGCATGCGTCTGCACGCGTTCGCATGCGTTACGCATGCGTTCCGGATGCGTTACGCATGCATTCCGGATGTGTTCCGGATGCGTTCTGCATGCGTTCCGCATGCGTTCCGGATGCGTTCCGCATGCGTTACGCATGCGTTCCGTATGCATTCCGCATGAGTTACGCATGCGTTCCGGGGGCGTTCCGCATGCGTTATGCGTTCCGTATGCATCACGCATGCGTTACGCTTGCGGAACGCATCCGGAACGACGAATGCGTTGTGACAACAGCAATCATAGCGCAACCAACAATAACACATCGCCGCCAACAAGCACCACATCGCCTCCAACACGCAGAACATCAACGCACGACAAAATTATATATATATATACACGTCAACAGAACAGATATACCCATTTATGACGATTTCAAATTCGTCTTTCTTTTATACCTATTATTCGTAATGATTTTGTTATTCTGCAAGAATGCACTTTTTGTAAATTAATTAACATTGAACTTTACTTAGAATTAATGTAGAATTAAATTAAATTATATTTGAATAAAAGTAGGAAATCAAAAATAATAAACTCAGTTGCTATTACAACGGCAATCTTACGATTTGTTTAACTTTGACTTCCCCCACCAGAGGTAAGGGGTCTATTAATTTAAATTGTCAAAATAACAGTTGTTGTTGTTATTAAAAAAGACAAACCAGAATTTTAGGAATAAAAGTTATAATTTATTGTGGCAAAACTAAAACACATCTACTTGTGGCAATAGCAAAATTTTAAGAGAGAAAAAGAAACAAGACGAATTCGTTAATTTAAAAATTGCATCTATGACACAACACTAGCGCCATCGTGCCTTTAAAACTTTAACTAAATTATTGTTAGGGCGCGCACACATTTTTTCATAATTTCAATGCTCCCACTTTTAGTAATAAGTTCAAACATAAAAAAAGCTATAAGCAAAAAAATTTAAGTTCAAAACAGTCCATATTATTACATCAAGCAAAACAAACAAAAAAATATTTAATTTAAAATTTAAATTCATTTAAAACAACGTGTTGATTGTGCTCGGATTTAATGTTCATTATGTTGGCTGCAACCACAAATATTCATCATGGAGCAGAATTATTTGTGTTTTTGGTCTTTGGTAGAGGCTTCGTCAAGACATCAGCCAATTATTCACCCGTTGGTACATATTCAAGATTGAACATGTTATCTTCAAATTGTTCCCGTATAAAATGGTAACGCACATTTATATGTTTAGTGTGTTTATGATATTCTGGATTCTTTTCCAGACGAATTGCACTTGAAAGCCTATGAAGAACATCGGCTTCTCAATTTGATGTTGTAAAAACTCTGCTATTAGGTTTGTCAACCATATCAGCTCCTTAATGGCATGTGAAGCTGACATATATGCAGACTCCGTCGTTGATAACGCGACTGATCGCTGAAGTTCTGATCTCCAAGAAATAACACAGCCTCTCAATAGGAAAACATAACCAAATGTCGATCTTGCTGCTTTTCTACAACCTGCATAGTCCCCAACTAACAAACTCTCCAGAGCTAAACTCTTGAAATTTGAAAAAAAAACTCCCATAATTCTCTGTTTTATCCCATATCTATACTTAAGAATTAACATCTTGTTAGGGAATTAAATTGGTCTCATAACCTCTTTATTTTAAGAGTTGAACACTTTTGTAGCAGAGAAATACTAAAATCTTATAGCTAAACCAATTTTTCTTCTTGGAATAAGATTATATAAACTTGTAGTCTTATAAGAATCCTGTGGTGAAAATTCAGCTCTTAACTTAATTTTGTAGTTTTTCTAATCTCATAACAACACATGTTTAAGAGTTTTAATCATTTTATACTTCTATAAAAACTCTTACGAGATCTAAGTTCAATACCTCCTATACCAATAAACTATCTGGATTTTAAATAACAAAAGTTTTGCAATAGGATGCTAATAAGATCCCTTATGTTTGAAATCATGTTAGAGGACTTGTTCTTTATTATGGTCCAAAATTACTTTTTTCGTTGCAAAAATCATATTTTCTTAACGTGTTTACGTACTTTAAGAATAAGAAAAATAATGATTTACAATAATTTAAGTCATTCGAAGAAACTCAGTTACAGCAAACCTCAAAAAAACCTTTTGGTTTAAGAGGAATTTATTCAAAATGGGTCGTTCAAGTGGGCGGATCACAAAAATTGAACGTTCAATATAATAATCAATAAATGTTTGAATTGAATTATCTTCTTTATTGACCGCAAAAAATCGATAAAAATACAAAAGAAGGAAACAAAAGGTCGAATTTAGTTTCTATATAATGTATACTTTATTTATTATTCAAACATTTATTATAACGACCACAAAGTTGCGTTCAAAATATTCGGAGCTTAAATATCGAATACATTTAATTATAATAATCAATAGTTTGTTTACAATTGTTTATAATTTTTTTTGTAAAAATTGGCATTCGTATAAAAAGTGGCATGGAAGTCGGCGGATTTTTTTAAGTATCAAGATAATAACAGAACAATTTTTAATTCATATAAGAAGAAAATTTCACGCGTTCAACTATTGCAATTAATAAAATAATTTAAATATTCCATAAGGAAATTTGCTTTTAACACCAAAATTTCAGCACTGGGAACACAACTTTTTTTTTTAATATATTACAATCTTAATAGAAGAGTTAATAGAAGAGTTAGTGTGTCATCAGCAGCAGCCCTGAGGCACACCAACATTTATTTTGTGGATTTCAGACTTGAAGCCGTCCAATAGGACTTGTATTGAACGGTCCGAAAGGTAATTTCTAATCCAATGAAGAAGAGGTTCATCGAAACCAAATGCGCGCATTTTCGATAGGAGATCTTGATGCCAAACTCTATCAAACGCTTTTGAAATATCAAGTGCAATAATCTTACTTTCTCCAAAACGATGTAAAGATTTGTTCCACTGTTCGGTGAGATATACCATCAGATCACCAGTGGACCTATTGCTACGAAAGCCGTACTGCCGGTCATTAAGAAGCTTTCGTTCTTCGAGATATTTCTTTAGCTTAAAATTGATCAGCGTTTCCATGACCTTGGAAAGAAGGGACGTAAGTGCAATTGGACGATAGTTAAAGGGTGAAGAAGATACGCCTTTTTTAAGGGACAGGCTGGACAAATGCTGTTTTCCATTCACTCGGAAAGAGACCAGTAGAGTAGGACAGATGGAAAAGCTTACGCAGTAGTTTTGCCAGCGTTGAAGAACACCTCTTCAGAACAATGGGAGGGATACCATCCGGGCCAGCGGATTTGTGTACATCGAGATCCTTTAGAACTCTAGCAACTGCACGAGTGCGAAAGAAGATTTGTCCCATAAAATCATTTACGCTCTCAAGTACAGGAGGAGTCGTAACACTTTCTAGCAGCGTCGAATTAACAGCAAACTGTGCTGCAAGCAATGGCTTCAACTTGCGAGCTGACAAAAGGAGTATCATTGAAGACGAGCGTTGGAACCGAGGACGAGGTGGTATTTCGTATGTTTTTTACAAATGACCAAAAGTTTTTACTACCTTTAAGACATAAATTTAAAAATTTGGTTCGTCGAATATGAACGTTACAGGTCTTTCTAGCTTGCTGAAACTTTTTCCGGTTTTCCTCAGTAGGGTTGGCTTTATAACAGCGGAAGCTTACTTCTCTAACCCAAATAACCTCTTTACAGCTCGAATCAAACCATGAGTTTTCTTTGGGTTTGATAGATTTCACCCTATTTGGGATAAAATTTCTCATTCCACAAAGAATTAAATTTGTGAGCATATCTGCGCTGGAGTCTATTTCACTATCGAAAAAGCATAGTGACCAGTTAAAGTTCCTGAAGAAATCATTGAGACCGTCCCAGTTGGCTTTCTCGTATTGCCAAACGGTTCTCTTTGGTGTTTTCTCTTTAACTGAGGTTTGTTGGTACGAGAAATTAGCAGATATGACACAATAGTCTGATGTGCCTAGAGGCGATAATACAGTAATGGTGTATTTATCAGGGTCAGAGGTAAGGAACAAGTCTACACGGAAAGAATTGAAAAATCACCAATTGCACAATTTTAAGTTGTCATTTACGAAATTCTTTTTTTTTGTAAATCAAGGAGCTTTTATTAAAAAATAACTGAACATTTTGTAATTTACTACTCAAATCATCGTAAAAAGCAAAATTTTATAATTCGATATTTATTATCAAAAGTTATAATTCGAGCTTGTTGACTTGAAAGTAAATTACAAGTTTTTGAATCGCAATCTAATACTTATTGATCTTGTTTTGTGAAATTTAAATGGTGATTTTCATTTTCTCAATGCTCAATCCAACAAAATGTAAGTAGCTACAGTATAAATATTGACCCCACACGATCGTAATTTACGAAAATAGCTATTTAGTTATTATTTAATGCGTTAAGGACTTACAATATTTTCTCAGATATATATGTACATTTATATTATGTTATACTACTATTGAAAAAGTTAATTTTAAATTTCATACTTTTAAAATTGTCATTTACCGAAAAAATTATGAAGTAATATTTATTAAACACTGAAATCAATTGATTTTACGGACTATTCAGACCATAGTTCGTTCTACTGAATATTGGACATAAAGGTATTTGTCTTCTTATGCTATTCTGGCTAAAATTAAAATTTAAGCGACCCAAAGCTGATGGTGATACAATCGAGCCATTAATTAATTTAATAATAAAACAGAGCTGTAAGTATTCTCTATGCTTCGAGAGGAGTGGAAGATTCAATAGCCTAAGTCTTTGAACATATGGGGTAGTGACACTCTGGGGGACCAAGGGAGAATGCGAAGACAAAAACGCATAAATCTTCTCTGAATACCTTCCATTCTATTAATGTGAATTGAATAGTATGGTGACCATACAACACATCCGTATACAAGGACAGGCCTAACAAATGATATAAATAGAAGTTTCAAGACGTATGGATCGTGGAAATCACGGGAGAATCGTTTAATGAATCCCAGAGTTCTATTGGCCTTTTTTAAAATGAAATCATAGTGGTCAGTGAACACAAGGTTTGGGTCGAGGATCATCCCCAAGTCAGAAAAAACAGATGGTCTAGTTAAAGGACTTGCGTGTAAAACTCATTGTTTTACATTTGTCTATATTTAAAAATAAGCGGTTTTTATTGCACCATTCCCTAAAATTATGAAGATCTTCTTGCAGTTGTAGACAGACATCAATAGAGGATATTTTTTGAACATTTACATGTCGTGAGCATAAATTAAAACAGATGAGTTTTTAATGATTTATATCATCATCATCATCATCATCATCATCATCATCATCATCATCATCATCATCATCATCATCATCATCATCATCATCATCATTTATATATAAAGTGAATATCAAAGGACCTAAATGTCTTCCTTGTGGAACACCAAAATTTACATAAAATTGTTAGGAAGGCTCATTACGGAAAATAACAGCTTAACTTCTATTAGCTAAGTAAGAAGTGATCCACATTAAAAAACGTTCACTGAAAAGTTTAATTAGGAGAGTTTTGTGACATAATTTGTCAAAAGCCTTGCTAAAGTCAGTAAACACAAAGTCAAATGAATCTACACAAAAAGACGTGAAATGGAACATATTTGTAACGGTAGACTTATTTTGCACGAAACCATGTTGACTATCACTAATAATAGATCTACAATTGAACGATAAGACGTTACATATAAGTGACTCAAACATTTTCGGAATTACAGAAAGTTTAGCAATGGGGCGGTAGTTGGAAATATCATTTTTTGGTCCCTTTTTGTAAATCGGTGTTATAAAAGCACTCAATTTTTGATATATAGTTAGAATATAAAGCGTTCGAATGTTCAGCAAACATATTTTTCAGTTCAGAGTAGATTCCATAATCCTCATCAGCTCTGGATTTGCTAAAAATTAGCCAAGCTTTCTTTCTTTTTTTTTTCTTTTATTTTTTAGATTTTTTATGTGCTGATCAAACCATGGAGGGTTACTAGATTTATTTATATTATTCCGTAAGGGAGTTGTTTTATATAAGCATTCGAAGAGTAGGCTATACAGTTTTAGGCACATTTCATTAACAGTACAGTTAAGAAGCAATTGATTCCAGTTTACATTGCAGAATAAGTTAGCAAGAAGATCAAAATTACATTTTTAAAATTATACTCAAGTTTATCATTAAAATTGGTAGATGCAATTCACATATTTACGTTTATCGATTTATCTAAAGCAGGATGGAGTCTATCTTCATCTAATAATATAAAGTCTGCCTGCGTTGCAGATATGTCGGAGTTAATTGTATACGAAAAAAGACAACATCCAGTATTTTATTGAAGCTGTTTCGAATACCATTGAATTGACTTAGCCCACATGAGGCCAGACCGTCGATGATTGAAAATTCGTTTGAAGATGATAAAATTCAGTAGTTTGTGTCCAATTTAAGTTTGGAAGATTAAAGTCGCCAAATATAAGAAGTTCGTCGTTTGGTTCCATTAGATTATCAATGACTTCGATGCAATCAATATATTTTTCATACACATCGTTATTAGATCTTGGTGGGATATAGATGTGGATTATAAAACCAGTTTCTAGTTTAATTTTAATTGCTATTATTTCAATTCCTGAAGATACAAAGTCATCAACCAATGTGCAGATAAATTTATTTTTAACGGCAATTAATACTCCTCCACCAACTGTCTCCAAATCGTTTGAATGGTGTCTGTCACGTCTGAAAACTTGATATGTAGAATCAAAAAGCTAAGTGCTTAAAAAAGAACTAACCATGTTTCAGTCAGAGCAATAATTCCATGAGGAAGGTTATTTATATTTGTATTGATCTTTGTCCGTAATCCATTTACATTTTGGAGGTAAATTAGTATCTGATGAAGCTGCGTTTTTGGTAGTTTTGCATTGTCTCTTGAAAAGGGTTTGTTTTGACGTTGAAGTGTTTGTTTTTAAATTCATGAACCACTTTTCCATAAGGCCATAATGATGATGAGTTAAGTATCGTATATATTGAATCTGGTACTCTTATTTTGAAACACTTCAGGGGAATAATTAAAATATTTATATGGTGATTTGAATCAACCAACAAGTAAATAAGTTTTTGAAGTGATTAAGTTTCAACATGGTCCCTTTATATCGTGCGATGGCCTAGATGGTGGCGTATTGGATTGATATGCGGAAGGTGCCAGGATCGAATCCCAAGTAAGTTAAATAAAATTCTTTTTCAAATATATAAAAGAAAGCGGCTGCAACACCCCTGTTTGTGGACAAAAACAACTAAATAAAAATATACGCAAATCAACATTTCGACCATAATTCGTAGAATTGACAATTTAATTTTTTTTTCTTTTGACTACGAAATAATAATAATAATTCAATTTGTATGCCCGTAATAAAAATAAATTTAAAAAAAAAAATGCTACCTAGAGTAGGGATCGAACCCACGACTCCAGTTTAGCCATCAAACACTATATCCAAATTGATACAAATTGATATCAAATTGCGATTCGCTAATGGTTATATTTTTTTTCCTCGATCGAATTATTGATACTCAAAAGGGTTAAAATATAATTTTTGAGTGTCAATATCTTCATTTCGCTCATTTTTTAATATTGCAAACAAAAAGTCTTAATTTAGTAATTTCCAATCCAAGGTCCAAAACTGGATTAATTTTTCGTGATTTGTAGCTTATTTTTCTTGATCTGATCTAAGAATTCGTTCCGTGTAGAGTGTTGAAATTTCTTATAGAAATCTAAAATTATTCTTCAAGATTACTTTTAGGTCCCTTAAATTAGTCCAGTTAAGCTCTTGGAGCATCTTTTAAGAGGCAAAATGTTACTTGGGTCTGCACCGCTGTAACCTTTTAGTATCAGGCAGTCTGCACCGCTGTAACCTTTTAGTATCAGGTCAGTACCACCTTTAAAATACAAGCCCATGTCGATCGTTCCTTTAAATACTTTAAAATTCTTTTCAAAGCATTAACATGTACTTCTGCAGGATCCTCCATGTATCTGCTGACGTTGCCTACTGCAAAACTTATATCTGCGCATGTACCCACAGCCAGATACATCAAACTGCTAACTGCTTCGCAATACGGAAAGTCAAGTTGTATCTTGTCTTCAAAATCGCTCAAGTTCTGTGAGCTGTCTGATGGTGTCGCAACTGGATTGCAATTCTGCGTTTTAAAACTGTGTGTTATCTTCTCTGCTCGCTGGTTTATGTAAATTAAGCCATCAGACCTCTGGTCGATTTTAAAACCCAGGAAATATTTTGCTTCTGAAACTTTTATTTCAAACTCCTTATGCAAATGCACAATAACTTGAAGAATTTGTGTTTCGTTCTCTGCTACTATCAACCCATCATCAACGTAAATGGCCAGAAGCATAATTCCATCAGCACCATGGTGAATGAAAACACAAGGATCCGAGGTCCTTATTGTGAAATCAAATTTTGATATAAAAGCGGTAAATCTTTTGTTCCAGCAGCGCGAAGTATGTTTTAAACCGTATTAGCTTTTATTTAGCTTGCATACCTTTCCACTGCAATCATCGAACCCCATTGGCTGCCTCATGAGCACATCCTCAGTTAAGTCTCCATTTAAAAACGCTGTCTTGACATCAAACTGCTTCAACAGCATGCGTATTGACGTGAAATTTACCACAGGACTAAAGGTTTCTTGATAATCGACACCATATTGTTGTGTGAAACCTCGCACAACTAAAACGTGCCTTGAAGCGATCGATGCTCCCGTCTGTTTTCTGCTTCAACCTATACACCCAACGATTATCAATTACCTTATGATCTTTTGGCGGTTCGACCGATGTCCACGTACGATTTTTGGAAATAGATTCCATCTCTTCGTCAATTGCCTTCTCCCACTGCTTACTGTTCTTCATACGATTTTAGTTCTTCGTTAACTGCCATCAGTGCTGCCGCATGATAAGCTGATTCATCAAAAGATAAACGTCGATGTGGTGGTGACACAACTTAATTTCTAAGACGCTTTTTTATGAAGTTCTTGTTGTCCAGACTACAAACAGCACCATCATTTATTTCGCTGTCTGTCTCATCATTAGTTTGCTCGGTACTCCCAGTATCAACAACAGCCACTGCTTCTTCTACGAGAAAAACTGCATCACAGGCCACTTCAATTTTGTTCGTTTCAGGATTCCAAACTCTATACGCTTTTGAGTTGTTATCGTACCCAACAAAAACACATTGAACTGCTTTTCGGTCCAATTTATGCCTCTTCTCTTTCGGAATGTGTATGAAGACTTCGGATCCGAAAATACGCAGATGATCAACTTTTGCTTGCAACTGGTACGGGGACTTATCCGGAACATTAATGGTTCCAGATCGGCTTAAAGCATAACTGCAGTATTAACAGCTTCTGCCCAGAATCTCTTATCCATTTTTTTTAGCATGGAGCATTGTTCTTGCCAATTTAAAAATTGTTCTAATATCTCTTTCCACACAGCCATTCTGTTGAGGCGTATTATTGCACTGTACGTTGATGGTGAATACCCATGCTGCTAAAAAATGACCTCAGCTCATTGTTGACAAATTCCGTCCCATTGTTTGATCTCAGAATGCTAATGCTGTGGCCTTGTTCTTTTTGCGCTATTTTTACAAAATATTTTATGTTCTGCGCCACTTCAGACTTCTGCCTTAGAAAATAAACTCGATGGAAATGGGAGAAGTCATCTTTCAGTAACAAAAAATATTTCGATCCACCAAGAGAATTTTCTTCCATCGGCCCACATACATCGGCATGAAAAATTTGTCCACAAATTTTAGAAACTTCGTCCCGAACCTTATGACTCCCTCGATGATGTTTTCCATAGACGCAGGCTTCACATGTGAATTCTTCGTCAGTGAAATCAATGCCTTTCCATAGCAGGAACTTTCTTACATACGGCACGTGTTGCCATTCATGCCAAATACGAAGTGAATCCTTCTTAGTTATTGTATTCGAAGAAACTTCTTTAACTTGACTACCTTGAAAATCATCTTGAACAACTTCTCATGACGTGCTCCCACTGCAACGACTTCATCTCCACTCAACAGCTCACAAAATTAGTTGTCATACCGCAGCACATATTTACGATCCATAGCCTTCCCTGATGAAAACAAATTCAAATGAATTTCTGGAACATAGAGCACATCTGTAATATGCTTCCGAATCCATTCACTGCCATTGTACGCGAGAATTTGAATATCCCCCTTTCCTTGAGCTACGGTTTTTTTACCATTTCCAACAGTAACGTTTACCAATGCCTCCTCAAAATTTTGGAACCACTCACGGCAATGGTTCATGTGGTCACTTGCTCCCGAATCCAAAACCCAGATGTCCCTGTCAGCAGGAGAAAAGGCGATGTGGCTCAAAAAAGCACAATTTGGTTTTGGTTTCGTTCTGCTAACGTGGGCAGTCTCGCTTCCAGTATCCTTTTTCCCCACATGAAAAATATGCTCCTTTGGGTTTTGCGTGATGTTTCTTTGCATTGTCCTTATTGGCACCGTTAGATGAATTGCCTTTCCTCGAAAAATGTCGTTTCATAACCAGAGCTTCCACGGTTTCAACTTCACCCTGTGTTTTCAAACGAAGTTCCTCTGCCATCAACCTTACCCGCAAGTTGGCCATCGTCTGCTCAGACGCACTTGTTGGGAGTCAACACTGCACTGTGGAAATGATTGAATTCTGCTGGCAGTGACATAAGGATCTTTGTCATAACCATAGAATCGGAGATGATTTCCTTTTGATCTTTCATCTGCTGGTAATTTCCATTAGCTTTGATAAGAAAGAAGCTATATCGTCTGATGGATCTTTTGTGAAGCTGTAGTACCTCTGTTGCAAAAATAAAATGTTTGACTTTGAAGCCTGTTCATAAGTACTGTTCAATGTCGACCACATTTCATATGCCGTTTCGCAGTTCATTCAAAGCGGCTGCCTTCCTCCTTACAATAATACCCGAGCATCTAAAGACGTGCATGTAATATTTCGTCTTTTATTATACTTACATTAACATTATTGACTAACGATGATAAATTATGTTCATGACTCAAATCTGCGTTATTTTGTTTTTCACTGTTTTTTGGTAGTGCCCGGTCAGTAACATTGGACGGTGCGAAAACTCCAGACGTGAAAATGCATCTGTTAAATGGACTAAGGGCCAGTTTGTTCACAGTGGGTTAAATTTAGTATATGACTTTCATAGGCTTTAATTAACTAACGCTTATCAACCAAAATTGACTGATTAGTGGAATCCGTGATTAGCAACTTATACTTTGAATTTTTTTAAACAAAATTTGATCAACAAAAACATTTAAGGATTTCCCAGCTCCACTAATCATGGATTGAAGATAATCAGCTGCGAACAAACTGGCCCTAATTCCAGTGCATATAAAACCAGCGATTGCATTTGTATCCGTGATAGAGAGTGGAAAAGCATCTCTTACAATACTGGGAATATAATGAATGGTCATGGTCTTTCCAGGGTTAGTACGAATCCAAGCATCTGCTGCCGTATTGACCAAGGTAGGATGTCTTCTTAAAAAGCCGCCAAACCACTCTGTGGGAGCAAGCTCATTTTCGTTCCACGAAGTTGGGAATTGCTTGTGATGTTTGAATTGGTACGACAAGCGCCTTACATCCATAGAACATGTTGGATGAAGAAGTAAAGTAGTTCTCAAGTTCGTTTTCTTCTTTTTCAGCAAACACCCTTCTTATACTTCGATAGCCAACAGTAGCAGACGGATTACCTGTTGTAATTTTTTGTATGCATCGCGCAAGAGTTACATGGCAGAGAGCAAATTGATTTGCGGCGGCCCTGACACTCTTCTTCTTCATTTGAACCTCCTCAGCGGCCTGTTTTTAAACAGACGTTTCAATCGTTCCCCGATTAGTTCTTCTTAGTCGAGTACGGGGCATTCTAAATATTAAAAACAAAGAACAACTTTTCTATAAAAAAATTAGAAACTTCTTGTGGACGAAAGTAACATGTTACGCTCGTCCCCATGGTCTAGTGTTACTTTTGTCCACATGCCCTAATTTTTAGGAATAAACTAAATAATTGACTCAGATTATTAAATTTGTTTAAAATGATGAGCAGGGATCGAAAACTAATATGTTACATAAATAATGCTTGAGAAAAAACTCACCTTAAAATATCGAGAGATTATGCTTTTTTTACCGGCAGCCAAAAAATTTTCAAACTCTGCACTTTTTTCTTTTTTTCAATATGGCACGTGTCAATCACACGACCGCTCGACAACAACTGATAAGTAAGGAACACACATTCATTCTCGCTGTAAATGGACGTGTTACTTTCATGACGTGTTTATTTTGTCCCCGGTCTCCCCTACACTCAAATAAAACCGATACTATATTGGTTGTTGATACCTTTCACTCCGTTCCTATACTAAAGGCACATACGGAGCAGGAAATCGCTCATCTCCACGTGCTGACGAGTAAGTCTCTGCACATGGCAAACCAACCGAATCATAAAAATTGAATACAAAATAAACATTATTTTAATGGAATGTTAACTAATTTGTTGACTTTTATTCACATTTTCTTCTTAGTTAGAGCGTTAAGGCCATATTTTAGGTCAAACTTTGCACTTCATTCTGACGAGATGAGCTTTAGTACAGTAGTAGTCCACATCCTAAGTTTACTTTTAAGAAGTGTTTCCACGGTGGCAACACTGGCAGACCGGAGATATAAGGGTTGCCTTCTGACCATGTTTTAACACGAAATTTCCCATAAATTATCTTATAAATCGAGAACCAGACATCGGTTGATATTGTGGAATGCCTAGTTGGATTTAGAATACTTCAAGCCATAGGAATATGTTAATTGTTTTCTCCACCCTTGCATGCGGGGGAAGCAAAATAATGGTTATAAAATTAATATTCAAAAAATTTTAAGATGAGCGTCAACGTAGAATTTCATACTTTACAGAATAACCGAAGTCCATTTTTATCCATGTATTAGTTTTTTGTATAATCGCTTTCAAAATGGGGGAGGGGAAGGTGGAAGTATATCAAATCACTATATATTCATCTTGGTATAATCTAAGCATATGGCACATGACCTTAGGGTAATTTTTAATGCCCAATCTTATGCAATCAAAATAATTTCAATATAATTTCCCTAGAAAAATTTAAAACCTTTTTATAAAATGACGACTAAATTTTCAGTGAAACGAGCATAAAATTATCAAATTTCAATGGTATGGTGATGAAACTTGACACACATGTCTCATTTGTTGTAAGAAATAAGAACCAAAAGAGTCCATAAAAATATCTGGGACGAAAGTGTGTTTTTTTAGTGAAAGGGAAAAGCGAATTACTATTAATAGTAAACCCCTCCCAAAACTGGTATGTTGATGGAAGTTGGTAGAAATGTTTTATTTCTTGTTAGAACCAAGACTCAAAAGGATCAATGCAAATATATTGGTTCCAGGGTGTTGTTTTTAGGCGGAAGGACATATGGTATACCCAACATTTTATTTTTATTTAATCGAGGTACAAATATATAATATGGCACATGATTTTGAAGTATTTTTTAACGCTGAATACAATTTAAGTAAAATCAAGACGATACAATCACTATTAAGAAAGTAATCGTCGTTTTATTGGAAAAATTAATGTATGTTTTGAGTAGAGCAGATAAAACATTCCCTCAAAAACCACCTTTGACAATAGATATTTGATTTATCTTTTTTTATTCCTGGAAACAATAAAAAACAAAACAATCCTACCAACTTTCATCAACGTACTAGTTCTGTGGTGGGTTTACGGGGCATAGTTTTACACTTTTCTGTTTCACTCAAAAACACACCCTTCATCTGCAGATATTTTTATGGGCTCTTTTGATTCTTATTTCTTACGACAAATGGGACATGTGTGCCAAGTTTCATCACCATACCATTAAAATTTGGTAATATTATGCTCGTTTCACTAAAAATGTAGTCATTATTTTATAAAAAGGTTACAACGTTTTCTAGGGAAATTATATTGAAATTATTTTGATTGAATAAGATTGGGCATTCAAAATTACCTTAAAGTCATGTGCCATATGCTTAGATTATACCATTGAAAACCATAGTACTATCATGGACACATTTTTTTAGGGCCACCTACTGCCTGTGGTGGCGCCACTTTAGCTCGCTGAGAAATCCATTTTTGGGAGACAATTTTCGGCGGAGACTTCCATTTATCAGAGAATCGAAACTAGGTTGTTAGAGCAAGAGGAGTGTATTTTTTTCGATTCTGGTAAGAATCCAATGGAGTAAGCTAGATTACCAACTGAAGGTGTTTTACGTCAATTATGAGAAAAAGGTGAGGAGAATGACAAAAAAAAAAATGTTTGTATACTCTTTGATTGAATGTGCAAAGTGCAAGGCTATTTTTTTTTTTGCTTAATTTACTGATATGCTTAATGCGAGAAGAGAAGTAGACATAGGTACATACATTATGTAAGTGAGTTGTTTGCGTTGTCGTTGTCGTCGTCGTCATCAACCTTGAAGCAAGGAATATAGTTTTTTGCAATCGATATGCAATCGTATATTATTGAGGGTAGTTTTGCCGTGGAAATTGTTGCAAGTGCAAGATTTTGAGCATATTTTTTGCGGGAAAGGAAAATATACATATACATAGGTACATATAGGTAGATATATTCGTATATATTTGGCCACCTACCAAAAAATGGCTCGTAATTAGTGAAATAGTAGTGATACTTCTGTGGTTAGAGTTTTTAAAGGGTCTGTCATCTCTCTCCTACTAATTGCAACTTTTTTCGTTCCATTATACAAGTATACTAGCTCAGTTTTTACATCTGTAGTTGTGCGATCTCGCCGGCACACGATTTTATTAAGTTTTGTTGTCAAAAACGTTGGTTGGACATTGTTCCAAAATAAGCGTTTATTTTGAAATATTTGCAAGTAAATGTCTTTTATGCATTTATATTTGTTTATTTTGTTATATTTTAGTTAAATCTACTTTAAAAAGCGAAAAAAAAGTAATTTTTTACGATTTTTTTAAGCGGGCTGGCAATAGGACACACAAAAAAACTCTGTTGCTTATATTCGGCCACCCCGGACGAAGATAGGAAACATAATTTTTTGTCTGTCTCCTTATTTCGGCCCCTTTAAAAACAAAAGGAAAAATACCACAATTTTATTATATTTAATTATTTTATTATAAATTAGGTCCCAACTTATTCACTCTACATTAAATTTGAATTTGCTATTAAAAATGGGAAATTAATCAAATTTATATGAAAATTTTAAGCAATCCCTTTTTTAATGATGGGTTTAAATTAAATGGGGATTGAATAAATTAGGCCTTAAGACCAATTTTTCAATAGTCAGTTAAGCAGTCAGTTAGTAGCTACTTAAACCTCAGAAAGAGCAAATTTTTTTTAAGGCTTGGTTTTTATTTCAGGAGGCTTGAACTGGACGAGAAACATGACTGTCCTTTTGATTTCTTTAGTAAAATAAAATAGTGACAGCTAAGTGTTTAGGTGTGTTTCGAAAATAATTCTGAGCGCTCATAGGTCAGAACACGCTTAGCAGAGGATGTTCAGAGCATTCTCGATATGCTCGGACTCTGTTCAGAACTCTTTTCTGAGCTAAAAAAGAAAAAGCCTATTTTCTGGATAAAAATTGACCTTTAAGTCAAAAAGAAAAATGGTACAGGCTACAAACAGGATATCTCAAGACTCAAAAACGAAATCAAATTTATTTAAACGCAATTACAAAGGCTGGTATTTCCTCTACAAATAAAAGCCTTAACGAAGTTTCTATCATTAGTATTAACAGAGAAATTTCTGTTAACATGGCTAAGGGAACACCAAAGTAAGCCTTTTCTTAAATCCCCGATAAAAGATATAACAGTTAGAGATAGACCATTACTGTACAACGATTTTGTTCTTAGAATATACCCAAAAATCATTTCCTAATTTATTTTATTTTTTTATTTTAATTTTTATTTTTATTTTATATATTAAAACTTCATATCACAACTTTTGATTTTAAATATAACTATGCGACGTGTTTCGGAGTGCTACTCCATCCTTGGGCTATCGGGATATTAAGTTTTAATATACCTATGTACCCATAAAATAAAAATTTAAACTAAAATTAGAAAAATAATTTGAATTTTGTATTTAATTTATTAATTTGAAATTTATTTAAAGATTAAACATTTATAATGAACACAACTTGGAGACAAGAAACTCATAAAATTTATTTTTTTATGTTTAATACTTGTTTTTCTAATATAACTAAAAACGAAAGTAGGTAGGTATGTTGTTTTGTTATAAGGGAAAAAAATCAAATAGTTTAATTCGTAAATATAGCCTTTTTACTGAGGGGGCTGAGTATAGGAAACCCAAAGGCCGGAATCAGGATCCAAGGGGCCGACAACAGGAAAATGTGAGTTTTTTCAGAAAAACAATGAAATATATTGTTTTACGTTAAAATATTATTGTTTGATGTTTGTATAACTCTTAAGAAATCTCTAATGAACAATTTGGTAAATAAAACAATATCAAAAAGTTAAAAATTCAAGGCTAAATCATAAGTTTTGTCGGAAAATTTCGTTAAGGGGCCGGCTACTGGCAACTCTACCCTAGTTTAATTTGCTTAGACTTTGAATTCACTATTTATGTATGTATATCATACGAGTAGGCATGTAAGTAGGGTCCTACCTAGGTATTTTTTAATTGTTTGACACAAGAGTCTGTCAATGAAGTGGTTAAATTTTAACCAATGGGCGATATCCTAGAAGGCAGGTTTTATAAGTTTAAATTGTGAACTAAATTTCATTTTATTTGAGTGTAGGTAGCAATTTTTGAAATTTTCCTGTGTTGAGCGGTCGGGCCGGGTGTAATAAAACCTGTATTTTAAGTTGAATTTCAGAACTAAAATCTTTATTAAGTTTTATTAATTAACAAGATAGTTTTATTTTAAAGAGATTAAATTATCTTACATTTGTATAATAAGACACCACCCGTTTGCTCCAAGGGTTCAAATAAAAATAAATTTAAATTACAAAGTTCAACGGAAGTGAACATGGAAAACGAATAATGAAAGAAAAGAATGATAAATGTCAAATGCAAACAAAATGTTAAATCTTTAGGATTTACGTTAATGTAGAAGAATGGGCAACTTACATCGCAACAACCTACCTGTTGTGTATTGAATTAAAATTATTAATATTTTATATTTGATATAGGGTGATGACACTGGAGGTCGGCCCCTTAACTTGTTTTCTAAGTTCGATTAGCATTTAAAAATCAGGGACTTATGTTTTTAATAGAGTTATCAGTTTATATGACAAGTTGAAATGTGTAGATTAGGAAATTTTAAGAGTATTAAGTTGAAAGTGTGATTCTTGAGTAGTCGGCCCTCTGATCTGCAGAGGTCGGCTGGTTGAGTATCCAGTAGTCGGCCACCAAATAAAATTTGTATTTTCATACAACTTACAATAGTAGAAAGTACATATATATTAACAATTTTACCATTTAATAATTATCCAAACACAATTTAAGTTAAATAGGAACACATAATGGAGTAAAATGTTATCATTTTTAAACACTAATTTTTAATTTAAAAGAACAAACCACATTTAGAAAACAGAGGCGCAAAATTTTAGTCATTTTAATACGATATTTAATCATTTTTAGTATGATACTAGGTTAAAAAGTGTAATTTGCTAATTCAAAACAAGTTAAACATCCTACTATACTGCCGTTCTAAGTAAAAAGGGCCTAAGCGCCAAAAATCAAAAATTGAGTTTGAGGCATATTTGGAATCGTTAAACATTGTCTTATTTTTGTACGAAAAAAATTATATTTCCAACTCTAAATGGCTCAAAATCGCGTTTTAAAATGGGCATAAATCCATTTTCGTATGGTTTTCAAAAAAAACAAAAACAGAAAAACGCATTAATCTCAAAACTACAAAATTGGAGATGTGCACTTTTTACTTTTAGACGGCAGTATTACTTAAAATAAAATCACCAAATGACTATTTTATCTTCTAGTATCATACTCAAGCGCGAACGAAGGTTTTCAGTTTAAACCCCCCCCCCCCCTACACCCCGAATTTTTTTCCTGCGTTCGCACCAGATCATACTAAATCCATATAACGCTTATACATGTCAAAATTAGGTATGTTTGTGCATTTTTGTACGTGCTGTCTCTTTCTTGGACCTGTTCAGCTTACGTTTATGAAGGAAATTGCTTTAGTACGATAAAAGTTAAAAAGTATTTAAAAATAAGAAAATTTAAGTAAAGTTAAAGAATTAGAAAAATATTAAGTAGTATTATACTAAACCCTTACAGCCTAAAAACATCGCTTAACTCACCTTTAACTTTCGGAGGTAAAGCATGGATTAATGGATAACGCATGAATTTAAACGTATATTTACGCTACCGCGGTATCAGCCGTTTCAATTATAGGGGCCCCCGAGAAACAGGGGCCCCTAAACCGAGATAAGTTTGTAAGAAACTGAAATACATTTGAAAACAAAAATAATAAATAAAAAATTCTCTTTACTTGGCAGGTATTGTTTACTTACTTACTTAGGTCCTCGGACCTATTACGTCCGTGATGTTTCCCTTACGGGACATAGGGCCTCCACTACACCTACGCGCCATCGTGTACGATTCCTGTTCGACCGTTCTTCGCCATGTACTTCTAGGCCGGCCCACTTGTCTTCCCTCCTGTGTGAGCGGGTTCCACTGCATTGCTTGAAATGCAATGCACTGCATTGCTTGAAATGCAATGCACTGCATTGCTTGAAATGCAATGCACCGATCGCCTTTTCGAAGCGTATGGCCAATCCACTGCCACTTTCTTCTTCGTATAATGGAGTCTTTGGGCTCCTGACCCGTTCTCGCATGAAGTTCGGCATTGGAGATATGGTTGGGCCAGAAAATCCTCAAGATGTTTCGTAGACATCTATTAACGAAGGTTTGCAGCTTTCTAGTGACAGTGTCAGTGGCTTTCCAAGTGCTGCAGCCGTAAAGCAGAACGGATTCAACATTGGAGCGGAACAGTCGTAACTTGGTCTTTAAGCTAAAAGAGTTGTTTCTCCATATTTTGGACAGCATTCCGAACGCAGCCTTTGCTTTTCTGATTCGGCTGTTTACGTCCAGTTCACTTCCGCCACCCGTAGAGACAATACTCCCAAGATATTGGAAATCCTCTATCATCTCTACCGGTTGTCCAGAAATATTTACTTGCATTGATGAGGAAGTTCCAAGGCTGATCCTTTTAGTTTTTAGCGAGTTGATCTTAAGCCCTACGATTTCTGCTTCTCTCTCCACCCTTGTTGTCATTTGATGGAGATCCATGATCCTATGAGAGAGTAAGCATACGTCGTCCGCGTAGTCCAGATGTTTGAGGTGAGATTGCAGAGTCCACTGAATTCCTCCATTTCCACTTGACAAAGCTGCGTGCAGTACGTCACTTATCACCAACAGGAACAGTATTGGTGACAGTATACAGCCTTGCCTAACTCCACTTTGGATTTCAAACTCCTCTGACAGCCTACCTTTGTGCAAAACGTGACACTTGGATCCATCATATGTAGCCTTGATAATAGCAATCAATTTATCTGGGATGCCCCTCCTGCGCAAAGCAAGCCAAATAAGTTCTCTATTGACACTGTCGAACGCCTTTTCAAAATCGATTAAAAGCAGGTGAAGTGGTGATCGATATTCAACGCACTGTTCGATGATGATCCGCAAGGTGTTGATGTGATCCACACAGGAAGATCCAGTGCGGAAACCTGCTTGTTCGGCGTCGAGTGTGTTTTCGAGGTGGTCTTTAATTCGGTCCAAAATTATCCTTGCTATTATCTTGGCTACTGCAGGCAGAACGCATATTCCTCTCCAGTTTTCGCACTGTGGAAGATCTCCTTTCTTTGGGAGCTTGACAATCATTCCCTTTTTCCACTCTTCAGGAAAGCTCTCTGTTTCCCAAGCTCTCTTAATAAGTGGGTGCAGTAGCTCGCTCCATGTCGTTGGGGCTGCTCCTAAGAGCTCTGCAGGAATACCGTCAAGTCCAACCGCTTTGTTGTTCTTCAGTGCTTTGATGGTGCGTATTCGGGAAATTGTTACTTCGGGTAGCTCAGTGGGAACAGGGTTCACTTCACTGGCGAAAACGCGGTTTAAAACCGCAGAAAAGTTTTGCCTCCACCTTATGAGCTGGTCCTCATCCGAAATTAGCAGGGATCCGTTTGTGTCTTTAACGAGGTTTTGTTTAGAGCTCTGGACACCAGTAAGCTCTTTGGTAATTCTGTAGACGGTCCTACTGTCACACCTACTAGCGGCTTCTTCTGCTTCTGTAGCCAATGCGTTGATGAAGTTACGCTTATCACGTCGCACACTACGGTGAACTTCCCTCATCTTCATGCGGTACGTAGACTCAAGCTCGTTTCTCCCTGCTGCTGGGGTAGCTGCGATGCGAGCTTTAAGGTGTTTCCTTTCTTCGATCCGCAGGTATTGTTTGCTACACCCTATATACAAAAAATTTGTTTTCTTTCTTTTTGCGTATACCTACCTACTTAGGCCAACGCAAATGAAAATTTTCTGCATGAAATTCTCATAGGTATACGATCTACACACCAACAAAAATATGTGTTTTTTTTTCGATGCACTGCACCAGTCATTGATGCTGCAAAACGCGTCCTAGAAGTGTTAAATTTTTTGAAACTTCGTAAAAATATATACTTTTTTTGGCAATAGCATAAAACGGTGGTCAACGTTGAATAACGAGTCATCTGAGGAATATAAAATTACACTTAAAAGGTTTTGCCCTACTAGATGGTCATCAAAAAATGACGCTTTATTTTGTACCAACTTAATTTAGTTTCAAAAAAAAGATGAATGTGATAAAAGTAAAAATATAATTAACATTTTAGAGAGCTATGAATTTATTGTATTCGTCTCGTTTTTTTCTTCATTATTCGAAATCATTATCCCTGTGTCCAAAGCCTTACAGCGTAAAGACAATGATTTACAAAAAGCAAGTATTTTACTAAGTATTCTTTTAAATAGACTTCGAGACTTAAGAAATCAAAAATCATTGTTAAGTTTGCTTATCGAGTCCGGAGATTTAGGAAAAGAGTGTTTACTATAAATATAATATATAATAAACTTATTGATTTCTCAAAATGAACAAAGATTTTAGAGTCTCTATGATCTAAGTAATTTATTTGAAGTTTTAGAACCAGAAAAACTTTTATCCTTTTCAAATGAAAACAATTGAAAAGAAAGCAGGAAAACTGGTTGCTTAATACAGTGAGGACCTGTGAGTTGATCTTTTTGAACAACTAATTGCTTTAAAATCCTTTTTAAAATCAGAAATTCAGAAAACTCAGTCAACTAAGAAGGAACTCACAAAGTTATTGCTAATTAAATACAATAGCCTTGCATCCAGTTTTCCGGAAGTAATAACGGCATTCCTTTTATTTTTGACGCTTTCCGGTAACGGCAGCAAGAGCTGAGTAAACAATCTCTAAGCTAAAAATAGACCATAAAGACCATATATATGTACCATTAAATATACTGAATTTGTTGTTGTGAGTATTTTTGTTAAAATTGTTTTTTGTAATTTTGTAGGGGGCTCCAAACTAATTCTTGATACGGGGCCCTCGAGGGCTAGCTACGCCACTGGTATGATACTACTTCAATTTTTTCTAATTCCTTAACAGTTTGCTAAAATTTTCTAAATTTTAAATACTTTTTAACTAGTATCATACTAAACCAATTTCCTTCACGTCCAAAAAATTGACAGCTCGTACGAAAATGCACAAACATCCTGATCTTGATCTTGATTTTATTATATGGATTTAGTACGATACTAAAATTATTTTAACTTTAATAAAATCTTAGAAGATAGTATGATTCTAAACTCAATTAAAATTAGCAAAAATTAGCTTACATGTGCAATGCGAGCCTTATACAAAACATACATAGCTGGGGCCGACATAAGAAAAAGTGTTGTCTATAGTCGGCCAACCATTCTCTTTTACGGGCGACTTTAACTTTAAATAATTACCATAAAATATTATTTATGTTTTTTAACCAAAATAGCTAGTTAAAAGTATATATAACATAAAAACACACACATAGTGCATATACCTTCAATATCTTGACAATTATACAGCTGTTTCTGATCCACTTCCACTATTTTTTTTTTTTGCGAAAAAACCACAAATCCGACTCAGATCTCAGACAAAAACTTGAAGATAACTTCCATTTTTTACAAGAAAACCAGTAGCTGCAATTGGATGAAATTTTTTACCCTAGAAAAAAACCTGTGAGCCTATTTAAAAATATTTGTTGCCGGGAGATTGACGAAAGCCTTTACTATTAAGTTGTACCTACTTTACAACGAAGTGGCCGACTACTGGCGGGGCCGACCACTGGTTGGTAACTAAATATTGTGAAAAAAAGACGAAACGAAGTTTCAGTTGTCAAATAAAATATTTTTTTTATTTTTGTGTGTACCTACCTAGGCAGTGATGCCGTTTTGACCTGTTTCATGTCAAATTTGACAAGATTTCATCGCTGTTGACATGAAATGAAATACAAATCTTGTCAAAAGTGTTTTGGCTTGTTCCGGTGTTACTTTATTCAATATTTCAATATGCAACTTAACTTTTTTTTTAAATATTTTAAAATACATTTCAACTTCAGTGTAGACTGCAATCAATGAAGTTACCTTTGAATATATATAATATGGATCACATAAAAGAGACACTGGAAATGACTTCGAATCAGTTTCGAAATACTCTGAGAGAATTTTTGTTCTGAAAATATTTATCTGTCAAAGTTTGTAAGCTATTTTCTGAAATCAAATTAAATATTTGAACTATTTCTGGTGATAAAGACGTATTTTGCATCATAACTTCAATTCTCGTGTAAAGGAAACGCGTTCAAATAGTCAAAAGTTAAAAAAGAGCATTTGTTGTCTATTTTGTTGTTGTAATATCTTTGTTCTCTTTCTCTGTGAAAAACTGTGTTGGTTTATGAGGGGAAATAACTCAAAAATGTTAAGTAAATTTGTTCCTAAATGTGTTAAAAATGTATAGAAAAAATGAAATATAAATCGGCTAAAACAAAACTAATTTCTCCTCCAACCCGTTTACGGGTAAACTGAACTCTATAGCTTGTTGTAGAGTGGACGTACAGCCAATACCGATGGACTTCTCAGTAAAAGTAATGTAATTAATTTTATTCAAATGCCTATGTTTCTTGAACCGAAACCAAAACATGTCCTTTAGAGCAAGTAAACAAATTATACAACTTTCAAAAATAGGTAGTAATATGCTTATATTTTTAAAATTCTCCAACTAAATTTAGGCGAGTTTTTTTTCCAGGGAATCATCATTAATTTTCCCCCCGAAAATAGATTTACGATATCTACTTTTTTGTTGGAGTTTTTTTTCCCATTTTTCGAACATTGTTTAGGATTGGAGAGTCTCATACGGGAGAAAAAATCCGGGGAGATTTTATTATTTATTTTAATTTACTCGTTGAATTGAAGTTGAATTACTTTATGTTTAGTATATAATTAATAAAATGTATTTATGTTATCATTAATATTTGGTATTTTGATATTTGACTTTTTATTGACAAGAAACAAAATTTTCAAATATTTGACTTTTTTTTTGACTTGATTTGGAAGAGACAAATAAAGTCAACAAGTCAGATTTGACTTTATTTGGAATTTCGACTTGGCAACACTGTACCTAGGTGTCAATTTTGTATATATACCTACCTAGGTAAGTACCGGTACTTATACCCATACGTAGGTGTGTACATTTTTAAAAAGTCGTTTCAACTTAACCTAAATTTATTTCTAGGTAGATTACAAAATTAATGTTTTAATGTAGGCAGGTACCTCTACCTACCTCTAATAACTTTTTTCGTTAGGCATTTTTTCCTTTTTTGAAATGTAAGTGTAAAATAAATTTGAAAAACTTGAATTTTAATTTTTGCTCTTTGTTTTTTTGCAAAAAATGTTTCAAAATAAATGTAACTACACACCCGTGATTGATACCTTGTAATATTGTACCTGTGTATATAATATGTGCTATTAACAAAATATTTTTTGATGGATGTCTATCTCCCTCCGTTTATGTGGAAGAGCAAGTTTCTAAAACATTAGCTTTAAATGGATTAAAATTATTTTAAAATCAACGATAGTACATACTTACAATATAATGCGATAGTTTTTTTTTAAAGCCAAAAGTCTATTCTTTGTATTTGTTTTCAAAATAAAAATTTTCAATTTTTTTCATAATTTTACGTAATTAAGTTAAATTCTTTTTTTCCAAAACTAATTGCTGTAATTAGTTATTAGTCAAACGCTTAGAACTAGAAGTTGTTTTATAGTTTACTTTTTGAGAAAATCGAAACTTATGAAAGCACTTTTTTTTCCAAAATTATTTTGTTTGGGTATTTATTACATTTATGCAAAACATTAATTTTGGAGGTTAATCATAAAGAAATAGGGATCTTTTTTCTTGAAGTTTAAAAAGAATATATTCTTATTTTTGATTTGCAAGACCAATGTTTTATTTTTCAAACTATTATACCTACATAATAATGATAATATTAATTAATTGAGGATTAACCACCTAAAATTAATTAATTGAGGATACCTACCTACCACAATTTTTTTACTAAAATAATTATCAAAACATTACTACAAAAAATGAACAACGAAAATCTTATACCTATAGGTCAAGTGTCTTATAAGATTAATATTATACTAGGTACCAAAAAAAAGAAAATTTATCAATTGAATGGAGTAAGTTTCTCGTGACTACAAACAGTAAGTTGGTTGAGTATTTCAGTAATCCTTACTAGGACCTACTTGTATTTTTTTTTTTTTTTCAAATTTAAATTAAATTATAAATGTATGTATGTACCACCTATGGCGCCCGTCGAACATGTTAAGTTATTTAATGTGAGTCAGGGCTGAGCGTAGATATAGGTATATACAAATTATTTGACTTTCCTCACGCTTCACGTTCAAAAAAAGTTATTCTAAAGATGTGGCAACCCTTAAAATATTACCCAATTCATGCCTATTCAAGCTAATTTTTTTTTTTGTAAAAAAGTTAATTTTTTTTTGTAAGAAAAATAATTTTTTTTTGTACAAAAGTCAGTTTTTTTTTCTTAATAAATTTTATGCAAAAATTTAGCCACATTTAAAGGCTAAATTTTAATATATTAATTTGAAAATTCTTTCCAGTAGAAATTAAGTAATGTTTTTTATAAAATTCAATTAGAAAATTGGTAGGCGATCTCAACATGATACCTACATAGTGGTGTTGATAACTCAACGTCAACATAGTGGTAAATAATAAATAATGATAGCCATCATCCCTTATAATTTAAAACTTCCAAACTTGTCCCTTAAAAAGATAAAAATCAACGAAAAATAATCTTAAACATTAGCATACTAATTGGGTAGTTACCTACATACAGGTACCTAGTAGCTACCTAGCTATTAATACAAATTATATACAAACATACCTACTTACCTAGGTTAAAATAAAAAAGGGACATACCTATCTACCTACCATGAGCATTTTACACATCAAAAAACATCATCGCCATCAAACTCATAAATTATTGCATCACTCATATACTTGACGGACCTAAATATCCAGAAAGCAACAAAAAAAATCTACCTGGTGAACATGCCTTGACCTTCATGCCGCCGCGCCGCCGCCGTTACCATTGTCTTCTTGCACACAAAACACCCAAAGTTGTAAAAAAAAACCACCTCTTCCTCTTTAACCACAAAAAAACCAACAAACATTAACAAAAACATTCCTTCTACCTATTTCACTCTGACTATTATAAATTAGACTATTCCTTTCCTATTCTTGCACACATAATTCAAATGTCTCCGTGAGATAGGGTTGTGGTGTTGTGGAATTCAATGAGATTATTGAGATTCTGTTGCAGCCTACTGAATGAAGATGTCAGCCCATTCGACCATGATAGTACTATGGTTTTCATATACAAGGATTATACCAAGATAAATATATAGTGGTTTGATATACTTCCCCTTTCCCCTTCCCCATTTTGAAAGTGATTATACAAAAAAATAATACATGGATAAATATGGACTTCGGATATGCTGTAGAGTATGAAATTATACGTCGACGCTCATCTTAAAACTTTATGATTATTCATTTTATAATCATTATTTTCTGACAAATAAAAACCCTTATCCGCCGAGGGTATTTTGTTCCCCCAGCATACAAGGGTGGGGGAGAGGCCAAAAAATTAACATATTCCTATGGTTTCATATTCATATTCCTATGAAGTCGAAATCATAAGTCTGGCAGGTTCTTGTCGCAGCCTTTGGGGGCGGGGTATTGAAAATAGAGATTTTCTAAATTTCTTTTCTAGGGTTTTATCACTTCCATTATTTTTTTTAAACCACATCATGATGCTCCGTGATTTTACCTAAGTGCAAAGACCTTAATCTTGGTGATCCGATTATTAGAACTCAAGATATAAGCATTTAAGGCGAACCTTAATCGTCTTTTCTTGGAGACTTTGTTTTGTTGATTTTTTGCGTTTCATAAATCTCCAAGATTAAAAACCTTATATCTTGAGTTCTATTGGTCGGATCACAAAGATTAAGGTCTTTGGACTTAGGGAAAATGACAGACCATCATAATGTATTTTTAAAAAAATAATTGAAAGGATAGTACCCCCGATCAGAAATTTGTAAAATCTCTATTTTCAACATCCCGCCCCCGTTTAAGGCTGAGAAAAAAAACCTGCCAGACTTTTGATTTTGATATCACAAAATATACCCCTCATACTCAGATTTTGGTTATACATGTACTCCCAAAATTTGCTGTCGGCTCTTAGACTATTTGTATTATCTGTTATACTACGTTTTCATTAGAGCCGAAATGAGGTAATTTCGAAATTTGGCAAAAAAGTGTTTTCATTATCAAATTTGCTAATTTCATTTGACATCTCATTTCATTTTGAATTTGGAATGGCAGTGAGCCGTTTATTTTTGTTGTTTTCTCTTTCTGTTTTATGTTGTTGAGTATATAGTGTATTGATATTTTCATACGAAAGCTTTTAAGAGCTTTTGAAACTGATTCCCGCTGGATGCATTCACCTAATTTCCAACCTAATTTCGTGTAAATGAGGTTGAAATAACCTCATTTCGAAATATGATTTTGTATGGGAAATTAGGTAATTTCGGATCTCATTTGGAAATTAGCAACGAAATTACCTCATTTGGCCCAGTGAAAACGGCATATTAGACTATGTTAATATGTTCGTTATTTTTTTTTGTCATCGTTATTATGATCTGCATCGGCACTTGCAAGATGAGCTCGTCGCAAAGAGAACAACCGCAATGGTCAATGCAGATTATTGGTGACGTGTGAAATACTGATTTAGGTGTATGATTCATTTGGAATTATTCAGTTTTATCGGGAATAAAATATTCCCCGGATTTTTTCTCCCGTATGAGACTCTGCAATTATAAACAATGTTCGAAAAAGGGGAAAAAACTCCAATGAAAAAAGTAGATATCGTAATCTATTTTCTGGGGGAAAAATAATGATGTTTCCCTGGAAAAAAACTCACCTCAATTTAGTTGGAGAATTTAAAAAATAGAAACATATAACTAACTTTTTTTGAAGGTTTGATAATTTCCTACTTGCTCTAAAGGACAAGTTTCAAACATTACGTTCACTGAGAAAGCCATCGGTATTGGTATTTGTGGATGTACATCAACTCTACAATAAGCTAGAGTTTAGTTTACCCGTAAACGGGTTGGAGGATAAATTAGTTTTGTTTTAGCCGATCTACATTTTGTTTTTGCCGCTATACTCTTTTAACACATTTTCGAACAAATAACACTTTTAAAACTTAACACTTTCGGGTTATGCGCCCTCACAAAGTAACACAATTTTTCACAGAGTGAGAACAAATATATTACAACAACAAAATACATAAAAAATGTTCTTTTTTAACTTTGGACTATTTTTACGCGTTTCCATTACACGAAAATTGAATTTATGATGCAAATACCACAAATAGTTCAAATACTTAATTTTATTTCAGAAAATAATTTACAAACTTTGACAGATAAATAATTTCAGAATATAAATTCTCTCAGAGTATTTCGAAACTGATTTGGAGTAATTTCCGGGGGAGATTCAAACCGGGAGAGATTGACGATAGGAGAATTCGACTCCTAGGAAAAATGAAAATCTCCCCCGGAATTGACGATAAGGCTGATTGTAAATTCACTTTTGTAGCAACAACCAAATTTTTTTTTTGTTACTAGTTTGTCTTGATTAAATTAATTGATTGGTATCAAATTAAATTGGAGATTATAATAAATTTTTTTTTTTTTCAAAATGTTTGAGTTTTTCCTTAATTCATTAATTCTTAATCAAATTGTATACAAATGTTATTAAATATTCTAGTTGTAAACTACAGGTACAAGTTCGTGCGATCCAGTCGTGCATGTTGTTTTTAACAAGCATTAAGTTCTAATATAAATGTTATTTATGTTGGCTAAAAGGTTGGGTGGATTAATGTTTGGGTTTGGATATTGTCATAAAGAAATGTTTAATAACTTTTGAACGAAGGCAGAGAAACATTTTTTTTTTTGCTGGACTAACGGTAGACAAACGATTGGGATTGAGACCACTTTGCTAAACAAATTTAAAATTTTTATGAATATTTATGGTGCTGCTATAAAAACGAAATGTTGAATAACTTTTGAACGAGCGTCTACAATTTTTTTTTTTTTTGATGGACTAACCTGGAAATATTGTAGACAAACGATTGGGATTAAAACAATTTTGGTAAAAAAAAATTTTGTTTGGGGTTGCTATAAAAAAGAAATGTTGAATAACTTTTGAACTAAGGGTGGTAAAACGATTATTTTTTATGGATAATCTTAAACACTTAGTCTCATCTTCCTTAGTCATCTTTTGGGGGCAGTAGATGAGTTTTTTTTTGATTATGGGTAGTTGCTATAAAAAAGAAAAGATTAATAACTGTTTTCCTGAGGGTGGACAAACGATTTTTTTGGTTGGACAAATGATGGAAAAACGATTCTGATAAACCACACCTAAAAATTTTGACTTCGGGGTTCCCACTTCACACAGATAAACATGGCATATAGTTAATATGTAAAAAACGGATTTGTCTCGAAATATTTTAATTGTTTCGTACATGCAATATGATTTGGCAAACCTCTACAATCAATGGCGTATTTACGCACATAATCAGACATCGCAGCTTGAGATTGAAGCATATTCTCTGTAAAAAGGTGATGTTGAATACCTTCGAGTATGAATCCCACGTTGGCAAATAACACAAACATTATAATGCCCTTCCATTTTAAATCACAACAGATCAAAAACAAAAAGAAAATAACCGTATTGAATCGCTTTAGACAGCTTCTTTGGTTACTTCTCCATCCACCTCCCTTTGCGCATATTTTTGGGTACCGCTGCGTTTGTAAAGTATGTCGGACCTTTTCTTACTCTGTTCTACTTTTATGTCTTTAACTTTTTTCTGGCAGCGAATTGAGACTTGTCGCCATATAAACAATTGATCTACGCAAGAATACCTTTTAAATGATATATGACACATTGTTATTGGTTTGAGGGCCAGCTCCCATACAAAAATTGCCATTGTCCTTTGAACTTTTTGTCAAACTTTTAAAAAAATTATATCTTTAAAACTGTTGTTATAATATTTTCTTGTAGGGATTCACATACTGTACAAAATTTGGATTCAGATGTTCTTAAAAATTTGAACCGTTTAGGAGTTACACGTGACAAACAAACATTTTCGACATTTAAAGTTTGTTGAAATGTCGATATCTTCTTAACGATGAGTCTTACGAAAAAAATTGTTATGACCTTTTTTATAGCAGATAACATGATCAACAAAGTTTGTATGAAATACTTTTCGATAGCATTTTAGACATTTAACCTTGGATAACTATTGACGCGCACATGTTTTGGTAAATAGACTTTCGTGACAGTATTTCTTATGCCAAAATAAAGACAATTGCGTTTAAAAAAATTTTTGGCAAAAAAAGTACAATTTGCCTGGGCTAATAATGAGGTTGAAGAAAAATAAATTCTTAACAGTTTCGGTTACGAGAATAAATTATTTCTTTTTAACCAAGAGTGAGTATGTATTTCTTTGATTAATTGCATATTTACAATATTACAATAGCTTATTTATTTTTCATTTTCCCCAACTTAAGAATTTTTCTCGTGAATTTTTTGATATTATTGTGATGGATTCCTTTTAATTTTAAGTTAATTTAATTATACAACATAACTTCATTAATAAAAACAAAATTTAATTAATTTATCAAGAGAAAAAAATAAAATATTTTTATTTCATTCAATAAGAAAATGTGGTCGTTGCCGGAATTTTCCATATATTTAAAGGACTTAACGTTTCATTAAAACAATTCAGATGAAACTTTATTCGAAATTTCACGTGCGCGCATTTACGTTTTTTTTTTTAACTTTTTTGACGACTATTAGGGCTGGCCACGAGATGAGATTCGGGGAGACTTTTGAAAGTCTCGTCACGGTTTAGTAAGCATCGAAAATTTTCTGTCTCATCTAGGTCTCGTATAAATAAGTCTCGTCTCAGTCTCAGGCTCAGTCTCAGTCTCAGTCTCAGTCTCAGTCTCAGTCTCAGTCTCAGTCTCAGTCTCAGTCTCAGTCTCAGTCTCAGTCTCAGTCTCAGTCTCAGTCTCAGTCTCAGTCTCAGTCTCAGTCTCAGTCTCAGTCTCAGTCTCAGTCTCAGTCTCAGTCTCAGTCTCAGTCTCAGTCTCAGTCTCAGTCTCAGTCTCAGTCTCAGTCTCAGTCTCAGTCTCAGTCTCAGTCTCAGTCTCAGTCTCAGTCTCAGTCTCAGTCTCAGTCTCAGTCTCAGTCTCAGTCTCAGTCTCAGTCTCAGTCTCAGTCTCAGTCTCAGTCTCAGTCTCAGTCTCAGTCTCAGTCTCAGTCTCAGTCTCAGTCTCAGTCTCAGTCTCAGTCTCAGTCTCAGTCTCAGTCTCAGTCTCAGTCTCAGTCTCAGTCTCAGTCTCAGTCTCAGTCTCGTCTCGTTTCGTTTCGTTTCGTTTCGTTTCGTTTCGTCTCGTTTCGTCTCGTCTCGTCTCGTCTCGTCTCGTCTCGTCTCGTCTCGTCTCGTCTCGTCTCGTCTCGTCTCGTCTCGTCTCGTCTCGTCTCGTCTCGTCTCGTCTCGTCTCGTCTCGTCTCGTCTCGTCTCGTCTCGTCTCGTCTCGTCTCGTCTCGTCTCGTCTCGTCTCGTCTCGTCTCGTCTCGTCTCGTCTCGTCTCGTCTCGTCTCGTCTCGTCTCGTCTCGTCTCGTCTCGTCTCGTCTCGTCTCGTCTCGTCTCGTCTCGTCTCGTCTCGTCTCGTCTCGTCTCGTCTCGTCTCGTCTCGTCTCGTCTCGTCACGTCTCGTCTCGTCTCGTGTCGTGTCGTCTCGTCTCGTCTCGTCTCGTCTCGTCTCTTTTCGTCTCGTCTCGTCTCGTCTTGTCTCGGTCTCGTCATGCGAGACCGAGACTTTTCTCGTCTGGCCAGTCCTAATGACGACGCCGGCGATTGCAAGGATGATGCTACAACGCACTGGAACATCATGTACGTACAACAATACCCATCATATATTATTATTATTATCTTTCGATCCTTCAAACAATACAAAATTCCACATTCTGACCATCATCCTGCAAAAAGAAAAACCCTTGGTAAAGCAAACATCGTGAGGTTTCTTTTTTTTGTTGGTTCAAAGTCGTTAAGGTATCATCCTTGCATTCGTTGTTCGTTGTTTCATTTTTTTGAATTACCCAGTACTTCTCATTGTACGAGATGAATAAACGAACGAACCCGGCGGATACTTTTGGAAAATTGCTTTTATCCGTGTAAAGTTGAATTCGATTTTAATACAATGCAACTCTCTACTGCTGCTTAAAATCCCCAACAGGACATATAAAATAGCCATTTCCCACCTTAATGACACAATTAAATCCGGGATATTGGCACAAACAGTTCTCATACAGCACTATCAATGTGCCTCATGGCAATGAGATTACCAACCATTTGCTAAAACACATCCTGGATTGCGAGATGGAGGCATAGATATGGTTGCACAAATGTTTCAGATTTTCATTCAATTGGTTTTAGTGTTTTTTGTTGTCGTTGGTTTTGGGGAAAAGAGAGAAAATGGGTTATAGTGGGTATTTAACACTGCGGCTTGTGGTCATTGGATTAGCGAATAAAAAAATAGAAAATTTTTGGTTTAGAAAAGGTTTGCGTCTCGTCTAACCAAAATGATTCGTTCAGAGGGTACATTAAGTGAAGCAAATCAGATTGAAAGAAAGCTAGAAAAAATCTTTAGACGAACAAAAATGTATCTCCATGCATAGAACCGGTTATTATTTCGTTACACTATAAATTATAACATGAACGCCTAAAGATCGAGTATGTTACAAAGATCCTTACTTCGCCAGGTAATAGAAACCGCCATAACAGGTTTATTTAATTCTTAGCCGGGTAGTCGGGTACCCGTTTGGTACTTGAAAAGTATCGGATACATGCGTGGCTGGAAAATTACATGTTTCTGTCTATTGTGGGCAAGGCCCTTGTAAGATTTCAGTAGGGAAAATCTAGACGAGGAAAATTTGTCAGATACTGGGCAAGCCCTTGCTGGATTTCAATATTTCAGTGTTTACCAAGTTTATTCCAATAAAATTAATAACGGAAATAAAGTTTTGGGTTTTTTTGAGAGAATTTCTTTTTTTGGGATATCCTGAATATCTGATCAACGGCTTGATTGATTTTATCAATATTTTGGAGACCGGTACATCTTTGGTAGTCAATAAATATTGTTTTTAAAAAAAAGGCTGACAAAATGCCAAGTTTCTGTCTAATTTGAGCAAGGCCCTAGTTAGTTTTAGTTGTGAAAATCTAGACGAGGAAAACTTGTCAGATACTTGGCAAGCCATTGCTGGATTTCATTACCAAAGATGTAGACGAGGTAAACTTTCCAAAAACTCGGGATGACCTCTCTTGTAAAAACATTGTGGACATGTGGTAGTGGTAGTAAGAACCCCTTTAGTGCGCGCTTAATAAAAAAAAAAAAAAATGTTTTGGTACCCCATCAGGAATGTCTCTTGTACACCAAAGCACCATTCAGCATCATATGACACTTTTGTCTCCCTTTCCTTTGTCTTCTTTTTGATATCACACTTCTTACAGCACAGATTTGTGGTGAGAAACGTCAGACAAGTTAAAACAAAAAACCTGTTCTAAGTTGTTATACATAAAAATCATACATAAAATCCCTTTGTTTTCTGAATGTACGTATGTATTTGTTATGCAATATGGTATGCAAACAATAAATTATGAAACTTATTCACTTTCGACATTTAATTTTTGTACAGCGAATAAGTCCAATAAAAGTAGCCCGTAGCGTAATGGTTAGTGCGTTGGACTGTCACGCTGGAGGTCTGGGTTCACTTCCCAGCCTCGTTCACCTAAAAACTAAAAAGTTTTTTTTTAGAGCTACTGCCTCTTGAGAGGAATTGACAAATCCTCCAAGAGTATCACTTATGATGAATAATCGCTTCTCGTCTAGCCTTTCGGTCGGATTCGTCATAAAATTGTAGGTCCCTTCCATTCCTGTCGACACGCGCACAGGAATGGTTGCGAGTTGTTAGTCACTAAGCCCTAGTTCTTCACGAGCTGTTGCACCAAACAATTAACTAGCCCAATTCGTAGTTGGTCCTACATGTACAAGATCGCGGGATCAAGTCCCTGATAAGCCATATTTTTTGGCGTAACGAGGCAAAAGGGTTCATAATCGGAATCGCCAAGGCACTTATTCTAGCCTTTGGTTACCCTTCTTAGCCCCATCCCAGTACCTATGTTAAACTCTCTAGTGCCTTGTTGAAAACTAGACAGTTTGCTGTGCGTCAATTTTTGTAAATCGTTTTTTTAACAAACAAATAAAATCAATTTTGTCTTACTTTTAATGCTATTTTGTGTTACTTTTAATCTTTTCTCGTTTTAACGATATAAAAATATTATCAAACCATTATGGTCACTAGAGCAGGTAAGTGCGATTCAATGCATTTTTTTTCTTCAATTTATAAAATAATTTATCATTTCCATTTTTGTAACAACAACAAAAACTTTCCTAGTAATTTCAAAAAGGTTCAATTAAAACAAAAAAAAAGAGACACACAAAAACTCCCTTATTTTCATAGAATAAACTAAGTGTAGGTATCTTTTCAAATGGCAAAGTTTAAAAATAGCTATGCAGATACCTGGGTATCTGAGTTCAAAAGGAATATAATATAAATTATTCTTGTTTTTTTCCTGTGAACATCCTAAACGTAAATAATTTCATTGTTCAGTATAAGAAAAGAAAACAGAATAAACAAAACCCCCTTCTAGGAATAAAGGTGTAACAATAATTACATTAAAATGTATCCTAAGTTTCAAATTTATTTTTCTCATGGTATAATCGCAATTCAAAACCCAAGTACCTAAACATTTTCCTTAAATGCGCAGCGAGTGTGTAAATTAACGAACTTTCAAGTTTTTGTATGAATTTTTCATAAAACAGGTAAAACAATAATAATAAAAAAAAAAGAAAAAGGAAGAAGGGAAATATTTAATTTTGTTCAAGGGTAGAAAACCAGGGCTGGCTTATAAAAAAGTATCGGTATTTTTCTACCCTCAAAATTTCTTTACAAGGTCCAATATTTTAAAGTTTTAGTTTTTTAAAATCAAACTTATAGCTCTGAAGGGATCTGAGTAATAAATGAATTTAGAGTCGAATTTTTCCTAAAGTCGTGTTTAATCAATAGAAAAATGTCGATTTTAGGCTAAATTCTGCCAAAATTTGTTTATTAGATAATAATCAGGGCCAACATTTTTTGAGAAAACTTTTTTTGAAGAAAATTTTTTCTAAGCAATTTTAGCATTTTTTTCAAAATATTTGTATCAATTATCAATTTAAAAAAAAATGGGTGAATATTTAAATTTGGTGTTTTATTTTTTATAACACAATTTATTAAAACAACAAACAAATTACGATTTTTTTTACTTATTACTCACAACGATCTGCATCATTTTCAATTATCAAAATTTTTATCAATTGTTAACCGAATTCAGGATTTATCAATTGATAAAATGACAATTTTAATAAGGGCTTTGAAGAATTTCTAGGAATTTCTCAACCTTACTTATCTTAATCCAGCACAGGGATTATAATATATGATAGAAGAAGATATTCTGCTTATATTTACACCATCACTGTTCGTAAGTAGTCGTCGTCCTCGTATAACAACTCTATAATTTAATTTTTTTTTTTCATTTTTTCGTTTTTTTAACAAAACAAAAGTAAATTTTAGATTTTTTGGAGAGCATCGTAGTGTTAACACTCACTTCAACCATCGCGGGCGAAAAGAAAAAAAAAAGGTAAACCAAAATATCCCCCTGAGCTTTGTAATGCTAATTGCTTAGTGGTAAAAAGTCAAAACTTTATTTTAGCCAAAGAAACCTTTTTTTATTGTTTTTTGTTGGTGTTGTTTAACTATGGCACAGGAAAAGATGAGTTCTAAGTTTTAGACTGGGGTCTGGGACAACAAACAGGATTTTTTATTTCTTTCAGTTACAAATTTATTTCACTTTTCGTGCGAGAAAAAAAAAGGACTCGGCTGATAGTATACGAGTTGAAGAGTAATATGAAATTATGAAAATGAAGGCGCAAAGTACAGTTATATGTATGTATGTATATAAGCATATTTGGCCGGAAGTCTTTGATTTGACTTTAGAGCGGTTTTACCGAAAAAAAAGACTGTAAAGCAAAGGGAAGGTGGTGGTGGTTTATGTGAGTTATATTTGGGAAAGGAATTTTAGGAAAAGAATAAGGTTTATAGAGAATAATCTTTGATACTTTTAAAGCTAAAAATCCTTTTTTTGGGGGGGGAGGGGGGTGGGGGCAACTTTTTTTGGTCTGGTGTTATTCATATTATTTTTTTTTTTTTAATGGAAAAACTTTACGAATACAAAGAAATATGATTATGATATAAGAATTTTAAATAATTTTTTTTTTTTGTATTTTAATTGAAAAAGCACTATAGAATCAAATACGACCGCATGAAATAAAATGCACAACTGGATCACACAAAAGTGCTTCTCTGGCCTAGGGCTTATACTATAAAGTGTTGCTTAACAACTGTAGATTTAAAAACTTTGAACAAAAATTATTTTTTTCTCTGATTTCTTTGTTTATAAAAAAAATAAAAAGTGTTCAACTTAGCAATGGAATATTATTAGGACCATTCTACCATTTATGAGATATTATCGAATAACCTATTTAACCAATTTTGTAAAAAAAAAAACAAATAAAATGCGTCAGAAATCCTCCATCTTTTAATGATTTTTTGGAAAAAAGTTCACTTTTAACACCGAAATCACGAAGTTTAGCCAGTCCCGACCCACGTCACCCGAACAAAAAACCTTTAAACCCTGTCCTGAGGGAAAAATGTTTGCACTTCAGAACTCTTAATGTAAAATTTACTAAGTTTTATTTAAATTTTCATATAAATTCTACTGAAATTTGCGTGGAATTGCGATTAAAATTCTATTTACGGGTACCTATTTGTAGCATTTCAATTTATTTACCGATTAAACCTCGCTATCAGAACTAGAACTCACTGAGCCAATATGTATGTATGTATAGTCAATCTATAAAAAATATATAAAGTGACGTTCATAATGATGTTATGTAGTCAATGCATATTACTATGGACCATATGTACTCTACAGTTCAATATGTATTGACAAAATAAATTAATTTAAGACCCGTCTGTCATTTAAATACAAAAAGTATTCATCACAGCAGATTATGTGCTGAGTACAGGTGTACAAGCAGGTTTTTATTTTCGTTTTTTCAATACAAACGATATGTATTCAAAACAAATATATGCACCGACTAGGTAAGTTTCGCCAATAATCAGAACACAAAATGTATTCATCACATCAACTTCTGTACGGAATACAAACAACGTGTATTAAATCCATAAAATATATACTGACTTTACATTTCTCTAAACTAGGCATAAACACAATACACTGTGATGTGTACAGTTTATATGCACTCACTAGATAAGTAGATATACATAGGTATATTATGCAATTATTAGAGTACAAACATATCAAGTACATATTTATGAATTGAGTACATATTTATTTATTGAGTACATATTTATGAAATGGGTAAATATTTATGTAATGAGTACATTTGTATTTATTTAATGAGTTTGTATTTATGTAATGAGTATCAATTTATGTAATGAGTACTTATTTATGTAATCAGTAAAATGTCTAACACATAATGTAACGAATACACTGCAGGTATATGTTCTTACTGTAGTGAGTTAACTCCGGTTAACTGGAACACCATAATTGCAGACCATTTGTTTCAGTTAAGCGGAGTTTTCAGTTAACCGAACTTCGGATAACTGAAACTTGTTTAAAATAAGAGGAGTTTTGTCCAAACAAATTGAATCTCATTTAGCCTGATTATCAAAACAAAAAAAAATTAGGTATGACGTATTATGACGTATTTCCATATGAAACAATCCAAACAACTAAGATCAATATGCAATTTATAAAGACAAAACCTAACACTGGATGGACATGATCAGGTGACCTCGGTGGCGCAATGCGTAGTACATAGGCCTCAGAGGTAGCTGGTCTAGGTTCGATTCCAATTGACGGCACAAATTTATAAATTTAAATTGAACATAAAGACTAAGCACCACTGAAAGGAATCTGATGATTGGTGTGGCAGCCATGAAATTGCAATAATTCCAGCCAAATATAATGGTGGTAGCCCACTCAAGTGGTTGTTGAACATTCAAACATTCATAAATGATTATGAATTTAACATATTTAAAAACAAAAAAGCGGTCGTTTAACTTATGCGGAGTTCAATAAATGAAAAATGTTCATTTTAGGCAAACAATTTTGTTTCAATTATTATTATTATTTATTATTATTATTAATTCTTTATTTCTCGATAATTTAACATTTTTGATTTACTTAAGAATAGTAAAGCATGACAAAATTTTGCATACGTGGGCGTTGAGTTAACTAGTTTAAAGATGCGCTTGGCATCAAAGAAACGTTGAATTGCTTCAAATTCTTCTATGTTTTGATAGCCAAAAACTTGATTTGCATAGCACAGACATGTTTTGACGGTTGCATCAAACACTAAATTTAGCAGTTGCATCCACATATTTGTTACAAAAGAAATTACTCCACAAAAGATTAATAGCCGTTTTGGCTGCAGTACACTATTCTTTTACATGTGGGCGAAAATGAAAGTTGCGAGTTATCAAGAAATCAAAGTATTTGATTTACAGAATTGATCTACAATTTCTATTGGTTCACGTTCCAAAAACCATTTTTCTTGTGGAGTTCTTCTTCGCTATGTATTTTCAAAAACCATGATTTTCGACTTTGCTACATTTATTCTTAGATCCCATAAATCGGAAAAACGCTTAAGCTTATTTATTTGTTACTGTAAAGCTGTGGAATTTTCAGCCAGTAATACAATGTCATCTGCGTATAGAAGCATCTTTATTAATGATTCGCCAACCTTAATACCGCCAGGGAAATCTTTGGATACATCATCAGTATATAGTGCGAACATTAATGGACTTAATCCAGAACCTTGTGGAACACCAGCACTTGTATAGAAGAAATCAGACATTATAGTACCATTCCATACAGCAGCAGAGGTATCGGTTAAAAGGAGCTTGTATGAGTTGAGGAATTTTGTTGAAATTAGTAGAAATCTTATAGATTAAAGAACTCCTGTTTACCGTATCAAAGGCCGCTTTTAAATCGACAAAAAAAACGTAAAGTTTTTTTTTTATTCTCTAAAAACATTTTGACTATAGTAGTGAGTGCAAATATATGATCAACTGTTGATAGTCCCGAGCGAAAACCGGCCTGGAAAATACTAAGGAGTTGATTCTCTTCGACCCATTTCGTCAACCTATGGTATAAAAGATGGGTGAATATTTTCCGAAGGCAAGGTAAAATCGATATGCCCCTATAGTTGTCTGGGCGCTGGGGGTCTCCCTTTTTAAATATTGCACAAATCCATGCTTTTAAAAAAGATTTCGGGATTGTTTCTTCATCAAGAATCCTGTTAAAGAATAAATTAATATGAAACAAAGAATTTATTGATGCGTTTTTATAAAATTCGGCAGGAATACCGTCAATCCCTGCAGACTTTCCATTTTTCATAGATTGTAAGGTATCCTGCAACTCTTTCATTGAGATTGGCCCATCAAGTTCCGGAATTACCACTAAAGGTAAAGCACAATCAAACCTTTGATGAACTGATGATGGGTTCAGAAGATCTTTGAAGTGATCAACAAGTTTTTCAACTTAAAAAACCGAAGATGACACATTTTTACAACCACCCAGCAGCCTTACCTTAGACCAAAATGTTTTTGAGTCCTTACATGATTAAAGACCTGTGGCTACACCACTAACATATAGTTTCCGTTTCTGAACTAAAAGATTTTTATATTGTTTATTCGACTCTAAGTAAAGTGTTTTGAAAAACACGGAATTGTTCTTTCTAAAAAGATTAAGAAGATCGAACGATTTTTTTCGAAGTTTCATACACCCAGTCAAACCATTCAGCCGCAAATATACTTTTTCTTAAACTAGATGCCTGCCTTATAATATCTAAAATATTTTTACTAGCTGGTCACAACTCCAATTCTCTTCATCAGGCGGGTAGTTTAATTGGGTATCAAGCCTTCGCCTGTACACTTCAGCGCGATTTTCAACCCACTTTATACAAAAGTCACACCTGCCAAAATGAGGGAAGTTACTGTTGGCATATGACAAGAATAATTCGCGGTTGAAACCTCAAAATCATTAATAATACTGAGTTTGTGTCAAAAAACTGCAATGTATGTAAGAAAACGAAAAGTGTTTAATATTCAATTTAACTCCTCTTATTAAGATCTTTTCGGTGGGTGCTAATTGAAGTAATTTCGTTTTAATTTGGTGCAATGCATTTCTTTTCTGGCGTGTAATGATAGACTGCTTACGATGTACAACGATGAGTTTTTTAGTTGTGGTGTTGCTTCAATTATTTTGTTTACAGTGTCTCCGGGTTGAAATTTAAGAATAACAGTGGACTTATTTGTGTTACGATTTGTGAATTCTTGTGTGTAATCAATTGGCAATTCTGCATTTTCTTGGAGCTGGAGAAGACCAATACAAGTTTGTTTCGCAAAGTCAACTTAATTGGGCTTCCCTTCTGCCGGAAAATGAACAACAACGGAATTTTCATTTTCTTTCCGCGAAAGAATTTCAATTTGGCGCTCCAACGTTTGACAGTAGCCTTCCATGTTATGTATACGGTTAAGCAGGTAAACGTTTTGCGACCGTAATAACTGGATATCGTTTGAGACATCCAAGACTTCTTTTTTTGTTGCAACATCCTTAAATTTTGGGATCAGGCACTCATCTAGAATAATCTTTAGTTGCTCAATCGACATACTCCCAACTGCCATTTTACTGGAAAATCCAACACTGGCTTTCTTGTTAATCGAAGAATGTTCCGGCGAAGTTTCCTGAAGGTTTCGTTTCGCTTGCATATGCAGTGCGTTCACAGTGAACAGATGGATATATCCTCAATAGTAAAAAAGTGAATAAAATCGTACCTTGTGTATGCAGTTGATCAAAATTTTAACTTAATGGATGAAGATGTGACTTTAAATTCTATGTTGTAACTTTAAAATACAATAAAATGTTGTTTAAATTACATTTTAAATAATTTTAAGAGCGCACAGAACTTCAACCTTTTCACAGCTTTGACAGGTGTCAGTTCAGATTCAGTTTCAATTATCCGTAGTTTGCAATTAAGCGGAGTTCAGTTATGCGAAGCAGTTTGTGTGAAAAATTCTCAAAAAGCCTCCGGAATAAATTTCTTGTTTCAGATAACTGATGTTTTCAGTTAAGCGGAGTGCAGTTGAGCGGAGTTGACTGTACTACATAGCTAATCATGAGTTTTTGATGGATAACCCAACATTATATATGTACGTAATGGGCTGACAGAAGTGTTTAGTGGCTACATCACCCTTAATTCATTTATTTTTGGTCACTATAAATTTCAATATGTAATTAGGACAAAATGTTATGTGGTAGTACATACATTCAAATGCTAAGTGCATGCATTTTTCCCTGGATGGAAACTCTTTTTAGTAAATTTTTTGGCAAACATCTGAAACGAAGTTTTCTTGCAGCCACTTATGTTTACATGCAAACTGTTTCATAAAAGCATAAAATGTTATTAAGAAATCTCAAAAAACTCTCATAGTTATTTCAGATAAAAAATCGAATTTATCCCCTCGGCATCACAAAATTATGAAATTTGAAGCAAATCGGTACTTGGGGTAAGGGGTCTCAGAACAAACGTATGTAGAAACCCACAAGCTTAGATAAAAACAATTATATAAAAATAAATTAGGACCTAAAATATATAATTATTTAAATTCAATTGTTTGTTTGAATTTACTAATTTGATTGCCCACAAACCACAAGTAATTTATTTATTTTTCCTCAAAAGTGTTTACCTTACAGAAATTGATTTAAAACACAATAAATACTTTAGTTGTTTACTTAGGCATTTGAAATCCAATAAATTCTATTGAAATGCATCTTCTCCTGCTTGTTTCTCTCCCCTGATAAATAATTTGTCCATAAGCCATGTAGATACAGATATCAATCCAAAATAATTGTCTTTGCTTCTTGATGATTGCATATAAGATTTTAGAAAACAAAAGCATTAAATCTAAGTAGAACACAATGTTTCAAAAAGTAAACAATATACATACCATCACTAACCTATACCTAGTAATCTGACTGATGCTCTTGCCTTGTCTTGAGCCGAGTCGATACTTTAAGCCCAGCTAAGTTTGAAAATAATTTTAGAACCAAAATTCAAATAATGCGCAAACATAAGGTTAAAATAACATACTATACCTAACCTATTGGTTCCAGTTTCCAAAGTCTTTAATGTCTATGCAAAATGATTTGAATTGTGCTATAAATCCACCTAAGGTACTTAGCTATACATGGCATGTACTTCTTCAAGGAAACTCTCCTCCAGATATATCGTTCTATAAGACACAAATGGATGTTGGACAAGTCATACTTACATCACAAAGCAAAGATAATGACTACTGGCACTGGGTTTTTGTTGTAAAAGGTAAGGTAACTGGAACATTTGCAAATATACTAGATATAAAGTAAGATATCATCCTCTTGTGAGATATTATTTTGAGTGCCTTAATCCTCTCTGGAATTTAATATTTCTAACGAAAGGTAATCATGTTATCTGGTGGAGCATTGTTTTAGGGATGATTTGTTATGCCTTCCTGGGCTAGATGTTCGAGTTATCTGTGTAAACATTCATAAATATTGTTTCTTCTGAGGTATTTCTTCTTATTTTGTTTTATGTAAGGAACCTAGAATTTGAAATATCAGAATACTAGATGAATGCATTTCTAGGTGCACTGACAAAAAAAACACTAACTATTCCAAAGTAATAAATTGAGAAATTCACACTTTATATCATCCTATGTAGAGAAGAAACTATTACCGCAATCAAAGCACTGAAATACTGTAGGACTTGGGAATTTGAGTCCCCTCCATATTGAGTGAAAAGCAGAACAATTGATAACGTTATAGTTTTGAATCCTTTTGGGATTCATAAAAATAAAAAAAATCACTAGCCTCAAAATAAGAAAAATTTGACGTTAAACTTACATGAAAAAAACTTTTGTTGCATTTAGTGATAATTATTGATATCAGTGCCGACTGCTCTTCCATCGAGTGCACATGTCTGTGAAAGTCCATCTCGTCTCGTTGTAAACGTTGTAACGTGCCTGTTGTCTTTTTTTTTTATATTGCTAATGTGTGTCCTCCATTTCTAATTACCTAATAATAAAAATAAAAAAAAAAATAAAATAAATAACCATAACCCGCATCAAAAATTACAATGCTCGCGCCGCGCCGAGCACCCACAAAAAAAATCCAGTGCAAGTGCATAGACAAAAAAAAAAGCAAGTCATCATAACCGCAGCTACAACAAAAATCAACAAAAAAGAAATGAAAAAAAGAAAAAACAACACAGTCCAACGAGTGGTGAGTCCCTTCTCTTCCTTTCACTTCTTACAGTCAGGTTTACTTGAATCGTTATATGCACTGTGTGTTCCCCACACAGAGCATCAACTCATTTAAGCAAGCCTGTCGTCAGATAGATAGCTGTTTAGTTTTTCTAGTTAACCAGGGGCGTTTCATTACAATTTTGTCACTAAGGCATAACACTAGCGTCAAGTTGTACTGAAAAGTTCAAATTGGGATCTGGTATAAATATTAAACTTAGTTAATTGTCTGACTTGGATTTTCGCTATTTTTGAATATTTTAAATGGTTGATAGATTTAGTGTCGATTTTAGCAACATTCGTGGGCTTAGAAGGAATTTCTACGCTACGTACGTCTATACTGCAAACAACAGGCCAGCTGTTTTGGCACTAAGTGAAACTCAGATAGGTGAAAATTCTGATCATTCGGAATTTAATTTATTTGGGTACAACTTAGTTCCATTATTCTTTCCCCACCATGGTTTAGCCGTATACATAAGAAATAATGTTGCGTACCAACTTCAACCACAATATGATTTGTGTTCTAACACAAACTTTAATTTCATGTGGTTAAAATATACGGTAAATAAGCACATCATACACACATGTTTCGTTTATCGAAGCCCTAATTTGGACAGAAATTCAACTTTTAACGAGTTTGATGCTCTGTCCGACTCCATTCAAAGAATTGTTGCCCATTACCCTCACACTGAAATCGTCATTGCGGGCGATTTCAATGTACACAATTCTAATTGGCTTCGCTTTTCGGGCCAGACAACACCCGAAGGAAGGTTTGTTGAGGTCTTTGCTGAGTTAAACCACCTGACTAAGCTTGTTGACGAGCCAACTCGAATCCCTGACGTTCCAGGTCAATCCGCCAACACCCTGGACTTGTTCCTTACCTCTGACCCTGATAAATACACTATTAGTGTATTATCGCCTCTAGGCACATCAGACCATTGTGTCATATCTGCAAATTTCTCGTGCCACCAAAACTCAGTTAAAGAAAAAACTCCCAAGAGAACCGTTTGGCAGTACGAGAAAGCCAACTGGGACGGTCTCAATGCTTTCTTCAGGAACTTTAACTGGTCACTATGTTTCCTCGATAGTAACGTAGATGCCAGTGCAGATATGATCACAAATTTAATTCTTTGTGGAATGAGAAATTTTATCCCGAATAGGGTTAAACCTATCAAACCCAAAGAAAACTCGTGGTTTGATTCGAGCTGTAAAGAGGTTATTAGGGTTAGAGAAGTAAGTTTCCGTAGTTACAAAGCCAACCCTACTGAGGAAAACCGGAAAAAGTTTCAACAAGCCAGAAAGATCTGTTACGGTCATATTAGAAGAACCAAATTTTTGCATGACCAAAAATTAAGGCAAAAAATACTACAATGTCCCAATAGTAGTAAAAATTTTTGGTCATTTGCAAAAAACATTCGAAACACTTCTTCATCTGCGGTTCCAACGCTCGTCTTCAACGACACACCAGCTCAGGGCAAGATAAAGCCAATTTGCTCGCAGCACAGTTTGCTGTTAATTCGACGCTGCCAGTAAGTGATAGAACTCCGCCTGTAATTGAGAGCGTAAACGATTTTATGGGGCAAATCATCTTCCGCACTTGTGCAGTTGCTGAGTTCTAAAAGATCTCGACATTCACAAATCCGCTGGCCCGGATAGTATCCCTCCCATTGTTCTGAAGAAGTGTTCTTCAACGCTGGCAAAACCACTGCGTAAGCTTTTCCATCTGTCCTACTCTACTGGTCTCTTTCCGAGTGGATGGAAAACAGCATTTGTCCAGCCAGTCCCTAAAAAAGGCGTATCTTCTTCACCCTCAAACTATCGTCCAATTGCACTTACGTCCCTTCTTTCCAAGGTCATGGAAAAACTGATCAATTTTCAGCTAAAGAAATATCTCGAAGAACGAAGGCTTCTTAATGACCGGCAGTACTGCTTTCGTAGCAATAGGTCCACTGGTGATCTGATGGTATATCTCACCGAACAGCGGAACAAATCTTTACATCGTTTTGGAGAGAGTAAGATTATTGCACTTGATATTTCAAAAGCGTTTGATAGAGTTTGGCATCAAGCTCTCTTATCGAAAATGCGTGCATTTGGTTTCGATGAATCACTTCTTCGTTGGATTAGAAATTACCTTTCGGACCGTTCAATACAAGTTGTATTGGACGGTTTCAAGTCTGAAATCCACAAAATAAATGCTGGTGTGCCCCAGGGCTCCGTTTGTCTCCGACTCTCTTCCTTATTTTTATAAATGATCTTTGGTCTGAAACTTCTAATCCATTAAACTGTTTCGCTGACGACAGTACCCTCAGCTTCTCATATTCGTTTACAGATTCTCATCCATGTCCTTCGTATGTGGAACTTGAATGGCAGCGTATGATAAGCTCATTAAATTCTGATCTTGACAGCATTGTCCAATGGGGAATCAAAAATTGCGTAGAATTTAATGCTTCAAAAACTCAATGCTGTCTAGTGTCGTCAAAACAAAATCCACCCCTCATGCCACTATCCATGAGTGGTTCGCGCATTGAGGAAACCGAAACGCTTTCAGTCCTCGGTATGTGTATCACAGACCACCTTCTGTGGAACGATCACATATTTGATATTGCCAAAAATGCTGCTAAATCTTTAGGTTTTCTTCGGCGATGCAAGAAATTTTTCAGTCCTTCTGATCTGGCTGTTATCTATAAAGCCTTTATTCGTCCAAAACTCGAGTACAATTCTCATGTTTGGGCAGGTGCTCCAATAACTCACTTGAGTCTATTGGATAGAATTCAAAGAAGAGCTATGAAAATGATAGGTGATAGAAATATAACGGAAGTATTTGCACCTCTCGAACACCGACGCAATGTTGCATGTCTTTCGTTATCTTACCGTTATCTTCATAACAGTGCTCTAGCGAAATAGCCAGTTGCATTCCTCCCCTAAAACAATTCAACCGTAATACTCGTATTTCTAGGAATGCACATCAGTTTACCCTTGAGCCCAACTTCGGACGTACTGTTAAGTATAGGGATTCTTTCTTTAGTCGCACTACAAGAATGTGGAATGCCTTACCCGGCACTATCTTTCCCTGCCATTTTGATATTCAAAGGTTCAAAACTAATGTGCACCGGCATCTCCTCTTAAATCCTTTCCTATTTTCCTAACGCCCGCACTGTGTTTAAACATTTTAAGGGTAGTAAGAACCCCTTTAGTGCGCGCTTTATTAAAAAAAAAAAAAAAGGGATGACAATTTTTAAAACTTTGAAAATTTTCTACAATAAAAATAAAAATGAACTATTTAATATTAGCTACTAGCGCTTTAGAAAAACTTAATGAAAATAAAACAATTTAAATTAAACTAGACCACCCGTGCGAAAATTTCGCACATTCAATAAGGCTTTAAGTTTTCAATCATCAAGAACACAATAAATAAATTCTTTTTTATATTAGTTTCAAAAAACCTCTTTGTAAACAATATTTGATGTAAGAATGAAATCTTTTTGAATTTTTTGTTTATCAATTTCTTATACATAGAATGTTGTTTTCACTTTTCTATTTAGTTTAATAAGCTTTTTTTACTATTAAACTTAAATCTCAAAAATATATCTCTCAAAAACACAGCTAAAAATTCGTTTGGGGGCCCCAGCATTTAGCTATCTCACTGCATTCCGACCCTGTGTGAATGCATTTGTGTTTGTGTAACTCACACTATTTTGAAAAAAGCCTCACTTTTTCCTCGATTTGCCCCTTCTATTTCTTCTTCTAAGATTTTAAATTAAAGAATTAATAAATATGTTTCTTTCATTCATGCAATCTAGTGATACCTGATACCTGATAAATGCATTCGGCTTTTTATAATGAGAAAAAAGATTACAAACAACAAAAGTAGGTAACAAAAATGTTTCTCTACAACTCAAGCAATGTGCAAGCGAAAAAAAGAGGATTATACATTACAAAAGTAAAAAATATGTTTCTTTCATTCATGCATGGTGTAGGTAGGTAGGTAGAAATGGCGGCACGGGCAGTCTAGCCCATAGCCCAATTAGCGCTGAAGTGCGCCGTTTTTATACCATATGGTGTAACTAAAGAATGGTTCTCCCCCACTCACTCAAGGTGCAGCGAAAAAAAAAGGGAATTTTAAATTAAAGAAGTACATAATACATATTTTTCTCTTGCACTCATTCAATGGACTAAAAGTGAGGTATTCTTTATGTCAAATTTTTCATTTATTGAATTATTTGAAATTTCCGAAAATTATAAAAAAATAGTGTGGTATAACATAAAGTTTTTGTGCAATGTCATGACTCATGAGTATGTGTAATTTCCTATTCATTGATAGCTATTTTAGTGGATTTGACTATTTGATAAATGAGAAAAAAGGAGTTTGACAACAGAAATAATATATATGATGATAAGAAATTACACCGCTCTTAACCGTATATGTATACTTTCAAGTGTGTATCTATGGCCAAATTCCTAAACGCAACATTTGCAAAGCAAAATACATGCAAAGCATAATGTAAAAAGTTAGTTGAAATGTTAAAAGCATGTTTGCATAGCATTTTTTTTTTTTGTTGTGACTACCCTTAAGATTATATACACAGCACGAGCGATTAGGTAGATTGGAGGGGATTTAAAAGGAGATACCGATGCACATTGGTTTTGAACATCTGTAGATCACAATGGGAGGGAAAAATTGAGCTGGGTAGAGCATTCCACATTCGACTAGTGCGACTAAAGAAATAATCTCTGTTTCTAACAGTATGTCCGAAATTGGGCTTAAGGGTAAACTGATGGGCATTCCTAGAAGCGCGAGTATTACGGTTGAATTGTTTAAGGGGAGGAATGCAACTGGCTATTTCACTAGAGCATTGTTTATGGAAATAACGGTAAAATAACGAAAGACATGAAACATTTCGACGGTGCTCAAGAGATGAGAATGTTTCCGATATAGTTCTTTCACCTATCATTTTAAGAGCTCTCTTTTCAATTCTATCCAATAAACTCAAGTGGGTTATTGGAGCACCTGCCCAAATGTGAGAGTTATACTCAAGTTTTGGACGAATAATGGCTTTGTAGATCACTGCCAGATCAGAAGGGGAGACAAATTTCTTTCATCGACGGAGAAAACCTAAACACTTAGCAGCATTTTTGGCGATGTCGAATATGTGGTCGTTCCATAAAAGGTGGTCTGTGACACACATACCGAGGACTGAAAGCTTTTTGGTTTCCTCAATGCAAGTGCCACTCATGGATAGTGGCATGGGGGGTGGGTTTCGTTTTAACGACAGTAGACAGCATTGAGTTTTTGAAGCATTAAATTCTACACGATTTTTTATTCCCCATTGGACAATGCTGTCGAGATCAGAATTTAATGAGCTTATCATACGCTGCCGTTCAAGTTCCACATCCGAAGGACATGGATGTGAATCTAAGAACGAATATGAAAAGCTGAGGGTACTGTCGTCAGCGAAACAATTTAATGGATTAGAAGTTTCAGATAAAAGATCGTTTATGAATATAAGGAAGAGAGTCGGAGACAAACGGAGCCCTGGGGCACACCAGCATTTATTTTGTGAATTTCAAACTTGAAACCATCCAATACAACTTGTAATGAACGGTCCGAAAGGTAATTTCTAATCCAACGAAGAAGAGATTCATCAATACCAAATGCACGCATTTTCGATAAGAGAGCTTGATGCCAAGCTCTATCAAATGCTTTAGAAATATCAAGCGCAATAATCTTACTATCTCCAAAACAATGTTATGATTTGTGCCATTGTTCGGTGAGATATACCATCAGATCACCAGTGGACCTATTGCTACGAAAGCCGTACTGCCGGTCAATAAGAAGCTTTCGTTCTTCGAGATATTTCTTTAGCTGAAAATTATTCAGCGTTTCCATGACCTTGGAAAGAAGGGACGTAAGCGCAATTGGCCGATAGTTGGAGGGGGAAGAAGACACGCCTTTTTTAGGGACAGGCTGTACAAATGCTGTTTTCCATCCACTCGGAAAGAGACCAGTAGAGTAGGACAGATGGAAAAGCTTACGCAGTGGTTTTGCCAGCGTTGAAGAACACCTCTTTAGAACAATGGGAGGGATACTATCCGGGCCAGCGGATTTGTGTATATCAAGATCTTTCAGAACTCTGTATATGTATATTGTATATGACGTTTCGGAACGGACATTTGGGTTGTTTATTGACTTTTGCTGGAATGTATTATGGACCCCCAAACAAAATTATTTTAATAAAGATTTTACCGAGTTGATGTTGCTGTTGCTTTGTTCCATATCTACACTTCATGAAACAAACAAGTCATAGTAGGTACTCCCATATTGTTGCACCTCCTCCAGTGGCCTTATTACGTAAGACGATAACGAGCAAACGATATCGTTTAGGGACAGCTATTGCAAAAACGATTTCGTTTGATCGTTATCGTTTTACCTAATAAGGCCCAAGTCTCCCCATTCCTTTGTTTTATTGTTTTATATGTTAGAAGAAGGTTGCTCCATTTACGAAGCATTTCTTCTTTTGTAAAAGAAAATTGAGGACTGTTTTCTAACATTTCCTTAAGAACTTGACCCCAGACGCTTTTTTAGCCTTCATTTTTTAGTTTTCCATACTTTTAAAATTAGTCATAAAATAGTTATTTTTTGTCTTTTAGAAAATATGTACTCGTATAAATTAGCCCAGTCAAATTCTACAATAAATTCGCAAAGCGCGATGTAATTCTGCATTTTTGAGATGTTGTTGGGGCATGTTAGAGTAGTCAGTATCTAAGTTTGCCACTTCGAAAAACCTGTGCTCGCTGCAGGAAAAATGCAACAGTGAAAAAATAACCCCATTTTTTCGACATTTTCCTTTATAACTTTGAAAATATGCAATTTAGGAAAAAACCATCCATGATAAACTTGTTTGTTATTAGATTTTCTACAAGACCACGTTAGTTTTAAATTCATGCAAGTTATATTTGTGTTGCTTCTAACCAGGAATTAAAAAAAAAACTGAAAAACTAAGTAATTTTGAAGCACTCAAAATATAGGCCAAAAATTGTTAAATTCTGCTAAAATTTGGAATCAAATTGTCTAGAGTATTACAAGACGAAATTCGAAAATTCGATCCAAAACGGTTAAATAGTTTTGGAAAGAATTATTTTTTTCTCTTTTCCTTGTCCATTATTATTCTATTATCAATGTCTGCAGAGTGTCCAGTTTCTAGTATGTGCTGTGATAACCCAGTGGATTCTCTTTTGTTTCGAATATCCGCTTTGTGTTCGATTAATCTCTTCTCCAGTGATCTCTTTGTTGTCCCAATGTAGCAAACATTTTTAAACTAGTTTTAGAACGCTTCTGCGAACTAACTCCGAAAACCAGAAAAGAATTTCTGAAAACAAAAAAGGACTTAATTCCGTGAAATTAAAAAAAAAAATTAGTTTGATTTTTTTTTCAATATTTTGAGTTTGAAAATTAATTTTTTTTAAAACTCAGTACCTAACTTAAATAACTTTATTTACTACAAAAAAAAAATAACTTTTTCACAAGAAAAAATTAACTTTTTTAGAAGAAAAAAATAACTTTTTTAGAAAAAAAAAGTTTTTTACAAAAAAAAAATAGCTTTTCTACAAAAAAAAATTAACTTTTTTACAAAAAAAAAAAAATAACTTTTTTTAGTTTGTCAACTAAATTGTATATATATTTGCGCTCAGCCCTGATAACATCATAAGTTCGACGGGCGCCTTTGTGGTTCTGCAACCACCTAGACTCTTATATTAAGATTTTAAAATACTTCATTAAGCCAGGCATAAAAGATTAATTGAAAAATAAAACAATCTACAATTGCATAAAAACTTCGAAAAATAAATGAGAATCAATTTGAGTTAATGTTTTTTTACCTCCCTAATTGACTTAATTATTCAAAACTTTATACTAAAAATTGATGTGGTTCAAAAGTTGTAATTTTAGATTCTTGGTAGCATATTCTCTAGACATAGTAGAGGATTATATAGTTGTGGATATAATAGAAAATTTAAAATTTAGTACTTTTTGAATTATGATTAAAAAAGATGAGCATATTGTTAACAAACATTGCTCTAGTGAAATAGCCAGTTGTATTCCTCCCCTTAAACAATTCAACCGTAATACTCGCGCTTCTAGGAATGCCCATCAGTTTACCCTTGAGCCCAACTTCGGACGTACTGTTAAGTACAGATATTCTTTTTTTAGTCGCACTACACGAATGTGGAACGCTCTACCCAGCTCTATCTTCCCCTCCCATTGTGATCTACAGACATTCAAAACCAATGCACATCGGTTTCTCCTTTCAAATCCCCTCCAACCAACCTAATCGCTCGTGTTGTGTTTATCACTTTAAAAAAAGCATCGGACAGGTACAATCGTTCCTAACTTTATTAAATATGAAAATAGTGAAGAGCTCTACAATATAACGTTTTAGTTGTTGCAAGAAATGTATGGTATGACACAAAGCTGAGCACTTTTGGTTGAAGTTACAGTCTGGTGTTCAGCCATCAGCAGTGGCGGATCCAGGGGGTGGCTATAGGGGCTAAAGCCCCCCCCCCACAGCCGATTACTAAAATAATTTGAAATAAGGAAAGCAAAGTTTTTTTTTGGAGTTTTATTTTCGTCTAAAATATTGTTAAGGTGTGAAATTTGATGGACAAAATAAGGTGGTTGCGGCTGAACAATTTACATGTTGTAATTTTTTCCTAAGCCAAAACCTGAAGCGAATTCGACAAAAAGCTAGTGGGGGGCTATGAATAATGGACATGTTTCATGCAATGACAGCTTGTGGTTAATATGGTCTGAGAATATTGGACAAAAAACATAGTCAGGGTTAAATAAATAACTCCCTAAAAAATTACCTTATTCCAGAGGGCTTAAGTCTAGGGACTGTCAGTCCGAAGTTGGGACTACAGCTTGAAGATATAATTTAAAAAAAAAATAGTCGGTGCTTAACATTAACATGTCAAATTCAACAACTTTTTCTACTTAACACTTAGCTAAGTTGACGAAAGAAACGCAATTGAGCCTAAAACAATTGGAGAGCAATGGGGTGTAGAGCTTAGTGTAAATGTTTAATACAACAGAAATTGCTTCTTATGGCTTTGGCTGGGGTTAGATAATTTTGGGACTTAGTTTTCAAAATTTCAAATGTCCAAGGCAATTTTACATACAAAATATTTTTGGACGAAGCAATTCTGTAGTATTTCAAAAAGCGTGAGAAACTCTGTGAACTCAGAAAAATCTTGCAGATGGACAATGGACATGAATATTTACCATCCTAATAGAGTCTAGAGTGACGTGCAAATTTATCGACACATTGATTGACTAGGAATAAAAACTATAGGTTTGCAGCGTACACAAAAATTCATTTACACTTGCAGAATTGGGCCGTGAATGTTATTTTTTAGAGCAGCTGTTTCTTACGCCAGAATAAAAGACTTGAAGTTTTAATATTAATTTTTCGATCCATAAAATATTATTTTCTGTGCTTTGCATTGGCAGTTTGAACAAAACAAGTAGGTAGTCTACTCGTTGTTTGGCTATAGTACAGGAAAATAAGATCTCAGAGGAGTGGCACTGTCAGAGCACTATGAGCTTTTGCCAGTAAGACCACTTAAATATAATTTTTCTGAACTATCCAATTACAAACAGTTTTGAAATTTAATCAAAAATGTGAAGTTCAAAAAAACCTTCAGCTAATTTAAACAAACACTTACATAATGTAGGTAGCTACCTACTACCTGATCAATTATTAGGCTCCAGTTATAGCTTTCATTGAAAACCATCATTGAAACACAAATCAGTGAAACAGTGGAATATTTTCTGACAAGTCGGTTATAGCTATCATGAAATTTTATTTCATTGAAAATTCCATTCCCCATACAAAAAACAACTTTGAGGTTAAAGTCGATCATTGAACGAAAAACTGACAGACGAGAACAGGAAGAGAAAGGAATACATTTCATTGGAACGAATGTGTTCCACTTGTGGGAACAAAATATCAGCTGTTCATTGAAAACGATTTTCATCATTGAAAAACAAAAAATGATTTTATATGAAAGTTGTAAAGAAAACTAAACATTTTTTTCACTAAAAACATTATATAACTGACAACCATCATTTTGGTACCAAAACGCCATCAGTTTTATTTGTTTAAGTGCATCAAAATTGAAAGACAAAATTTTCAATGATGGTTTTCAATGAAAGCTATAACTGGCGCCTTACTAAGCAATAAAAATAAACGAATTTGTCTTAAAATGTAAGTTATAAAAATAGTTATACTGCCATGTTTTACTGAGCCTTTATATTGGCTTCTAGCTCTGCTTCAAAATAATTCCCATGTTTAACACATATCAATTCCAAAAACTTGTTATTCTTCTTTATATTAAAAATATTTTAAGGCGCGGATATTTATAGGAGCGGATATAAAAGCACAAAAACACGGCTATTATTAAAGAAGGAAAGTGATAATGTCAAAATTCGTTTTCTGTTATATAACTTCATATGTACAAACTGGATCTCCAAACTCCAAGCCCCCCCCCCCCACAGCCAAATCCTAGATCCGCTACTGGCCATCAGTAACCTACAACTATTTTTGTAGCTTTCACAAATGAAAAGCTTACCAAATTAAAATAATTATAATGTAACTTATTGCATCACGAAAGGTTCTCAACATTACATCCTTACAAGAATTTCAAAATTCAAAAATATATATGGAATTATTTACTTTTATTGTGTATTTATGTTAAAATAAGGAGTTCTTCTATTCAATTAACATTATCGTTTTCTTATATAACGGATCTTGCTTCAACTTAATTTTAATTAATTTAATTTTGTTTAATTGCAAACAATTAGTCATGTTTTTGTTTTATCTAGCAAATGCAAGCATTGAAAATGCCCCCATTCTTACTTTATGAGTGAAATCTCTAATTTTTTTTTTTTACATTTTCTAGTTTATTGTTTTTTATTTCATTTTGTTTGAAGAAATACATTTACGTTACTAAATTTATTTAATAAAATACTAATTACCTACTTATTTAAGGTTCTTTTATTTTTTTTCTGTTTTTTTTTTTTGTTCGTCTCACTGTTCACCTTACACTGTCTCACTGATCGCACCGCTCGCATTAGTGAGACAGTTTTACTTTTTCTTAGTTTCAGTTTGTTGTGATGCTCTCATGGATCGTTTCACTAAAATTTCTTTTGGAACATTTAGCTAAAATATGCCTTAAAATATACTCCAAATTTTGTATTCAGAGATACAGTGCTTTGCATAAGTATAAACGCACCATGTAAAAATGCATTTTATAGAAAACTGGAAATAGAAGCGACACCTTTTTTTTTTTTATTTAATGGCATCAGTAAACAAGTGAATTGAGCAAAAAAAAAGTCCCGTTATTTTCCCTAGCGTTGTTTAGAAAATAAAAACAGATTTTTTCGTATTGCAGAAGTATAAACGCACTATGCAAATCTCGTTTAATCTTCATTTAATTATGAGTTTCCAGATGACAAACAACGAAGCCGCGTGGTATACATTTAAGCGATACGGAAAAGGCCAAAATTCAAGACATTCGTTCAAGTATCCTAAGATGTAGGGCTATTCTTAGGAAAATTTCGAGATTGGGTCGTTTTCCCGTAATTTCATACAAGATCCAGAATATTATGGAACGAAAATAAGACCCGCGGGTCCGCAGATGCTGACACGTCGCGATAATAGCCGAACAATCAATGTTGCATCTAATTCGGTGCATTTTTTGAGGGGAATTCGTTACGATTTGGGGTTAGGAGTTTCGTTTTCGACGGTTTTTCGTACTTTAAGAAGCAGTGGAGTGATTGTTCGGGGCAAAATGGCGCCAGCTCCAAATCTGACAACAGCCCACAAACAAAAAATATTGGAATTTGCCCGTCAAAATATGGACCGCTATTGGAAAACTGTACTTAACATTTTATTTTTTAACGCTTTAACTCTTTTTATTTCAAAAATTAATTAAACAGACGAGATTCAAATTACGGTGGGTGCTTTCTTTTATCCCCATACAAATTAATTCTGCAGTGATGGTTTTGTTGGTATTCCAAATTTTTTGCATTGCTTTAGCAGACCTCTTTTGTCGCAACACAATTTTTATTGTATAAAGGATCTTTAAAATCAACATTCACGACAACAAAACATTCACTTTTTAAAATTAATTTGTATGGCAGTAATTGAGAGTAGCCACATTGAAAGCAGTGCGATTTTCCATATGAACTCGATGACTGACAAAAATGTTGTCAACGCATCGGTTTGGGATACCTTAAATTAGTTTCTAAAAATTAACGTCGGAATTTGACCATGATGCAGTCCAACCTTTAGGTATAAATTAAAATAATTTCATATACTAAGTGTGTTTGTACCCTAAGAATAAGAATTTTCCGAACACATCCCGACAAATAGTAATTGAACTGTCAAACAAATCCAACTCACCGCGTTAAATTGTTGTTGCAATTCACATCTATTCATCGACACGAAATGAGATTACAAAAACAAAAATGTAAACAAATGGGTTTTGGAGGGTGATACGAACGAAAGATTCCCATCTAGGTATTGCTTATCTATGGTAAACAGGTCCGAAGTTCAATTTTCTTCCATTGAAACTGATGTACTGAAGCTAGGTCTGAACTATGCATACATACCAAATGCAAAAGTGACGCAACTTGTAAGTCTTGCTGTGCATACAGATGCTGCCTTACCAGATGCAAATTAAGGATATAGAGTGGATGGTGCCAAAGTTATAAAAAAGGCAGTAGATGACGATAGCACAATACAACAATGTTCAAAATCATTTGATAAGACAATCAGATCATTGAAAGGCAAGATAAGAGATAATAATTTAATTCTTTGTAAGGCTGATAAGGGAAATGCGATTTCTATACTTCCAAAAGAAAAATACATGACGAAAATGCGAGAGTGTATAGGCACAATGCAAGTAAGGGTGCTCTGACCCAATTAAAAAATATAATAAAAAGGTGTACGAGACTATACACTCCTCAAATTTGATATTCGATGAAAGTGAGAAGAGCAGATTAAGAAATAGCAATCCCTCTGTTCCAGTGCTTTATGGTTTACCAAAATTACATAAATAAGGAGCCCCGGAGCGACCTGTATCCTCTTCTATAAATGCCCCCGCTCAAAAACTGGGAAAGAAATTATCAAATATTTTCCCAAAAATTTAAAATTTTGGTCCCAAATATTCTATTAAGAATTCGATGGAACAAATAGCAAAAACCAAAGATTTAATAATACCTGCTAACGCCAAACTAGTCTCTTTTGATGTTAAAAATCTGTTCCCATCTATACCGACGGAAAAATTAAAATTAATTTTAATTCAACATCTTAAGGAAAAATTTTTAGACCATGAAAGATGTAATCAATTTATAGATGTGCTATCCGTATGCTTGGACCAAAATTACTTCTAGTTTGATGGTAAGGTCTATACTCAACTGTCTGGTTTGGCTATGGGATCGTCTTTCTCTCCATTTGCATGGACTATTTTGAAAGGGTTCTTTTTGCATCGGAAACCCAAATTTTACAAAACGTTTCCCTTTGGATTCGATATGTTGATGATGTATTTTGTATTTGGACAGGAACGCAACGCCACCTCGATAAGTTCCTCAAAGATATTTTAAATAAACTGGATCCTAATATCCAGTTCACATTGGAGTATGGTCCAGTCTCCTTAAACTTTTTAGACTTGGCAGTATCCGTTTCGGATAATAAACTACAGTTTGACATTTTTAGAAAAGGAACTTGTACGGATACAATAATTCCCGCATCTTCAGCCCATTCTTGGAGTTCCACTAAGCCAGACAGATTTTAAAAATGAATTCCACTCCATTCTACAGATTTCAATTGCAAATGGTTATAATAAAAAGATAGTTTATAATCTATTTAGAAATAAATCTCAACGAGAAGTATTTAAGACTATATTTCCAACAACTGCGGAGAAGGATGATCATGTTTGGCGAAAAATACCCTACTTCACTGGAGTATCCGAGCATTCAGTAGATTTAGTCAACTGCAAAAATAAAACCAGCATTTTTCAACAACAACAGCACTCTCCGAAACTACTTTTGCAACAACAAAATAAGAAGATCTTCCGAACTGTTACAAAAAAGTGGAGTTTACAAATTCAACTGCGAGGGTTGCTATGGCGTATATATCGGAAAAACTTCAAGAACCTTACAAAAAAGATTTGCCGATCATATGAATTCCTCAGCCCACTCGGACCCATCTTCTGGACTGTCCCAACATACAAAAAGGCAACGGGACATTCTTGTTCTCAAGATAATATTGAACTTCTCCATTGTCTCCCGTCTGCGCGTGTTCTGGATAAATTTGAAATCTTTGAGATCAATAAACACAAGCATATGAACAGCCTTAATTGCCAAGTAGACTAAACAATTAAAAGCCCTCAGCTCAATTTTATTTTCGATAAATAAAAAAAATAAAAAAATAAAATGTTCTTCATAAACAGTTTATTATTATTATATTTGTTATACAGTATATGAAACAAAAACAAAAAAAAAAAAATTTTTTCTTGACACACTGTTAAATGTACCTTGCACGCACTATTGTAATTATATGTATAGTTAGTCTCCTGATGATGTCCTATTAAGACAAAACGCGTCGATAAAAATTAATAAAAACTGTGATATAAGTGGAAATTAAATACTTTTTTGGATATTACCAAAACATCGGAGGTATGCGCACTAAAATGCAACAAATGTTATTATCATCATCTTCACAACAATATGATTTTATTGCGCTCACCGAGACTTGGCTGACTGATGATCATCTCAGTTCAGAAATCTTTAATAATCAACTTTACAATGTATTTCGCAAAGATCGCTGTATCCAATCAACTGGATTAGTAAGAGGGGGGGGGGGGGTGTTTTGCTTGCAATACGATCAACCTTTTCATGCATTCAAATGTTTTTGCATTCATCCACTTCCTCAAATTCGTTTGATGTCGATCAAATTGTAGTTAAGGTTGTTGTTGATTTTTTTTAATTGTAAGCTATATTCCTCCTAGGAGTTCAGTTGAACTTTATAAATTACATGTAAACAATTGTCAAATGTATTTATCCAAACTTAAAGAAAATCAACACATAGTTATTCTTGGCGATTTTAACTTATCTAATGTCGATTGGATGTTGATGTTCAAAAGGGTAGTTATGTGCATTCAAGAGGACACAAGCGTCCACAGGTTTTTCTCAAAACCCACCTCTGTCTACCAACTCCTACTCTCACCTCCACGTGGTGAACATCGGGTGTCTAGTACCTCAGCTGGAGACGGGGTTTAAATCCCCGTGGAAAGCTGTTGGGGACAGCCAACGAGAGAGGGGGGGAGGAGTGTTCCCACTTAGGCACTTCTCCTTTCATCGAGGCGGCAGCGGACGAATTCTCTAGATGGAATCAACGGTGGCGTCTACAGTTCCAGTTAGGTTGAACTACTTAGTGAACACCTTATATGGGCTACTACGACATATTTATAGCTCAGGCCTATAAGGAGCGGTTTATCCGGCTCCCTACCCTTGGAGTTATACGAAGGGTCTGGTCCTCCGGGTCGGGGGTTGTGCGTCGGGGTAACTTCCTTACCGCGTAAAAAAAAGTTGTTCCGAAACAACAACAAGCCTCGGATATGGATGATTTTAAAGTTGACGACCCCAGCAAACGAAACAAGGACAATGAATTTCGGATCTGCACGTGGAACGTCCTGTCCTTATACAGAACACGTGCAGCCGAACAATTAGTGGAGAACCTGGACAGGCTAAAGGCTGACGTAACAGCCATCCAGGAAGTGCGATGGGATGGAGAGGGCGTACGGAGACTGAAAACGTGTGACATCTACTACGGCGGGTGCTTGAAGGAACAGGGTCAGCGGCTCTTTGGTTGTGGTTTTGTGATAAGGGGAAGACTTAGGCAAGAAGTCTTGGGCTTCCGAAGTGTAAGCGAGCACCTGGTCACAATCCGCATCAAAGGCAAATTTAAGAACATTTCGCTGATTTGTGTTCACGCCCCCCATGAAAGGAGAGAAGACTCAACCAAAGAAGCATTCTACGATCTCTTGGAGACAACGTATGATATGTGCGCGAAGTACGACGTGAAGATCATTCTCGGTGACTTCAACGCAAGATTCGGAAAGGAGGGCATCTTTGGTTCGATAGTCGGAGGACACAGCCTACACGACGAAACTTCCGGCAACGGACACAGGCTGGCAGACTTTGCGGCGGGGCGAAATGTCATCATTTCAAGCACCTACTTCCCACACCTCAATATACACAAGGGGACTTGGCGGTCGCGTGATCAAGTAACCGTCAACCAAATCGACCACGTTGCGATAGACGCGAGACATGCTTCCAGTATCTTGGACGTCCGAACGTTCCGAGGGGCCAACATTGACTCGGATCACTACCTGGTGGTAGCTAGACTACGTATGCGGATATCCATGACGCGACAACGCAGAGCAGATGCTGTGAAAAGATTCGATGTCGAGAAGCTTAAATCGCAAGAGACTGCCAGAACTTTTGCAGACCACGTAACTCTTAATCTCTCAGGAGGTCCGCCACCAGCATCAAGTGCAGAGGACCAGTGGGAACACTGTCAACAAGCCATCAGAAGTGCCGCCTCTGATGTGCTGGGTTTCACTAGGCGAATACAACGAAACCCCTAGTTCGATGAAGAGTGCCGGCTAGCGCATGCAGCTAAGGACGAGGCCTACCAGGCAATGCTGCAGACTCGAACAAGAGCTGCTGAGAGAGTGGCCCGGGAGCTCTACGGGCTGAAACGAAAAGAGGAACGCCGACTTCTCAGGAGGAAAAAGAGAGAGCACGAGAAGCGGGCGGTAGAGTCTATTGAGGGTTGTAGCGGTAGGGGAGATGTTCGAAAATTTTATCAGAAGGTGAAGCGATCCACCCAAGGATTCAAGGCTAGAACGGAAGCCTGCCGAGATGAGAGTGGGAATATGGTAGTAGACACACAGTCAGTGCTGAGGATCTGGAAAGAACACTTCTCTAGACTGCTTAATGGCGAAGACAGCCAAGATGCCGCTAATAGGCAGAACGCTCCATTCAACTTGGACGATGATGGCCAAGAGTTCCGTCCACCCGACCTAACCGAAGTTCGGCTGGCGATATCCAAACTTAAGTCGTACAAGGCTGCAGGTGCAGATGGCTTACAAGCCGAACTATTTAAATCAGCGGGAGATGAATTGGCTAGGAGCATACACCAGCTCATCTGCAAAATTTGGTCGGAGGAAAGTATGCCCGATGAATGGAACCTCGGTATAGTGTGCCCCATCCATAAAAAGGGAGATGTTCTGAAATGTACCAACTACAGAGGAATTAGTCTCCTAAACGTCGCTTATAAAATCTTGTCGGCCATCCTGTGTGACCGCTTAAAACCTTTTGTCAACGATCTGATCGCCCCCTATCAGTGCGGTTTAAGGCCAGACAAGTCAACCGTCGATCAAATGTTCACACTCCGACAGATTTTAGAAAAATCCCGGGAATTCCAGATCGATACACACCACCTTTTTATCGATTTTAAAGTCGCGTATGATAGCGTGAAAAGGGACGAATTATACAAAACCATGTCGAGTCTCGGCATCCCTGCCAAACTCGTCCGCTTGTGCAGGATGACGATGGAGAAATCTCGCTGCTCCGTCAAAATTGGTAAAAACACCACCGATTCCTTTGATGTTGAGAAAGGATTGAGGCAAGGCGACGCGTTATCATGCAACCTATTCAACATCGTTCTTGAAGCCATTGTACGCAACGCACATGTCAACACCAGCGGTACAATCTATCAAAAGTCCGTTCAATTGCTTGCATATGCGGATGACATAGACATTGTCGGCAGAACGAAGCGAGCTGTGGCAGGGGCATTTGCGAGCATTGAATCGGAGGCGGCTAGAATGCGATTGGGGGTTAATGAGGACAAGAGTAAGTATATGCTGTCATCGAGAGAGGAATCTCCACATCGTCGACTCGGGCAAAATATCACGATGGACAGATATAACTTGGAAGTTGTCAAGGACTTTGTCTACCTGGGCTCCACTATTACATCGCAGAATGACATCAGTGCAGAGATCAAGCGAAGAATTACTCTTGCCAACCGCTGTTTCTTCGGTCTAAGAAGGCATTTAAGTAGTAAGGCCCTCTCTCAGAGAACCAAGGAGACTTTATACAAAACCCTAATCATCCCGGTCCTGCTTTATATGTCAGAAGCATGGACACTGAAAGATTCGGATAAAAATCTGCTAGGGTGCTTTGAGAGGAAGATTCTTCGTGTGATTTTCGGTCCGGTGTGTATCGAAGGAGTATGGAGGAGAAGATTCAACGACGAGCTATACGGGCTATACAGCGATGTTGACCTGGTCAAAAAGCTGAAAATACAGCGGCTGAGATGGCTGGGGCACGTGGAGCGTATGGACAGCAACGCACCTGCCCGACGAGTCTTCGAATCCAACCCCGATGGGGTACGCAGCAGAGGAAGAACCCGTAACAGGTGGCGCAATCAAGTGAATGACGACATCAAAGCACTCGGTGTGCGCAACTGGAAGCGGCTAGCTAGGGACAGAGCTGGCTGGAGGGGCTTTTTAGTTGAAGCCGAAGCCCATCCTGGGCTGTGAGCGCCATCAAAAGTAAAGTAAAGTAAGTAATGTTGATTGGGTTTATGATTTTGATTATATGCAACTTGTACCTTTTAATGCAAAAAAGATTATGAATTGGAAGTTATTGATTCTTTTATGAGTAACAATTTAATTCAATTTAATTATATTAAAAATGATTTAAATCGCATTCTCGATCTCATTTTTGCAGACAAGGAATTACAAATTTTTGTTGAAAAGTCTTAAACGCCAATTGTTCCTAACTCTGTTCATCATAATGCTTTATCTTTTTGTTTTGAGTTTTATGAATATTTTAAGTTAGATTGTAATTATTTTAAATTTAACTACAGTAAAGCAGATTTTCAAGGCATAGAGAGTTACTTGTCGCGAATTCCTTGGCATTTAAATTTTCACCAGCATAATTTGTTAACTTCATATAATTTTTGTATTAAGACTTTGAAAGAGGCAATTAACATGTATGTGCCAAAATCCGCCAGCAAGCATAATTCAAAGCCACCGTGGTTTAACAAACGGCTATCTAATTTAAGTAATAAAAAAAAAATAGCCATGCAATAGAACTTTATTAAAATTTAATTACATTCAATTGGAAAGGGAGTTCAATGTTTTAAACAAGTTTCTGTATAAAAGTTATATTTTGTCGATAGAATCTAATTTACAAAAAAGATACCAAAAGCTTCTGGAGTTTTATCAAAAGTAAGAAAAAGTCCAATGGAATTCCTAGGTCCATGCAATATTTAGACACAACTTATTCTGACATTACCACAATTTCTAATTCTTTCGCTGATTACTTCAAATCAAATTACACGACTTCTTTTCAGCAACAATCTGAAAGTTTAATTTATTCTGATAGTCAGATTAATGTTGGCCAATTACTGTTAAGCTCTTCTTAAATTGAAAAGGCACTTCTAAGTTTAAACTGCGATAAACAACCTGGGCCTGATTGAATTCCTCCAATAATTGTAAAAAGGTGTTCTGTGGTGCTCTCAGAACCTCTGTCCTATATTTTTAATAGCTCTCTCTCCCAAGGTGAATTTCTTTCTGAGTCGAAAAAATCTTTTATCATCCCGATTCATAAATCAGGTTCTAAGCAAGAAGTATCAAACTGTCGACCGATTTGCAAATTATCAACTATACCGAAACTTTTTGAAAAAAGAGTATATGATAAATTTGAATTTATAGTTAAGGAATTTATCTCGCGTTTCCAACATGGTTTTGTTTCTGGCAGATGAACATCTACTAACCTCGCGCTATTTTCTAACTTTATTCTTAATAAACTCGAGGAAGGATATCAAATTGATCTTATATATACGGATTTCGCGAAAGCTTTCGACAGGGTTAACCACACAATTTTAATTAGGAAATCAGAAAGATTAAGTTTTCATTCTAATATTTTAAAATGGCTGGTGTCATATCTTAAAGGACGTGTTCAGTTTGTTTCAATTGACAATATCCTGTCAAGATCAGTCTCTGTATCTTCATGTGTCCCACAAGGTAGTCACCTCGGACCCCTCCTTTTCCTAATTTTTATCAACGATGTGCCGATGTTTTCTCGAATTCCCTTCGCCTTCTGTATGCAGATGATCTCAAATTTTTTAGATGCATTAAAACTCTTAAGACTTAAGGAGTGTCTTCTTCTACAAGAGGACCTTAAAAAACTGACTGAATGGTGTACAATTAATAATTTGTTTTTAAATGTTTTTCTTTTTGCCGTAACTCTTCGCTTATTTACTTTAATTATAGAATCGGAAATAATGTCCTAGAAAGAGTTTTTGAAAAAAAGGATCTAGGCTTTGTGTTTGATCCTAAATTAAATTTTATTAAGCATGTTGAATACATTGCTTCCAAAGCTAATTCTATGCTAGGTTTCATCAAGAGGAACTCCAATGATTTTTAAGATCCTTATACTCTTAAATCGCTGTATTGTGCCTATGTCAGATCTGTGTTAGAATATTGTTGCATAATATGAAATCCATATTATCGCATTCATTCCATTAGAATAGAAAGTATTCAAAAAAAGTTCACTAGGTTTGTCATTTGATAACTTGGATGGAACATTGAAATGCCCTCTTATTCTACCAGGTGTCAGCTTATTGGCATCCAATCACTCGAAAACCGTCGTAAAATTTGTTTCACTTTTTCTTCACGTCGCGAGGAGGTATTTATTATTCATTTATTTTTTAAGTTACTCGAATTATCGCGAATCTAATTTTAATTAATAAATAAATACAAAAAAAATAAGCACACGATGTGCAACGAATAATTGTTTGTCTTTAATTTGACAGCTCGACTGAAGAACAACGAAAGGAGAGAATGAAAGAGACGCGAAAGAAAAAAATGCAAACTGTAGCACGATAAAAAGCTACCACCACGACTGCTCAGCTGGGCTGGGTTCTGTTGTGGAAGAATTTTGTTATATAAAAAAAATGATTCGTTTTAATCAAAGTGATAAAACGATCGAAATGTTTTATTACAAGTACAGTGGGGTACTTGTAATAAAAGGTGGGCGCCAGGAATTTTAATTGGGCTAATTAGCAAAATTCAAAATCTAGTATTCTAAGTTAATTAATGTAAAATAAAACACAAAGTTCGATCATATGCCCAGAAGGGGTCTTAAAATTATTTTTATTTGGGAAACCTTGGACGGACCAGGATAAAAACCCAAATTTTTTCGAATATAAAAAGAATACAAGTATGTTATGAAATATTTAAATGGCTTACGGTTAGCCGTTAAAAATAAAAAAACAAACAAAGAAAAAAAAAGCTATTAAAAATGGGCCGTTAACGCGCGGTTAAGGAAATTACCGTGTCCCACAATTAACAGGGATTTATAGAATTTTAACGATCACGAATTATTAAAAAAAGAACTATTAGGATTTCTGATATTACACACAAAAAAAAGATTTTAAACACTTGGACAAAATGTCCGCTCTACTTATCTTTTTTTTTTTTCTCAGCTTCCTCCTCTATTTCCTCGAACCTTTTTTTTTTCTCCTAGTTTCTCGTACCTCGAACCACTTTTTTTTTTTTTTTTTTTTTTTAATTTTCTCGACTTTATTTTTCCCATTTACACCAAAACTTTTCCTCGATTTTTCTTTTTCTTTTTAATTTTCCTCGTCTTCAAATCTAAACTGTTCGTTGGGTTAGCTCTCTCAAGAGTCGCTTTCCCAGCTAAAAACAAACCTCTTCTTTCCTCGACCATTCCAGTCACCCACACATCACATATTCAGACATTCGTTTTCGTGATCATCGGTCACGGCACACCGGCTTCCTGGAAACCTTTTTCGCTCCACAGGAAGCCACCGTAGTTGAATCTCAACGAAACTTTACTCTCACGCTCACAGACAAGGATTCAGCAAGTTGTTGGATGTCTTTCCAAAACTTGCCGAATCTTAATGGCCGAGTTCAGACCTATTGCAAAACTAAATTTTTCGAGAAAAACCAAAAAGAAATAAAATCGAGAAAAAGCCTATCTGAGCATTTTCTCAGTTACAACAAAAACTATTCGCGTGTGACTCGAAGTGCGATTGAAACCATTATACATTTTGTTCGAGTTAAAATAGAGGAAGGATTATTTTCAAAATTAGGACCCTACTCTATAAAGTCAATTCCGATAGTTCTTCTATAACCAATTTACTATTTAAGAATTAGAATTGAAAATTAAGGACGTTACGAAGTAAGCGTTAATGACCCATATTAAAATACATGATTAAATTAAGTTAAATTTAGTTAAGTTAAGATAAGTTACTTTAAGTTAAGTTAAGCCAATTTAAGTTAAGTTAGGATAAGTTAATTTAAGTTAAATAAAGATGTATTTAGGATGTTGTGTTGTTGATTTATAAGTAGGTAAGAGCCCGCCTGACTCGTTATCTCTTCAGCTCATCCGCCGGTATTTTTCTCGTTGCATGCGACCACTTGTCTACATGATAACCACGAACATATGGAATTGGGAACCGCCTGTTCCAATTGTAAGATCCAAATATCTCGTACACCTGCTTTTGTTACTTTTGCAGAACACTAGCTAAGTACACCAATGGTTGATGATACCATGGTTGCCCTCAACCTTGCCAGTATTCTGCAGCCGTAACGAAAAGTAAATAACGGAAAGGAGGGAATCGAAGGATGACTTTTGTTGCGGTAAATTTTACCGTAACAAATCCCACCCTTACCTCCCAAGAAATGTGTTTACTTTTCAAGAAAAGCAAACCATTTCTTAAGGCTCAACTAGGAAAGGTTTAAAAAGGTAAACAACACAATATCGGGGTTTTCATCATTAGTAAATTTAAAAAAAAATCTATAGAAAAAAAATAAACAAAAATGGCACGGATTATAATAAGTTAAAAAAAAATATTTAAAAAAACAAGATCAAAATCAAAATGTTAAAAAAAAATATTAATTAAGAGAAAAGATTAAGGGACTTTTGACTCAACCATCTATGTAAGGTTTCAAATCCTTAACGTGCCATGTCCCCCGATCTTTACCCTTGTCATCGATTAGCAAATATGTCCAACAGATTTGGTAGCCAATTTTGCTGCATAACAAGTTGCTGCATCTGACAGCGAAAAATTTCTCCTCCAAACGAGATCACCAGGTTGGTACTGCGTGTCTCTTCTCCGTAAATTATACGTTTTAGCAGACTTTTTACCAGTCGCTTCTAACTTTCTAGCTATATTCTCTCTCAACTTTCTAAACTGCCTATCAATTTCCCCACTATTTTGTTCCCTACCTCTATCGCTAATCCCTACATTATGGCCGCTAGTTGCCATGTTCCTACCAAAATTCGCGAAATATGGCGAAACACCTAATACTTCATGTTGCGAAGTTCGGATTGCACAGGCTACTTTTGCCAGTTGCGAATCCCAACTCCGATGATTCTCAGAGACATAAGCTCTGAGAGTCGTCTTAATAATTTGATTAATGCGCTCCGCAGGATTCGCCTGCGGATGATAGTGCGCTGTATAACGAAGTTGTGACCCGTACGCTTCGCTAAGCGTTTTCAGTTCTTTACTACGGAACTGGGGACCGTTGTCACAGACGATCCACTTAGGAACACCGAACAGAAGGAAAACATTTTCCTCCAATTCCCTACACACCGCCTTCGCTGTTGCCGAACGCAACGCGAACAAAAGTGGGAACTTCGTGAAGTAGTCCACCACCGTCAAAATATAAATAAAACCCCTGGAAGATTTTGGCAATGGACCAACGAAGTCCACGCAAATCATCTCCCATGGTTTTGAATTCCCTACTCTTTCTGTCATAAGACCAGCTGGTTTCTCGTTTACTGGTTTCACTTGTTGGCAAATCTTACAATTTCTAACATACTTTGTGATATCTCCCCTCATTTTAGGCCAGTAATATTTTTCTGCTACCCTAGCAAAAGTTTTCTTGACACCCATGTGTCCTGCTATTGGACTATCATGGCATTCACTCAAAACTTTTGGCCTATCACTTTTTCCTAAAACTAACTTCCACCCCTCACCTTCCTCATGAACAACTACATGGTTTACCCTAACATGTTTATAGAGCCGCCCATCTTCTATTTTCCAAGACGGGTATGCTAAAGGGCTCTTTTCTACTAAGGATTTCATTTTAATCAACCAAGGGTCCGAATCCGCATCTGAGATTCCAGCTTACTCTGGAACCCCTCGCGATAACATGTCTGGAACGACATGTTCTTTGCCCTTTCTGTGGATGATTTTGAAATCGAATTGTTGGAGCCGAATGGCCCAACGAGCTAATCTACCCTGCGGATCCTTAAGGTTACTAAGCCAGACCAATGAGTGATGATCAGTCACGACAGTAAATCGAACACCTTCGAGATACGGCGGCAACTTTTCGATCGCCCAAAGAACCGCTTAGCATTCCTTTTCGGTCGTAGAGTAGTTCCTTTCATTCCTATTCAATGACCGACTAATATAGCAAATTGCTTTTTCCCCATCTTCAAACTCTTGAGAAAGTACGGCGCCGATTCTATAATCTGACGCGTCTGTCTGAACGACAAACGGCAGAGAAAAATCCGGACATGTCAATATCGGAGCCGTAACCAAACATTCTTTGGCTTTCCTAAAACACTCCTCACACTCTTTTGTCCACTCAAATTTCTTACCTTTCTTTAAGAGATCGGTAATAGGCCTAACTAAAATTGCAAAATTTGGTACGAATCTACGGTACCATGAAATTGTCCCTACAAAACTCCTAATTTCCTTCACGTTTTTCGGTGCAGGAATTTTTAACATGCTCTCCACTTTTTCAGAACCAAGAAATTTCAAAGAAGGCCTACAAAAATTACATTTTTCCCTACCTACTTTAAGTCCTGCCTCCCTCAATCTTTTAAAAACTTCTTTGAGAATTTCAAGGTGTTTCTCAAACGTATCGGTGACGATAATAATGTCATCCAAGTACACAAAGACAAATGGTTCTAGATCAGGACCCAGAACATCGTCAATGAACCTTTGCCAAGTTGCCGGGCAGTTGTGCAAGCCGAAAGGCATTCTCAAAAATTTAAAGAGACCCCTTCCCGGCACAGTAAGGGCTGTGTACTTGCGCGATTCCTCCTCCATGGGTATCTGCCAGTATGCAGACTTAATGTCGAGAGATGACAAAAACTTCGCGTTTCGAAGTTTGTCCAAAATCGACGAAATAAAGGGGAGTGGATAAGCATCCCTATCTGTTACTTCATTAAGCTTCCTATAGTCAACGCAGAACCGAAAACTACCATCCTTTTTCTTCACAAGAAGAATCGGAGATGCCCAAGGACTCTTGGATTTCTCGATCACTCCAGCTTCCAACATCTCTTGGAGCTCTTGATCGATGTTCTTTTGGATCGCAGGTGACACTGGATAGTATCTCTGCTTTATCGGTTCTGCGGACGTCCTAATTTTGTGCTCAACTAAATTGGTGCACCCTAATCCTTCGGTCATTGACTCAAAAAGCTCTTCTAAAACTAATTCTAACTTTTTTCCTTCACTTTCATTCAAATCCGATTTCTCCCTAATCGGTACCATGTCTGTTATCGACGCCACCATCTCGTGGCTCGAAAAACTCCACATACCTGATCTCAAATCCGGGACTATGCCCGATAGTGCCCAAAAATCGGCACCTAAGATCAATAGGTGAGGGAGATTCGGTATAACCAGACATTCAATCAGTAGGGATTTGTTCTCAACCTCCATAGGCAAAGAAACAGATCCAGCTACTCCTACACCCGTCCCATTTGCTAACGCTACTGACCCAACACTACAGTTCCCTAACCTAATTCCTAACTCTTTCAAAATTTTCCCTCCTACAATTGTGCGTGAAGCACCTGAATCAAGTAATCCTAAAAACTTGATTCCATAAATGTTCACTCCTAAATATGGTCTACTGTCCCTACCATTTGCCGCTAAAGTGAAATTCAGTTCCACTCGATCCTCCAGTTGGTCGCCAGCAGACGGCCTAACTAACGCCGACGGGTCTCCTGTCCTGCTGTCACAAGAGCCCGTTCCCCACTTCCCGAACACTGGGATGGTAGCTCTACGATAAACGCCTGAATCACCACACCCAAAACAACGTTTTTCAACTGAACAGGTATGGGCGAAATACCCTTCCCTGTTGCAGTTGTAACACATAACTACCTGACGGAATGGGTTATTTGGAGCTGAACTAACAACCGCCACTCTGTTTTGTCCCGACGTATTTGGCCGGTAACCACATTCCGGTTCTAATAAGTTTTTACCTCTAGAAGGCGGAGAAAACGACTCTACGTTTACCTTCAGGGTATCTAACTCCCTACCTAATACTGCTAATTCATTGACTGTCTGTGGTTTGGCACACGCGATTTGAAGTTGGAAGAATGGATCCACATTTTTCCTTAAAATGGAAACCATTCTTCCCTCTGACAAAGGTTCCGACAATCTTCGAGAACAATGTCCTCATGGTGGTCAAATACGCACCGAAAGTCTCATCCTTTCCCTGTGAACGACGATTGATCTCTTCTAACAAAAGATCATCGTAATTCGCAGGTAGGAACTCCGCTTTGAGTTCCTTCACGAGCTCCTGCCAATTCCTAATATCTTCCCTAGCCGTCTTAAACCACATAAGTGCCCTACCAGAAAAAAAGCTCAGAAGCTGATTTAAAAAGTTGGGATTCTGGAACATCGTTCGGCAACCGAAGTTCCTCCACCCTCTCTAAGAAAGAATTCACTGATGCTCCTTCCGAGTCACCAGTAAATTTATCCACTAATTTCCCTATCCGTTCAGGCCACCTTTGCTGGACCACTAATCTCTCAGGGTATGCCTCAACCCTCTCCGACCTACGCTCTAGTACCCTAGCAGCTAACTGTCTTGCTAAAGAATTACTGTCAGCACGACCTGGGGTAGCCACAGTATCTAAAGCAGGCCCTTCATAAACCCTAGTCGCAGAAGAACCTGATGGAGACCGCGGACTAACCGTTTCTGTCCGACCAACTGGTACCTTCAGTTGGGTTTCTGCCCTAACAGGAGCCTTTTGTTTCGGTGGCTCTTCTTCCCTATCACTGATCTCAGTATCACCGGTGAGATCACCTAATAAAAACAAAACATCGTTCCTAATCGAGCTAATCTCCTCTTCCTCATCTTCGGCCTCACAAGGTGTCCTAGTTAACCTACCCATGCACCATTCTATTTTGGTCATGATTTTAATATATTTCGATGACTTCGGATTTCTCGGCGGTTCCTTAAGAAGAGTCCTAATCTCTTCAATTTTCGCTTTAACAGCATCCCTATCCTCCTCAAAACAAAAAGGGTACGGGATACTACCCTCTATCGAGTTCCTCTTAACGATTAATCTCGATGACCTTAATGCTTTACGCATTTCCTCAACTGTCCCTACTTTTAAACCCCTGACCTTCATCTCATAGGCCAGTTCGTCCTGAGCTAAGCGTCCTATATTCAATTCTAAAATCTTAACAAAAAATATCTATAATAAAAACTTATAGTATGGTAACCCTACAAATCTTTGAAATCTATTCCCTAAGAACCGAACAAATAATCAATTTTAAAAAAAATCGGATTGTTTAAAAAAAATTGTATTTATAAAAAAAATATTTTCCTTACTTCCTTATTGGGTACTCTGTTAAGTAGAAACCAAACAAGTTACCTATATTAAAAAAAAATCAAAAATTTGAAACTAAATCGGTTTTGTATTTGAACCTTAAATGTTATCAACTTATTCTGTTAACCAGAATAAGGAATCTATTCAAAATATTAAAACCCGCAAGCGCGTTTAATAAACCACAATTTAAAACAAACAAAATAATATTGGCAACCCTAAAATCTAATGAAATTATCAATTTAATAAATTGAAATTTTTTTTTTTTTAATTTACTGACCTTTGAAACCTACACTTAAGTCCGAAAAATTATTTTTCACAAAAAAAAATCGAGTTGGTAACCCTTAAAATCAATTAAATAATCAATTAATTTAAATTCAACTAATCAATTTTTAATTGTCCTCGAAAATCTAAATAAAATTCCTAACACAATTTTGTATGCAAAAAAAAATTGTCGGTAATGCCCTATTTGAACTAATGTAATTTTCACTCAATACTAATTGAGAGTAAAATCACTCAAACTAAATTTGCACAATCAAAACAAAAAAAAATATCACGATAGAAAAATAAGAACTCGCACGGGAGAGAAATAAAAACAAAATGCCGACGCGCCAAAACAGAAAATGAAAATCTTATATAAACTATTTGAAATTGAATAAAATAAATTAAAACCACTATGAAACCCGAAAACGAAATTCTCAATAAAAATTAATATAAAAAAACAATCACAACAATGAAAAAAAAACTTGCGAATCTTTATATGTACTATCTGCTGTGTTTATGTATGTACTGTACACTGTGAATGTAGCCTGTAGGTACTCCCTTGTCTTGTTGAACCACCAAATACCTATATGTTCAATTTCCAAATCGAGAATTATCCACGACTGACACTCCAAGTTGTTATAATTTATTACCTATTAAAAAAAACGCAGTTAATTCTTTTTTTTTTTATAAAACAAATTAAAACAAAACTTTTTTATGACACGATCAACAAACCAAAACAAATATTCTAAAACACAAACTCTTCCACAGGTTGGCCCCACGTTGGGCGCCAATTGTTGCACTTTTTCTTCACCTCGCGAGGGGGTATTTATTATTCATTTATTTTTTAAGTTACTCGAATTATCGCGAATCAAATTATCACACGATGTGCAACGAATAATTGTTTGTCTTTAATTTGACAGCTCGACTGAAGAACAACGAAAGGAGAGAATGAAAGAGACGCGAAAGAAAAAAATGCAAACTGTAGCACGATAAAAAGCTACCACCACTACTGCTCAGCTGGGCTGGGTTCTGTTGTGGAAGAATTTTGTTATATAAAAAAAATGATTCGTTTTAATCAAAGTGATAAAACGATCGAAATGTTTTATTACAAGTACAGTGGGGTACTTGTAATAAAAGGTGGGCGCCAGGAATTTTAATTGGGCTAATTAGCAAAATTCCAAATCTAATATCCTAAGTTAATTAATGTAAAATAAAACACAAAGTTCAATCATATGCCCAGAAGGGGTCTTAAAATTATTTTTATTTGGGAAACCTTGGACGGACCAGGATAAAAACCCAAATTTTTTTCGAATATAAAAAGAATACAAGTATGTTATGAAATATTTAAATGGCTTACGGTTAGCCGTTAAAAATAAAAAAACAAACAAAGAAAAAAAAAGGCTATTCAAAATGGGCCGTTAACGCGCGGTTAAGGAAATTACCGTGTCCCACAATTAACAGGGATTTATAGAATTTTAACGATCATGAATTATTAAAAAAAGAACTATTAGGATTTCTGATATTACACACAAAAAAAAGATTTTAAACACTTGTCCGCTCTACTTATTTTTTTTTTTCTCAGCTTCCTCCTCTATTTCCTCGAACCTTTTTTTTTTTCTCCTAGTTTCTCGTACCTCGAATCACCTTTTTTTTTTAAATTTTCTCGACTTTATTTTTCCTATTTACACCAAAACTTTTCCTCGATTTTTCTTTTTCTTTTTAATTTTCCTCGTCTTCAAATCTAAACTGTTCGTTGGGTTAGCTCTCTCAAGAGTCGCTTTCCCAGCTAAAAACAAACCTATTCTTTCCTCGACCATTCCAGTCACCCACACATTTACATATTCAGCCATTCGTTTTCGTGATCATCGGTCACGGCACACCGGCTTCCTGGAAACCTTTTTCGCTCCACAGGAAGCCACCGTAGTTGAATCTCAACGAAACTTTACTCTCACGCTCACAGACAAGGATTCAGCAAGTTGTTGGATGTCTTTCCAAAACTCTTAATGGCCGAGGTCAGACCTATCGCAAAACTAAATTTTTCGAGAAAAACCAAAAAGAAATAAAATCGAGAAAAAGCCTATCTGAGCATTTTCTCAGTTACAACAAAAACTATTCGCGTGTGACTCGAAGCGCGATTGAAACCATTATACATTTTGTTCGAGTTAAAATAGAGGAAGGATTATTTTCAAAATTAGGACCCTACTCTATAAAGTCAATTCCGATAGTTCTTCTATAACCAATTTACTATTTAAGAATTAGAATTGAAAATTAAGGACGTTACGAAGCAAGCGTTAATGACCCATATTAAAATACATGATTAAATTAAGTTAAATTTAGTTAAGTTAAGATAAGTTACTTTAAGTTAAGTTAAGCCAATTTAAGTTAAGTTAGGATAAGTTAATTTAAGTTAAATAAAGATGTATTTAGGATGTTGTGTTGTTGATTTATGAGTAGGTAAGAGCCCGCCTGACTCGTTATCTATTCAGCTCATCCGCCGGTATTTTTCTCGTTGCATGCGACCACTTGTCTACATGATAACCACGAACATATGGAATTGGGAACCGCCTGTTCCAATTGTAAGATCCAAATATCTCGTACACCTGCTTTTGTTACTTTTGTAGAACACTAGCTAAGTACACCAATGGTTGATGATACCATGGTTGCCCTCAACCTTGCCAGTATTCTGCAGCCGTAACGAAAAGTAAATAACGGAAAGGAGGGAATCGAAGGATGACTTTTGTTGCGGTAAATTTTACCATAACGAATTTTATCAATTATGTTTGTAAGTGATATTTTGTCTCATCATATTAATTGTCCATTTTTGTTGTCTTTGATTAATTTGTATGCACCGTCTCGACAGATAAGGGAGCGTGAAGACGAACATAGAGTGAACTACGCACTCAATGAACCGATAACTCGCTGTGTCAGGGAAACAAATCGTGTTTCAGAAATGTTTGATTTTGATTTTCATCACAGTAAATTCACTTTAAAATATAAATTGTCATTATTTTTTTTAATCAACAGTTAATTGCTCTTATATTCCTTATGTAATGTATGTATATATTAAACCTTAGTTTGTAAGTTAACTGTAGTCTGTAAGATAATTTATAGCTGATTGATTAAATAAATAAATAAATAAACTTTCAATAAATAAATAAGCTTTCAACATATATATTCCACCAAGTGCCAAAAAAAAGATCTATTGATTTCATAAAACATCAAATATGTGATCGTTCCACAAGAGGTGGTCTGTGATACACATACCGAGGACTGAAAGCTTTTCGGTTTCCTCAATGCAAGAGCCACTCATGGATAGTAGCATGGAAGGTGTGTTTCGTTTTGACGACAGAAGACAGCATTGAGTTTTGAAGCATTAAATTCTACCCGATTTTTGATTCCCCATTGGACAATGCTGTCAAGATCAGAATTTAATGCTTATCATACGCTGCCATTCAAGTTCCACATCCGAAGGACATGGATGTAAATCTAGAAACGAATATAAAAAGCTGAGGGTACTATCGTCAGCAAAACAGTTTAATGGATTAGAAGTTTCAGATAAAAAAATCGTTGATGAATATGCGAAAGAGGGTCGGAGACGAAATGGAGCCCTGGGTCACACCAGCATTAATTTTGTAGATATCAGACTTAAAACTGTCCAATACAACTTGTATTGATCGGTCTGTAAGGTAGTTTCTAATCCAACGAAGAAGAGATTCATCAATACCAAATGCACGCATTTTCGATAAGAGAGCTTAATGCCAAACTCTATCAAACGCTTTTGAAATATCAAGCCCAATAAACTTACTTTCTCCAAAACGATGTAAAGATTTGTTCCCCTGTTCGGTGAGATATACCATCAGATCGCCAGTGGACCTACTGCTACGAAAGCCGTACTGCCGGTCATTAAGAAGCTTTCGTTCTTCGAGATATTTCTTGAGCTGAAAATTAATCAGCGTTTCCATGACCTTGGAAAGAAGGGACGTAAGCGCAATTGGTCGATAGTAGGAGGGGGAAGAAGAGACGCCTTTTTTAGGGACAGGCTGGACAAATGCTGTTTTCCATCCACTCGGAAAGAGTGAATGTAAGAGTAGGACAGATGGAATAGCTTACGCAGTGGTTTCGCCAGCGTTGAAGATCACCTCTTCAGAACAATGGGAGGGATACTATCCGGGCCAGCGGCTTTGTGTATATCAAGATCTTTCAGAACTCTAGCAGATTTGTTCCATAAAATCATTTACCCCTCAATTACAGGCGGAGTTCTATCACTTACTGGCAGCGTCGAATTAACAGCAAACTGTGCTGCAAACAAATTGGCTTTATCTTGCGAGCTGACAGCAGGTGTTTCGTTGAAGACGAGCGTTGGAACAGCAGACGAAGTAGTATTTTTTCCAATATTTTTTGCAAATGACCAAAAAATTTTACTACTATTGGGACATTGTAGAATTTTTTGCCTTAATTTTTGGTTATGCAAGAATTTGGTTCTTCGAGTATGCCCGTTACAGGTCTTTCTGGCTTGTTGAAACTTTTTCCGGTTTTCCTAAGTAGCGTTGGCTTTGTAACTACGGAAACTTACTTCTGTTATCCTAATAACCTCTTTACAGCTCGAATCAAACCACGAGTTTTCTTTGGGTTTGATGGATTTAAATTATGTAAATAAATAAATTTGTGATCATATCTGTACTGGCATCTACGTCACTATCGAGGCAGCATAGTGACAAGTTAAAGTTACTAAAGAAACTTACTTTAGAGCTATAAACTTCTTGCTAACAGTTTTGGCCACCCTTTCAGTGACAACAGCTTTTCAACGATGACACGAATTAAAACGGTGTCCCGAAGCGTTTTTGCCAAACTCAAGGCTCATTTGTTGCGACTAAACTAAAAGTCACGTGTAACGATTAACATACATTTGTATCTGCTTGATTGTGTTTAAATTTAATTATAGACGACTTCTTTTCATACTCATTAATTACTCACTTTTTTATTTTAAACGCAAAGCAAAAACAAATCCGACTACTCAGTGTTTATTTTGTGTTTGTTTTGCTAATAAAATTAAAAAGTGAGTAATTAATGAGTATGAAAAAAAAATCGGCTTATATTGTATACAAATTACGAAGTATTATTTGTAATAACTAAAAGTTTAAAAATTTAATATAAAAAAAACGAACTTAAATTATTACACTGTCGCTATTCTTTGTCATGCCTTAAAATTGGTTCTTGGAACCAAAAAAAAAAATATTTGTAACAACTTTGAAATAATCGAATAAAATCCATCCTTTTATCTTAGTTCATTTAGAAACCAAATTTTCATTATTTCAAACATTTTTGAAATATGATCACGTAATTTGATTAACTCTCCCTCCACAAAGTGGTTCAAGTCTCCAGTAAATATTAGCATTCTAATACCGCAGATTATTTATCGAATCACCCTGTTATTGAGCCAAAACGATACACAACGTTAAAACAATTTTACAATTTCTAGATAATGTCAGAAAAACGGAATTCATTATTGGAAATTCAGTGAATAGTCACCATTCGCTTGATTGAAATTATTCAGGTTCCCATATTTGAATTTCCTAATTTACTAGTATCCATTCCTGTTTACGATGCTTCTGTGTTTTTAGAAATTCAGGAACCTACACACACATGGGTATCTTTAAATGTTTAGCCATTTGAACTATTCAACCGCGTATACTCTCAACCAAGTCATGTATTTAGTTTATAATTAAGAAAACGTGGATAAGCGTGGGGTTTCATTCACTGAGCTTTAGCGGATTTATGAGTAAGAATCTATAATTAGAAAGTTGCAATCTAAATTTTACAAGAGTAAATTTTACTTGAAACCAAAATGTTACTACTTCCTTTCAGTGTTTCTTTTCATTACAATTTAAAACAAAATTCTCAATATAAAAATTATATAACCAGAATCTTCAAAATCAATTTCAAATCACTAACGAATGCAAATTTCTGTGTGTAAACATCAAATAAAACATGTAGGTACATAGATACAATTAAACCCTTCAATATTTGAAACTGCAAAATATGTATAGGCAGAGAGAGAGAGAGAGGCATGTAACTATAATGAAAAGGTCAAAATATTATTTAACAAATAAGGGCAACCTAAACTTAAAATATATAATTTCAAATTTCAAAAAAAAAAACAACAACTCACCCACAAAAGTTATATTCCGTTCTGTGCAAAATAAAATTAATATTCAAAGGGAAATCTCTTAAGGGGGTATTATTCTATATTATACTTACCTATTTGGTGAGTTGTTCGTTTATTGAAAAAAGGATGTAAAATGGAAATTCTCTCGATTAAATTTTATGGATTTTGATGCAGGTCACGAATTTCTTATTTATACAATACTTTCCATTGTAAATGGTCTTTTTGTGTGTATGCGTAGGATAGAGGTCTATAGGTATACACACAAATGTAAAGGTCCATTGGAATGGCAACAAGCAAAAAAAAAAGGATTGAGATTTGTTTCCTTCTTTTCCTGTGGCAAATCTCTGTGATGGAGTCATTGGGGAAGGTGGCAGCATTCTTATTTCTTTATTTTGCTTCGTTTCTTTTTTTTTTTTTGAGTAAGCTTTTCCTTTTTCATCAAAGGAAATCTAAGAATTTTCTCGCTGAGCTAAGGGATTTTTTTTTTTTTGAAAAAAAGCACACAAAATTTAATGGAGTCGTTTGTTTTTTTTTATTTTTTTTTTTTTATTTATTTTGCAGTTTTTGCAAACTTGATACTAAAAAATGATACCTAAGTAGGTAAGGAGAGTTCTTTCTGTTTTATTAATTCGCTTAATAGCCTTGCGGGACATTCAGTGTCGATAAATGTTTGGAAATGGAAAGAAAAAAAACGCTTCATTGAAATAAATTTGATAATAGGAAACAAAGAAGGAAAAAGCATAGAAAGATTTGCGCATCGATAGATAACTTCAATTCTATGAGGGTGGGAATACCCAGTATTCACACACTTAACACTTTTTATAATTCATCAAAAAAACAACAATAAAATAGGGTTAGAGTACCCACAAACCATACACCCATTGTAATTGAATTGAATTGTAAGAGAAACTACAAAAAATGGGTGGGTGTACCATGTATCCACACGCCATACTAGGAAGATGAAGAAATTTAAATATTAAAATATTGAAATTACTTCTGTTTTAATTAGAGTGAATGAATAAAATTAAATTTAAAAGTACAAGTGACCTCAACTCCAGAAATAATTGTGTTTCGCCCAAGGTATAACAGTGGGCTCTTCAGTCAGTATGTTATACCCTACTAAGACACAAATTTTGGTCGATGTTTACCGACTCTTATAAAAATCACAGCAATAAGATACTGTGAATTTTATTATTCTAGAGGAATTTGTTTAAATTCGTGCACTTGTACTTTTTAATTGAATTTTATTCATTCACTCTACTTAAAACAGAAGTAATTTCAATATTTTAAAATTTAAATTTCTTCATCTTCTTCTTATAAAAAACCTGACCACGGGTATTTATTTTCTGGGTGCACGAATTTAAACAAATTCCCCTAGAATAATAAAATTCACAGTATCTATTTGCTGTGATTTTTATAAGAGTCGGTAGACATCAACCAAAATGTGTGACTCAGAAGGGTATAACAGATTGACTGAAGAGCCCACTGTTATACCTTGGGCGAAACACAATTATTTCTGGAGTTGAGGTCACTTGTACTATTTAATTGAATTTTATTCATTCACTCCACTTAAAACAGAAGTAATTTCAATATTTTAATATTTAAATTTCTTCTTCTTCTTATTATAAGAAACCTGACCACGGGTATTTATTTTCTGGGTGCACGAATTTAAACAAATTCCCCTAGAATAATAAAATTCATAGTATCTTTTTGCCGTGATTCTTATAAGAGTCGGTAAAATCGACCAAAATTTGTGTCTTAGTAGGGTATAACAGACTGACTGAAGAGCCCACTGTTATACCTTGGGCGAAACACAATTATTTCTGGAGTTGAGGTCACTTGTACTTTTTAATTAAGTTTCACACGCCATACTTATTATAACTCGTCAGAAAAAAGGATGAGAGTATGTCCAGACCATACACCCATTGTATAATTCATCAGACAAACTACAAAAAAGGGTGGGAGTACCCAGTACCCACATACCATACACCCATTATAATTCATCAGACAAACAACGAACACGTTTATAAGCTCTCAGAAACAGAAAAGTTCAAAAATTCTGTGTTTTAACCAAGTTATTTATACAGAAAGCAACTTTTCTACGAGTATATGAACTTCTGCAAAATTCTTTCACCTATCAGAAATGGAATATCTCGTAGTTTTCCAAACTACTTGCAAACGAACGTCAAAGTCCTATTCACCCCCTTGAATAACGAGTATAAAGTAATTCTACTTGATTTTATTATGGTGCTATAGCTGATTTTGTTGTTGGTCTTTCGAAAATTGACTCACTCCATTAATTCATTGACTTCTGTTTGACAGACATGAAAATATATGTTCGTTTTGTTCACTGCAATGATGGCGATGGATGGGTGTGTTGATGATGGTGTGCTTTGTATACCTAGGTATTTCAAATTGAATAGTGTGGGAGGACATGGTTTTGGATTCAACATCAAATGACCGTAGCCACCGACGGTTTTGTTATATTCTTGTTTGATGTAATAGAAAGACCAAGTAAGCACCCTTGACTATGTCCGTTTCCACGCACAACCGTTTACTAACATGATTTAAACAAAACTTTACCCAACGTTTTTTCGAAAAACAAAGCTTAAATCACTTGAAAAATATTTTGCATCATACTTTCGAAAACAACAAAACAACAACAAATGTGAGTAAAGGTACATAAACGAGAAGTAGTGTAGACTTTGTGTAAAAGGAAGAGGATGTGTTCTATTTTTTTTTTTTTTTTTTTTTTCAGTTGAGTTTTTGCTGTACCTATACACACAGTACAAAGATCGCTTTTGCTATATCAAGGCAGAGCCATTTTATGTTTGAGTTATTGGTAATTTTCAACAGCAGCAGGGGCGTATACAGCTTTAGTTCTTGGGGGGGGGGGTCATGCAAAAAAAAATAACACAAACTAATATTTGTTAAAAGTCAAGTGCCTTATTTTTTTTTTTTTTTTCATATTTTACTGTGCGTAGCTATATAAAATAAAAGCGAAAAAATCATAATTAACTATACTAAAGGGTTTTCCAATAGGGACGGGTTGATTTTGGCAGCTCGTGGCGGCCATATTGTTTCTTTTACTTTCGGTCAAAATATCGTCTTTTAATCATTCACTACAGACAGAGTTACAGCGTCGAGCAACACGTGCAAATGATGTTTTAGAGCAGTTAGAAGTTTATCCCAATTTTGGTCGAAAAATCATCTTTAGCGATGAGGCCGATCTTTGGATGAATGGGTACGTGAGTAAGCAAAATTGCCGGACTTGGGATGACACTAATCCACGCGAGATTTACGAGGTGCCAATGCATCCAAATAAAGTTACTGTTTTGTGTGGATTTTGGGCCTGGAGGCGTCATCGGTCCGTATTTCTTCGAAAATGATGCTGACCAGGCCATCACCGTCAACGGCGATCGCTAAAGGTCGATGATCACCAACTTCTTGTGGCCTAAATTGGATGATAAGGACACTGAAGATATATGGTTTCAACAGGATGACGCTACGTGCCACACAGCCTAATACACAATCGATATTCTGCACGAGCGGTTTCATGGTGTGGTTATCTCGCGCCGAGGCAACGTGAATTGGCCACCAAGATCGTGTTATTTGACCCCTTTGGACTTTTTCTTGTGGGGCTTTTTTAAGTCGCAGTCTATGCGAATAAGTTGCAAACCACCTCGACCCTCAAAGACAAAATAATCGATGCCATCGGTCAAATTCAGCCTGATTTATGCGCCAAAGTCATCAAAAACTACATTTTCACTACGCCAATTTAGGCAATTTGCTTGAAAATATATATTTCGAACTGCCAAAGCCTATTCAAAATGAAATGAGCTACCTACCTATACAAAAAAATTAACAAATTAAGACGAAAACACTTTTTTGGTACTTGCAAAATTACCTCATTTTCGGTGCCAAAGAAAATTAAAATAAACAACTGAGTCGAAAGAACCTTCATTAGCTGGACCAGTGAACATGCTATTCGTTTTTATTCCTGACTGTTACATTTTTTATTTCGGAGGGCCTCAGCAACAGCATACAGCAATCTCCAGTTGCCTGACCAAAGACAATCAGTTAAGCTAGCTGTGAAAATACTGAGGAAAACATTTTTTTGGATTCGCTTGATCATTTGTTTTGAATTTTATTCAGAATTTATTTTAATCCTATCAAAGTTTTTATTTCAGTGAATTGAAGTTGCAGGAAAAATTAGTAAAATATCAAAGGTACTGTGCACTGTTTTCTGTTTCTTAATTTTAGTAAATAGATATAAATATTCACTACTGAAAATGAAAACAATAGCTCTGATTTTCAAAAATGACCACTTGTGTAAATTGCTCTTTTTACAATAGTGGAAAAACTAAAATACATTACTTACTTACTTTACTTTTGATGGCGCTCACAGCCCAATATGGGCTTCGGTCTCAACTAACAAGCCCCTCCAGCCAGCTCTGTCCCAAGCTAGCCGCTTCCAGTTGCGCACACCGAGTGCTTTGATGTCGTCATTCACTTGATTGCACCACCTGTTACGGGTTTCCTTGGTTCTATGAGAGAGGGCCTTACTACTTGAATGCCTTCTTAGACCGAAGAAACAGCGGTTGGCAAGAGTAATTCTTCGCTTGATCTCTGCACTGATGTCATTCTGCGATGTAATAGTGGAGCCCAGGTAGACAAAGTCCTTGACGTGATATTTTGCCCGAGTCGACGATGTTGAGATTCCTCTCTCGATGACAGCATATACTTCGCCTTGTCCTCATTAACCGCCAATCCCATTCTAGCCGCCTCCGATTCAATGCTCGCAAATGCCCCTGCCACAGCTCGCTTCGTCCTGCCGACAATGTCTATATCATTCGCATATGCAAGCATTTGAACGGAATTTTGATAGATTGCACCGCTGGTGTTGACACGTGCGTTGCGTACAATGGCTTCAAGAACGATGTTGAACAGGTTGCATGATAACGCGTCGCCTTGCCTCAATCAAAGGAATCGGTGGTCTTCTTACCAATTTTGACGGAGCAGCGAGATTTCTCCATCGTCATCCTGCACAGGCGGACGAGTTTGGCAGGGATGCCGAGACTCGACATGGTTTTGTATAATTCGTCCCTTTTCACGCTATCATACGCGACTTTAAAATCGATAAAAAGGTGGTGTGTATCGATCTGGAATTCCCGGGATTTTTCTAAAATCTGTCGGAGTGTGAACATTTGATCGACGGTTGACTTGCCTGGCCTTAAACCGCACTGATAGGGGCCGATCAGATCGTTGACAAAAGGTTTTAAGCGGTCACACAGGATGGCCGACAAGATTTTATAAGCGACGTTCAGGAGACTAATTCCTCTGTAGTTGGTACATTTCAGAACATCTCCCTTTTTATGGATGGGGCACACTATACCGAGGTTCCATTCATCGGGCATACTTTCCTCCGACCAAATTTTGCAGATGAGCTGGTGTATGCTCCTAGCCAATTTATCTCCCGCTGATGAAAATACATTACATATTCGTATTATAATTGAATACAAAGATTCTTTTTCGTTGCGTTTCAAGAATAGTGTGAACAAAGTTCACGAGTGATTTCGATATGCCTCTGATTTGGAAAAAATGTATGTCTCTAAGACTGCCACCGATGGAAAAGTGAAAGGCACCTTCCAAAATAAATATGTACATCAAATATACCTAATCTTTCTTACCAGTAAGCCTTTCTGATTAAAATAATGGGCAAAATTGTTAAATTCTACGAGCCTAGTCGCTTTTCGTCAATAATTCCATCCGACTGGTCAAACGGTTCACCGCAAGGAGTTCCAAAAAATCTCCTTTACCATAGCTATTGGCTTTTGCATTATGGGATTCATAGGTTACTTTGTAAAAGTAATCCACATCCAAATCAATAACAATATTGTTCGATCGTAAATATTGAATAAGTGCAAACAAAATCCTTTCGTAATAGGTTTTCATCATAGTTTTATATATTTATGTCTTTTTGTCATACAGAAATCAAACAAAACAATTTCTGTATGTGTTCTATAATGTGTTTAAAGATTTTATTTTCAGAAAAAAAATGTTCTTTTTTTGAAAATCCTATTAGTTTTTACTTTACTGAGTGAAAATTTGGTAACAACTCCGCACTTTGATTTCTGTTTGGTTTAACAGGTTTTGGCAGTCATCTCAAAACGGAAACTAGCGTATGCATATATGTTAAGATTTGAATGTATTATCATATGAGAAGTTTGTTGTTGTGTTAAATTTCTTATTGAATTAAAGTTACCAACATTCAAATTCTCTATTGAATTCTAAATTAACAATCAAAAATCCTAATAGCTTTCTAAGTAACCAACTTTCATTTTTTTTTTCTATGTGGTTACTAAATAATTATTTCAGATCAACAAAATAATCTTGAGTTCTCGGGGGGGGGGGGGGCATGACCCCGTGACCCCCCCCCTGTATACGCCGTTGAACAGCAGTAGCAGCTATTGAAGAGAACTCCAAGGGTTTTATAAATTTCATTGCACCAGAAAATGTAGAATACTATTGGTGGACTAGAAATTGCTATTGCTCCTGCACTTTTCTTTGAAATAGGAATGTTATAGATTCTCTATTGAGTTAAAGAGTAGGTTCTAATTGCTGAGATAGGTAAATGTTAAATTTAGGAATGTGTAAACTAACGTACAAGACAGCTTAAGGCGAATAAATCTTTTGTACAATGTTACATCGTCAGAATTGTTGAAAAAATTTCATCGAATGGTAATTAAGCAGTGATCAATAAAAGTTCCTACATGAAAGCCTTTTTTTTGCGCAGGGGCCATGCTATCTTCTCTGTATCGTTCCAATTTTAGTATATGTTCTGCCGAAGCTGCCCTTCCTAGATAGTGGCAATGGGATTTAATGAAGAAAAATACTGTCCAAACCAGTTGTTAATGAACATTTCATGACGTTTTGGTTGGTGGCTTAGATTTAAAGAAAACGACTGGACCAAATTGGATATTTCCTTCTGCGGGTTTGTTTGAAATTATTACGAACAGATTTAGGAAAAAATCAAAGTCGAAATATTCTCAATGGGTGGCGCTAAAGGTGCACATTTTGTTTAGAGTAGGATTTCTCGAGAACGGGTCGATTTTCACCCACCTTTACTTCCAAGTTCAAATCATGTATTGAGTCTCCTTGTAGAAACTAATTTCGGATAATCAAGTATAATGTTAAATGAATTTAAAAGACACCACCAACAAAAAGAAAAACACTTCATTAAGTTAGAAACGAATCAACGCAATGTTAACATTGGATTTTCTATACTTATCTATACGCTGGGCGATGCTTGAATTAACTGAACAATTAATTTTTGTCTGTATTATTCATATCCAAAACAAATGTTCCATCAAAAAAAGAGCAAATTCCTTTAAATCTAACTAAATCTGTTTTATTTGTTTATATTATGCAGCCTAAGTGGTTTTTAACAATCCATCAGGGAGAGATAAAGCTCTTTAATTGAAAACAAAAATCAATCTCCCCTATTTAACCGTAGTTATTATTCGCAGTTTTGCATAAATCATAATATGTAATACCAAAATGGTTTATCCATTAAGCTTATGGCCTGAAATTGAAAGCAAAAAAAGGAGTAAATTATGCAAACAATTATCATAGTCAACAATATCATCATGGTAATAATCATAATATCTATTGTTTTCCTATACATACGTATATACATACATACATTAAGCTGCAATCTTTGTCCAGTAGTGATTTGAGTTACTTTATTTTGAACCTCCGGGGAACAATACACTAAACTAAAGTGCGCACTCATGTAAACAATGATGTTTTTAAATCTTTTGTTACTACTCTGGATGTAAACAAGAAAAAAATGAAAATGAAAAAAAAAAAAAAACTGAAATGAATTAAGGATGCATTAATTTGACATAAGTGTTATTTTTAACTTGAAGAATGTATGCATCCGAGGAGCAATCAGCAAACATTGTATAATAGAGGTACTCGCATAGAGGCTAATATACCTAGATGAAGGGTTTGACAGAGAATGGACAACAGATTGTAGATTTACCATCAGAGTTATTAGCAAAAATACTTTTTTTGTCAATGAACAATAGAGAAAAAGGATTATAAATTAGAGAATAAAAGACTATCGTTAGACTTAAATTGTAGCTCACTTAGACTTGATGATGATCATCAAACAAACGAATCATCACATGGTATAATATCTACAAATCTACACAACAAAGGATATACTCGTTCATATATAAGATTACATCCCTTTTTTAAGCACAGAGTTAGTTGGTTAATTTAAACAGAGTTAGATGGTTAAATTAAGCAGAGTAGATTGTCTAAATTTAACAGAGTGGTTGATAATTATAACCAAGTATAGGTTATTTAATTTCAATAGAGAAAGTTTTAGCCAAGTGATTGCCAAAGAGTAACTTGGTTAAAATCAACCAAGTAACTTGGTTAAATGAATGATTTTAACAGAGTAGGTTTGTTAAATTTAATCAAGCTGGTTGGTTATTTATAACAAAGTAGTTGGTTAAATATAACAAAGTAAGTTGAGTGCTCTCTGCAATTATTTCTGCGTGTGCATATATAAGATTTGTATCCCCTTTTTAAGCCAATCAAATAAAATTGACAAAATGTGGCAAATTCAATATATGCTACTCAATTATTTCATCAACTAATAAAGTTGAAACCTTCTGCATTCATTTTTCAAACCAACCATATACGAAACAAAGAATCTTGCTGAAATCTGAGCAGCAGTTATGCGGTAAGTTAGGGTAAACGATTTTATACCAACTTCCTCCATGGTTTACTTAAATTTATATCTCTTTCTCCATTCTCGACTCGACTAGTATTAAGCAAAACAAAAATAAGAATTTTCTCTAGGAGGTTTACGGGTAAATAGGTACAAAGAAATATTCATGCCACAAATTAAGTCCATTCTGCAAAAGATTACCCAAGGCTACAAGTTGTAGAGAGGTTGGTATAAGGTACCTACTATTCTAGACTACTAAACCAAAGTAGGTATTCACAAATATGAAAACACTTTCAATTTGCCACCAAGGAGTCGAAAGTTTTCCACCAACAACTGTGATGTACCATCATCATAAGTTCTCAGAAAACGCAACCCACCACCACAACAAACCAAAAATATAAGAAAACCCCTTGATGATGGTAAGCCATTCAAAAGCATAACATTTCTATAAAGCTACATCTCTCAATCCAATACCTACCAAGGAGCAGTAGGTACTTACTTAACTCTTATGCATGCAAAACGTAACGGATACTTTTTTTTTGAAATTTCTATATTCAAAGAAGTTATTGCAGAAAATATTGTATTTACATTTTTATATCCCACGCAGTCCATTCATCCATCCCCCCAGCCCAACATCATCAGAGTGACAGAGAAAAAGTACAAGAGAGAGAGAGAGAGAGAGAGAGAGAGAGAGAGAGAGAGAGATTTAGAGGTAAGACTTGGACAAGCTGTAAGTTAGTAGGTAGGTTGTAGTGTATGTACCATTCTGAACACATAATTCTGGAAATTGTATTTCTGCTTTTCAAGAGTTGCCCCTGAGCTATTTCAGCTGGATGCTGGCTGGATGTTGGTTTTCTGGGTTACATGGCTGATGGTTTGGTTTGGTGTAAGTTAAGTTGGTGGTGGTCCATAGCAGTAGTTGATGATAGTCGTATTTGAAACAAGTTTATGTGTTCCTCCATCAAAACTTTGATATAAAGTAGGTACTAGTGTACTGGATATCGTTACAGAAATTGAAATTTGAAACTTGTGCTGCTTGTGAAGTGCGAGGAAGAGTTAAAAGGTATAGATTTTGTAGATTTATCCTTCATTTGCAAAATTCAAATAGAGAATAAAGTTAAAAAATATTAACTTTTGGTCGATGTTCGCAACAAAACACAAAGTTAAAGAAAGGGAAAATTCAATTTTAAAATCATTCATCGTGTTGATGCCATGCCATCCCATCCAGACAGAGAGTTCACATTTATGGACAGAACTCATTAATTTTATATTGAAATGACGGTAGATAGCTATTTCAAATCATTTTGTTTTCTTATGGAATACAAGATTTTAACAAATTCAACAGAATAACTTCACTCTCTACAAAAAATTGAAATGTGAATAGTTGAAAAAAGAACAAAATATTAAATATTTATTATTAAATTTTTTAGGGCGAATGCACAAATTCATGTGAAAATGAAATATTCATTGGACAAAAGTTGAAGATGGAACTTTTATATTTTGAAATGAAATTTATTGATTTGGTGGAAAATTTATCAAACTTTTGCAAACTGAGAAAAATTAAATATTTGACTTAGGTACCTAAGAATGATAAGAGTAGTTTCAGCAGCATTGGTACTACAAGCGCATGATTTAACTTTAAAGTTGAGACACTTTTTAATAGCTCTAAAGGTCAAAAATTGGTTTCGTGTTAAAAACAAATTTTGAGGTGTTAAACAAAAAACTAACATCACGATGATAGTTTAGCCCAAAAAAATGAGGATCCCCGAGTTTGTCAGCAACTAGGTCAGTGGCGGATCCAGGGGGGTGGCTATAGTGGCTAAAGCCCCCCCATAGCCGATCGTTAAAATAATTTGAAATATAGAAATCAATACATTACAACGTGTAAAGTTTTATATTCGTCTAAAATATTGTTAAGATGAGAATTTTGATGGACAAAATAACGTGGTAGGGGCTGAACAATTGACATGTTCTGCAACTTATTTTCTTATCCCCTAGGTCGGGGCTAAAGCCTGAAGTGAATTGGAAAAAAAAAATTCGGGGCTATGAATAATGGACATGTTTCATGCAACGAAAATTTTCCCTTAAAACAAAACCCAGAAAATTGTAAAAAAAAACAACTTGGGGCTAATAAGGTCTGAGAATATTGGACAAAAAACGTAGTCAGGGTTAACAACTAACTCCCTAAAAACTAACCTTATCCCAGAGAGCTTTTGGGCATGAGTCTAAGGATTTTCAAAGTCCGAAGTTGGGGCTAAGGCTTGAAGGTATAATTTAAAAAAAACGGTTCGGGGCTTAACATTTATATGTCAAAAAACAACTGTTTACACTAAAAACTTAGCTAATTTAACGAAAGAAACGCAATTGAGGCTAAAACAATAAGAGAACACCGGGGTGTAAAGCTTAGTGTAAATGTTTTTATACAACAGGAATTGTTTCTTACGGCCTTGGCTGGGCTTAGAGCACTTTGGGGCTTAGCATTTCAATACAAATTCTTTAGTCGAGGAGCCAAATTCCAAAAGCGTGAGAAACTCTGTGAACTCAGAAAAATTTTGCAGGTGGACATGAAAATTTACAATCTCTATAGACTCTTGAGTGACTTACAAATTTATCGACAAATTTTTTTGAGCAGGAATAGAAAGTGTATGTAGGTGCAGTGTAAACGAAAATTCATTGACACTAACTTGCAGAATTGGGCCGTGCAGCTTATTTTTTAGAGCTGCTGTTTCTTATGCCCGACTAAAAGTCTTGAAATTATGATATTTTATTTTTTGATTCACAATATATTATTTTCGTGCTTTCCAGTGACAATTTGAAGATTGGCTAATTAAAGAAAATGATATATGAGCTTTTGCCAGTAAGACTACCTAAATATAACTTTTCACTAGCATTACAAACAGTTTTCAAATTTTGTTAAAAAGGTGAAGTTCAAAGCATACCTTCAGCTAATTTAGACAAACACTTACATAATGTACTTATGTAGGTGGGCACTTGATACCTAATCAATTATTAAACAATAAACCTATAAATAAACGAATTTGTTCGTGTGGTTTGAGGCTGTAACGTGGCTAGAACTTAAAGTTATAAAATTATTTATACTACCATGTTTTGCTGAGCCTTAAAATTGGCTTTTAAAAATAATTCCCATGCTTAACACATCAATCCCAAATTCTTGTTATTGTGCTTTATTTTGAAAAAATTTTAAAGCGCGGTAGGAGCGGATATAAGGGCATACAAAACACGGCTATTATTAAAGGAAAAGTGTTGTCAAAATTTGTTTTCTTTGATATAACTTCATATGTAGGTACAAACTGGATTTCCAAACTCCAAGCCCCCCCCCCCCACAGCCAAATCCTAGATCCGCTACTGAACTAGGGGACCACCTTTCAAGGAAAAATGTGTTCAATGTGTGGTGCTGAAAGTGTATTCGGTCGGTACTTGGCTTTCTAAAGAAACTTGGTTAAGAAAAACATCTCAAGGCTCGCTTCACATGTACTCAAGCAGCATAGAGAAAAGTAGAGTCTACGTATCGCATGAAGATGAGAGCAGTTCACCGTAGCGTGCGACCGATGACTTAAGAAACGTAACTACCTACATCAACGCATTGGCTACAGACACAGAAAAGGCCGCACTTACTTGACTGTAGGACATAATAACCAAAGAGCTTACAGGTGTCCACAGCTCTAAATAATACCTGGAAAAAAACACGGATCTTTGCTAGTTTCAGATGAGAGCCAGCTCAAAAAGTGGAAGTAGTACTTTTCTGCTGTTTTAAACTGTCATTGAAGTGAACCCAACGCCCAATGACCCATCCGTAGAAACAAAATCCCGAGTACGCACTGTTCTCTTATAGTAGTAAAGAAATCCGGTTGGACTTGACGGTATTCTCGCAAAGTTCTTACGAGCGAGAGAGCAGAAAAAAATAATGATTGACAAGCTCGCAAAGAAAGGAGTCTTATACGCAGTGTAAAAACTTGAGAAGAATTTGCGTGCTGCCCGCAGTAGCCAAGGTAATAGCAAAGGTCGTCTTGCAGCGAATAGAAGAACACCTTGAAGACACACTCGACACCGAACAAGCAGGTTTGCACACTGCATCTTCCTTTGTGGACCTCATCACCACATTGCGGATCATAGAAGAACAGTGCATTAAGTATCGATCACCATTCCACTTGCTTTTGATCGACGTCAAAAAGGCGTTCGCCAGGGTCAATAGACTGGTCTGGTCAAAGCGGACGACTCTCTCTCATAGGATCATGGATCCCCATCAAAAATGACAAAAAGGTTGAAAAGAGAAGCTGAAATCGTTGGGCTAAAGATCAGCCTCGAAACTACCTCCTCTATCCAAGTATATACTTCTGGACAACTATAGTAGAGATTGTAGAGAATAACTATCAATATCAGCCAAATCGAGAAAGCAAAGGAAGCGCTAGGAATGATGTCCAAAATATGGAGAACTAAGTCTATTGGCTTAAACATCAAGATATCATTTTCCGCACTCTATTTTTTTTTTTTTGCAATAATTGCGAATAACGAAAATAATTTTTTTTTTTATGGGAAAAATTAAAAAATTTTCAACGGCGACCTATATAAAAAAAATTTATTCCAGGTACCCGTATTTCTGGTTCTAAAGAAATCAAAAAATGACCCAAACAAATCACTAAGTACCAAGCTTGAAGAAAATCCATCGAGTCGGTTAAGCAGCAGCCGCGAGATCAAACAGCCAGAATTTCGTTTAAAACTTTAAACTTTAAACGAGAAACGTTTAAGGAAAATAAAAATTTTCTTACACTCCTGCAGAAATTCGAGACATACATAAGTACTGAAAGCAAATTCTGACTCAGTTTTATGATTCCTCTTTTATTATTATTTTTAAAATATTGAAGATTTATAAGGAATAATTGAACGAATTTTAACGAAACACTTTTCATTTTCCAAAATTTTCAGTCAACAGTGAATTTTGCGAAAAAGTTTAAAAACAAAACTTAAATATTTTAGAAATGCTAAACGTGAATTTTAACGAAAATCAAAATTCTATGCAGAAATTCTTGACTAGGTACAGATAAATTTTGAACGAGTTTCACGACCAAGTTTCTGTCTAGGTTAGGCAAGACTCAAGTAAGTTTTCAGTAGGGAAAATCTGGGCAATGAAAACTTGGCAGATACTTGGCAAGCGCTTGGTGGATTTTAGTACCAAAAATTAATACGAGGGAAATTTTTAACACAATTGTGAGGCGTTCCCTAGTAAAAACTTGGTGAACATATTTCGGTTCCCCATCAGGAATATCTCTTGTACACCAAAAACGACAATTTTATAAGCACTATGAAATTTCAGTATCATACGACACTTTTCTCGCTCTTTCCTTTGTTTTATTTTTCAAATCACGTTTTTTTTTTCTATGGGTGTGAGACATCTGTAAATTATTTGTATTTGGTATGCAATATGATATGAAACATTAGAGTATGATACCTATTCACTTTCGACATTGAATTTTTGTATAGCGAGTTTGCCTAGTAGGTAGCGCATTGGACTGACAAGCAGAAGATCCTGGGATCAAGTCCCACTTTCTTTTCCTGACGAAGCAGAAGGGTTCCTAATCGCCAAGGCCCTTGTTCTAGCCTTTGCTAACCCTTGCTAGCACCTTACCAGAATCTATGTTAGGTTCTCTAGTGCCTTGTCGTAAACTGGATTGTTTTTCTGCACAGGGATTCTACAAAAAATTGTATAATTTTCGGACTTCTAACCGTTCATAAGGAATTTTTGAACGAATTTTAACAAAACTTTTAAAGAGTCTTCGCAGAATCACTAACCATCACACATTCTGAATAACTTGAAACAATTTCACATAAGAAAACTTGAAATTTTAACGAAACTTTTCACTAATTTCCCAGAATTTCTAAGCAACTGCATTATAAACGAGTTTAACAATTTCACGATTAACGCGAAGCGGGTTGGAACATTAGCTGACGGCAGTTTTGTTTATTTTTTAGCATTGCTTATTTTCAATTTTTGTTATCATTGTGAATGATACGCCCTGCATAGCGAACGTTTCGCGTTGAATTGGGAGATCCCTTATGCATTCAGTCAGAAATCATTGGTTTACAATTTTTTTGTTTTTGTTTTTATATGTTTTTCGTTTGTTTATAAAAATAAAAATAAAAAAAAAATTCGCTTACCATTTTCGAATAAAAAATATTAAAAAAAAAAAAACAAAGTAAACCTTCGGCCAAACTGCAAATGACCTACTTTTACGTCCCCCGCTGGTACTGTGATTTTATCACCTACAAATTTATGTTTAAGATTATAAATCCTGAAAAGAAAAACAAATCGAAAAGAAAAATAATAAGATTACCATTATATTCTAAAGTAAAATATATATATACGCAGCAATATGTTTACTCACAAAACAAAATTGCTTAACAATTTTTATTGTGTGCCTAAAAGTGTGATAAACTCTCCAAAAATAAGATTAGGTATAGCTTTTTATTACATAAAATATTTGAATGGTTTTTTTTATAATACAAATTCTATATACTACTGAAATACATCAGCCAAGTAGAAGACTTAGCATTATTTGATTGGACTTGTTGAATTATTGATTCAAAATAGCTTTTAACGGCCTTTAGTACTTAAAAATTGGCGTTTCGTCCCGGCGTTCTCACTTGGACTCTCCAGTTGACAGTGAGGGCCTTGTCAAGACGCAATTTTTATTAAGTTCAGCTTACATCAATTTTACAGCGAAAATCAATTGTGAACTATATCCAACCCAATTAGAATTTCTAGTCATGAATTATTGGAAATTTTGTTACCCGTGGCCTGGCATTGCTTACATATGAGTGTTTTTTATATTACAAATTCTATATACTACTGAAATACATCAGTCAAGTAGAAGACTTAGCATTATTTAATTGGACTTGTTGAATTATTGATTCAAAATAGCTTTTAACGGCCTTTAGTCCTTATAAATTGGCGCTGGCCAGGCCACGGGTAACAAAATTTCCAACAATTCTTGATTAGAAATTCTAATTGGGTTGGATATAGTTCACAATTGATTTTCGCTGTAAAATTGATGTAAGCTGAACTTAATAAAATTGCCACTTGACAAGGCCCTCACTGTCAACTGAAGAGTCCAAGTGAGAACGCCGGGACGAAACGCCAATTCTTAAGGACTAAAGGCCGTTAAAAGCTATTTTGAATCAATAATTCAACAAGTCCAATTAAATAATGCTAAGTCTTCTACTTGACTGATGTATTTCAGTAGTATATAGAATTTGTATTATAAAAAACACTCATATGTAAACAATGCCAGGTCACGGGTAACAAAATTTCCAACAATTCTTGATTAGAAATTCTAATTGGGTTGGATATAGTTCGCAATTGATTTTCGCTGTAAAATTGATGTAAGCTGAACTGAACTTAATACAAATTGCGTCTTGACAAGGCCCTCACTGTCAACTGAAAAGTCCAATTGAGAACGCCGGGACGAATCGCCAATTTTCAAGAACTAAGGGCCGTTTAAAACTATTTTGAATCAATAAAATATTTGTTTTAATCTGATATTCCGGGCTCGTTAAAATTAATTTAATTTGTCCTCGTTCAGTTTAAGACATAATTTATTTATAACCTTTAAGTACGTACCAAAAATATTTCTCAATTCACAATGGGGCGTATACATAGGCATTTTAGACCTGGGTCTGGGGAGAGTACGATAACTCAGGCGCCAAGAAATGATAACGGTGTTTTGTAGAACACTTAAATACAAACATTTTTGCAATGGGAGGGAGGGTCTATCTCCCCCCGTTTGGGCGTAAAATATTAAAATATAACGGTAACAGTTACAATTAAGTTTAAGGTCTTTGTTAAAAGCCAATACTTTGTTCTATTAGCTAGTTTTTAAATCAAGTGAAATCTATGCATAGTTTTTGAAAAAATGGGTTTTGAACTCAAAATTTGGGGAAAAAACATAAAAAAAAGTTTAAAGTGTAATTTCTCATAACTGTTAAATTATATATATTATTTTTTTTTTTCAAAATTCGTTGCTCTAATTAATTCATAATAAAAAACTAAAAACTAGATGATTTTTTGTCTTCTACTTCTTGAAAAAATTACTAAAACTACTTCTTTATGAAATTTTTTTTGCTCGCTGCAGCAAATTTATTTAATATCTTAACATGTATGTTTGTGTCTAACATACCTATATAAAGCAATTGTCATGTTCAAAGTATGTATACCTACTAAGATCATTAAAAGAAAAAACGAACAAACAATTTTTGCCGTTTTGTACCGTTGCTTTTTCTTGCACGTGTGGTATACAAATTAATATTTGCGAAGGTCATTCTTTGTTCAACCTTTGAATAAATAAAGTGTTTTTCTTTTGTTAAACAATGGCGGCTAAGCATCCACTACTTTTGATGTTTTGTTCGTTTGGGGATTTGGTATCTTTGGTATGACTTCATTGATGAAACTAACATACATTTTAAAGACATTTTAAAACAGGGACTTGACTATTTAAACTTATCAAATTGACTGACTGACTCACTGAGACACCATCTACACACGATTTGACTGACTCGGACGTGGAATGCCTCCTCGCGGTGCATTCTGGATAACGCTAAATGACTTTCTAAATTGAAACTTTGCATACACCCAACCTCGCACCTACCCAAATCCTATAGTGTGCCCAAGCAGGGGGGTTGCAGGGGGCAGCATGCCCCCCTTACATACCTCACGTCGTAATTCTGAGTGCTATAGCACTATATTTATGTAAGCAAGCAAAAAAAAGTAGTTTCAGTAATTTTTAATTTTATCAAGAAGTAGAAGACAAAAAATCATCTTCTTTTCAATTTTTGATTACAAATTAAATAGAGCAAAGAATTTTAGAAAAAAAGAATAATATATATATTTTTACAGATCTGAAAAATTACACTTTAAACTTTTTTTATGTTTTTTCCCCAAAAATTGAGTTCAAAACCGTGCATAGATTTCACCTAATTTAAAAACTAGGTAATAGAACAAAGTATTGGCTTTAAATACAGACCTAAAACTTGATTGTAACTGTTATCGTTATTGTTTAATATTTTTTTGTTTTTATTTTTAGTACTTTTTTTTACTTTTTTTTTTGCCCCTCCTGCCCAAACGGGGGAGATAGACTTGTATGCTTGTATTTAACGGTTCTACAAAAAACCGTTATTATTTCTTGGCGCCTGAGCTATCGTACCGTGCCCTGGGTCTAAGTTAAACATATCTTTGGTTGAATTTTCGGACGTTGATTCTATTTTTTTAAGTTTATCATTTCAAAATATTTGAAGCTTTTTGTGTAGTATACCAAGTTTATTATCTTATAAAAATATAAAACCAACAATTTGTAATTAAAATGGGTCTATATTCATTGAGCCAAAATTGTCTTAAACTGTAGTTTAGTTAAACCTGGGTCTATCTGCGACTATGAGTATGCCCCAATAACAACAACTTACATTTTTACTACAAATAGAAATCCTATTTTTAAACCACAACGCACTAATCTACCACTAAAAACATACACTGACAGAGAGAGAGAAACTAAAATTAAAATTGTATTTAACAAATAATCACTTTTCCATCAACAGAATTAAATTTATCTTTACAGAGAATTAATACTTTATAGTTTTTCCACACTTATTTAATTATATTCAATCACTTTATTAGAATTGAAATTTTTAATTTAATATTTTTACTGATTACGGACCGAACAGGAACGCACTTGATTAAAACTCAGAAACTCTTTAATTTTGACAGATCGACTTCAATTCGCCTACGGCTGCGCTTTGGCTCTGCTCTCGAGTCTCGATGCTTTTTAATACTTTTTAAATCTCTTCGTCTTCGTCCTCAGAGATCAGAGTTAAAGCTCAAAGAGCCAAAGCACAAAGCTGATGAACGAAAATAATCTTGCTGTTGCTATGTGTGTAATGTTTTTAAGAAAATTTATGAGCTGAGCTATGGTATGACTCTATGAGATGAGTGTGAATATCGTGAATGCTTTGAGTTTTTGGTTGTTGCATCTGGATGTTGCTTGAGAGAATTTGTTTTATGATTTGTAATGAGAGAAGGTCGTGGCTTGCTACTTGCTAGCTAATTTATGTACACAGACAACTGAAGAAATTAAAGGACGGTGGTGGCCTACTCGTGGGACTTTTATTTGTTTTTTCACACTATGGACGATTTAGACATGACAGACGTTTTACCATCCGCCGACACAGAGGATGAACTTTTGGCCTCCAGTCAGGAGACCATCGTAGGACAACCTACAACTACTGGAAGCACAGGCAGTACCAGCCACAGTACCCCTGTGTTTGGACCGACCAAACCAAACGCACCCTCGGGTAGCAACGCCAGCCATAGCGGTGCTGCCCGGGGTAAAAAGCAATCAGCGGGTGTTCTTCGCAGGTTGGATTTCAAGAAGGCCACCTTTATTCTTGACAAGATTGCCAAGAATGAGGAGGCTGGAATTATTCTTGAGAAGGACCTCGCTGACAAAATTACGTTCCAGAAGATCGTTGAAGAGTACAACTGTCTTCTGGCTTCTAAAGCCAAAAACAGCGCCAAGCGCAATAGGTCTCGTGAAGAGACCAGCCAGCCTATAAAAAAGAGCAAGCTTGACGGTAAGAAAAGGGTCTACCAAAGCACCATCTTCCGGAGCAGCGCAACCACGTACTCTAAGTGAGGTTGTCAGAGACGACCTCCAAGTAGCGGTTGTGAATGAGCTCACCACAACCAGCAGAGCTCTGCTTATTGTGTGGAACTCCATCGAGGCCAAGCTCTCGGAGATGGTGTTCTCGTATACCATTTCGGCGATCGAGGGCTTTACCCTAGTTTTGACTCTGACGAGGTATTCAGGGGGTACAGGGTAATCAGGTGCGCAGACGTGTTTTCTAGGGAGTTCCTTATGACCTGCATTGCTAAGATTAGCAATGATTGGGAGGGCTTGAATCTCAAGCTCATCCCAGCTAAAGGCTCGCACCTGGTTGCCCCTCATGAGCATTAAGCCAAGCGGACAGGAGCTGATCCTCGGTCTTCAGAGGTTAAATCCACTGATTCCGATGCACGACTGGACAGTCATTAAGGCGGAGGAGCCGCCAAAGAGCATCTTACATTCTGTTGATCAGCGAGGAAAGCATTGGGGCTCTCGAGAAGGCCGAATTCAAGCTGCGTTTTGGCATAAGATGTGCTAAAATTAAGATTCTGCAGAACCAGGGAGCAGACTCCGGCAAAGTTGGTGACAACGTTGAGCTAGAAGATGTCACTGATGATGTCGAGGTCCCTAGCGAGTCGCCGGGCCCTGACTTTGCAGAATCGAAAGAAAATTAAAAAACGCGCTGCTAAAAGTCATTCATATTAACCTGAAGCACTCAAAACGTGCCTCGGATAATCTGAGAGTTTTCCTGAGTGAGGAAAATATAGATGTAGGCATCGTTCAAGAACCATGGGTCAATAGCTCTAGAGTGAGAGGCCTCCAAGATAGACAATACGACCTGATCTACAAGATCGCAAACACAAACAATGGTAAGCCTAGAACTTGTATTTTAGCTAAAAAACACTTTAAAGCTTTTTTGTGTCCAAATCTAAGCACTCCCGACTTGTCAGTCGTCAGGTTGGAAGCAAAAAATGCAGACTCTTGGCATCTGCTTACTTCAGGCATGTACAGCAGTCACCACCAGAAGAAGTGTGCGCACTCATAGCCGAGGCGAAAACACAAAAAACGAACCTCCTGATTGGATGTGATGCAAACGCAAACGCAAAGGCAAGGAAGTTCCGAGGTTAACGAACGAGGTGAGTCTCTTTTTAATTTCGTCATTGAAAATAATTTAACTGTTTGTAACAGAGGTAATACTCCCACTTTTGTCTTTCCGAGCTCTGAAAATTTTGAAGGTTGGGAGGATGTGCTTGATGTTACTATTGTTAACAATAACTTTAATCTATTAGTGGAAAATTGGAGGGTATCCCTTCTGAATTCGTTTTCGGATCACAGGTGGATACTCTTCAGCATAGGTTTTGAGTCTGAAACCCCTCCTCCTTATAGAAATCCTAACCGAATTGACTGGAAGAAGTTCAGTAAAATTTTTAATTATAAACTGCGCAATATTGCAAATCTGAGTCCAGAATCGGTTGCAGACCTAGAGTCAAAGGTGAAAACCTTTGAAGCATCTATGAACACGGCGTTCAAGATCTCTTGTCCAGTTAAATATAGCCAAAAATCTCTCCCTCCATGGTGGAATGAAAATCTGTCTCAACTCAGGAAAGCGACAAGTACAATTTTCAACATCTGCCACAAAAACAAATTCTATCAACCGTATAAAGAAAGCCTTAGAGTTTACAAGCGAGCTGTCGCATCAGCCAAGAAACAAGGCTAGAGAGAGAACTGCGAGTCAATAGAAAACATAAAAGACTCAGCAAGACTTGGTAGAGTGCTGTCAAAAGAACATTGCAACCCTTTTTTTTTGAAAAAGAACGATGGGGAGTGGGCAGTCTCTCCAGCTGAATCCTTAGAACTACTGATGACGACACACTTTCCGGGGTGTGAAAGCAGTAAACCGGAATCACTTGCAACTCACATCACACCGTTAGCTCAGGAAGAGCATTTCAATACCGTCATAACAAGAGAAAATATTGCCTGGGCAATTAATTCTTTCTCTCCTTATAAATCTCCAGGCCTGGATGGCATATTATGCTTCAAAAACTCCAAGATGTGGTTGTTCCTTAGCTGGAAATAATTTTCAAAGGTTGCCTCTATCTCAACCATGTACCCGAGGCATGGAGACATGTAAGAGTAGTTTTTATCCCGAAGGTCGGTAGATGGGGCCATGAATCCGCGAAAGATTTTCGACCAATTAGTCTGACCTCTTTCGTGCTTAAAACGATGGAGCGCCTCCTAGCTAAACACATCAGGAACATCCTAGTTGGATGCTCTGTCGAAAACTCTCAACACGCATACCTAAAGGGTAAGTCCTTGGAGATGGCCCTTCACGAGGTAGTTCGTACAATTGAGAAAACTATTAACTTCAAAGAATATACACTCGCCACCTTCTTAGATGTAGAAGGGGCTTTCAACAACGTCCTAACTGAGTCAATTCAAGAAGCCCTTATTGACTTTGGTGTAGAGTTCTATATCCGGGAGTGGATAGTTTCTATGCTCATGGATAGAAGGATTCAATTTACGTTACGAAATACAATTTCAATCAAATACGTCAGTAGAGGAACACCCCAGGGTGGTGTTCTGTCTCCTCTTCTTTGGCTTTTAGTCATGAATAAAATTCTCTCTAAGTTAGAGAGGGGTGGAGTGAAGGCGGTCGCGTATGCCGATGATTTGGTGCTACTAGTGTCGGGTAAGTTTACCCCTGTGATAAGTGAGATCACGGAGGTAGCTTTAAGGAAGGTTAGTAACAGGGCTGCGAGCTGCGGACTAGGTATTAATCAAATTTAAACTGAACATGCTTTTTACTACCAAAACAAAGATAGACCCCTTCAATCTACCTCTACTCAACGGTCAAACACATTCGCTCTCCTCCAGTCCAAAATATCTGGGTGTAGTTCTCAACCCTAAATTAAACTGGAAATTAAACATTGAAGAACGGGTTAAGAAGGCCTGCATAGCTTTCTATGCCTGTATCAAAACTTTTGGTAAAAGGTGGGGCCTCCAGTCAAAAATGATTTTATGGACATACACAGGCGTGGTGCGACCTATTCTCACGTATGGTTCGATTGTGTGGTGGCCAGCATTGAAGAATTTTAATAATATCAACAAACTTAGGAAGGTTCAAAGAACAGCTAGCATTGGCACCACGGGGGCTATTCGATCTTGTCCAACAGATGCTTTAGGAGTTTTTCTGCACCTTTTACCACTAGATTTACACATTAAATACATGGTATCTTGCAGCGCGATAAGACTAAAAGAATCGAACTCCTGGTTTGGCAAACCCTATGGGCACAGCAACATCACGGGTTTAATTCCAACCGAAATGTTTTCGACTCCCACTGATTACTGCACCCCTTCAATGAGCCTCGGTAAAGATTTTACAGTTGTATTCCCATCCAGAAAGGATTGGAATGATGACGTCGTGACGAAAGACTTCGACACAACTATTTTTACTGATGGGTCAAAGATGGAGTGCGGTGTTGGTGCGGGTATTTTTTCAGAGTCCCTAAATATATCCAGGTCATTTCGGCTACCTGACTTTGCTAGTGTCTTTCAGGCTGAAGTACTGGCAATCAGGGAAGCATGCCAGCTACTTAAACAAAATCCAAACCAGAACCGAAATACAGCTATTTTCTCAGACAGTCAAGCGGCTGTCAAAGCCATTAATTCGGCTACATCATCCTCATAATTAGTACGAAGATGCCAGGATGAGCTTCTGAGTCTGAACACTAACCTCAGGTTCACTCTTATCTGGGTTCCGGGTCACAGTGGCATTGAGGAGAATGAACGGGCTGACGAGCTGGCGAGGCAAGGTTCAGCACTTCATAACTCACTTGCGGAAAGAGTCAATATTCCTCTCGGAGTTATGAAGGGCAATATATTCTCAATTTTCTTCTCAGAATCTAATCGTAGGTGGAATAGTTTAACTAACTGCATTATTGCTAGAGAAATCTGGCCTATCTATAATAAATCCCGAACTATTAACCTAATGTGCAGACCCAGGTGAGACATAGCAAGGAGTGTTCCAACATGCACTGGACACTGGCCAAAAGGAGAACATGCGGCGAAGCTAAGCATCCCCTACAATACTCACTGTCGTAGTTGTGGGGACCAGCAGGAAAAAGAAACAGTCTTTCATTTCCTCTGTAAATGTCCCGCTTTGGCCAGAATGAGGCAACAATCTTTTGGGAAGCCCTTTTTTGACGACCTTAACGAACTCTCCAGAACGAAGATCAAAGATTTGACTTCTTTCCTCAACGCGACGAAATGGATCTAGGATTTACTTCGGTTTCCTTTTATACCCTTTTCTTCCTCAAACTCCTATGACTGTGAGCTAGCAGACTACTGGTTTTTGAAGGTGGCTCATGGTGCACGAGGACCGGACGATCACACGGTTGTGCCAACCTTTGCTTCAATACCAGTCAACAAGTTGCCTAGTTGGCACAGTGTAGATGGTTTTAAGTTGCGAACTTTGGTCCTATCGGGTGTTTTTCCTATATCCAAATCCTTAATAAGTTTCATCACATGTCTTAATCCAATAAGTGTCTGGTCATACAGACGGGTGGTACTTTTTCTGGTAACCACAAGTCATGTTGTGCAAACAGACGGAGGTGCACAGAGATAACCATATCCGAGTGTGCAACTAGATAATCACCCTAAGGGATCAGATCGTATGAGTCCTGGGCAAATCAGCAAATTGCTTAGCGTAGCATACTGCAGCCGAGCTCGGGCGTAGGCGATGATCCGTTGGGAGATCTATCACCAAATACCCTCATTGTCTTAAAAAATGTTCTTTTAATCCACAGGTCAAACGACTTATGGTATCAAAACGGCGCATTACAGCGTTAATTGGGTCATTGAGCGAGGATGCTTGTGACCGCCATCTCTAACTACCTACCTAAAACGTGAATATCGTCAAACTTACCATTATTTAAACAATATTTTTTTTTTTAATTTTGAAAATCAGATTATCGTATACAAAATTGGCGATTTTCTTGTACGTATGGCGTTATTTTTCTGGATGATTAATTTAATCCCATTTTTTTAAATATAAGAGGATCATATGATTTTGGTTCAATAATCCTTCACAAAAATCACGCCATTATTCTGTGGGAAAAATGCACAAAGATTCCCTTAAAAAAATGAGCACGACTGGATCGCACAAACAGTCGGGGTACAGACAGACAGACGGACAGACAGACAGAATTGTGAGACCCACTTTTTTCGCTTTCTCTATCATCGTAATGTTAGGGGAAATTATTATATCGAATTTTTTTTTTGCACGAAACTTGCCCTCTATAAAACGTATATCGCAAGTACAAATCGGGAGTTCAGTACAAAAAACGCCAAACTTTTTGTTGTTATTTTTAATGTGATTTTTAAAATTTGGAAGGATCATTGTGTGAAAAGTCCTTCATAAAAATCATGCGATTCTTTTATACGATTTTCACACAGAACTCACGCGATACTATAGGAAAATCGCCAGATTTTGAATACGATTAATCTGATTTTCAAAACTTCAAATGATCATTGTGTTAATAATCCTTCGAGAAAAACTGAATAATCGAACGAAAAAATCGCGCGATTGGTACAAGAAAATCGCCAAACTTTGTATACGATATTTTAATCTAATTTTCAAAAATTAAAAGGATCATTATCCTATAAAAAAAATCGTGCGCGATTTGCTTATATGATTATTCAAACAAAAACCGTACATTTTATATGATTTCTTAATTCGATTTTCAAATTTTAAACGGATCATTGTGTGAATATTCATACAAGTAAATCGTGCGATTTTTCGATACAATTATTCACACCAGAAAATCGCCAAACTTTTATACAGTTTCTTATTTTCAAAATTAATAAGAATAGTTGTGTGATAAACCCTTCATGAAAATCACGCGATTCTTTGTTACAATTATACACACATAAATCATTCGATTAGTACAAGAAAATTGGCAAACTTTTATTACGATATTTTAATCTAGTTTTTAAACTTTAAAAAGTTCAGTGTGTGCATAACCGTACAAGCAAATCCGGCGACTTTTGGTTAAAATTTTTCACACAAAAATCGCGCGATCAACAGAATATTATTGATAGAATTAATAGATCACAAGGCTTTTTTACCATTTTCTATTCGATTTTCAAAATAAAAAGTATGACTGTGTGAATTCGAGTGAGAAGTACAAGAAAATCGTGCGATTTTTTGACACGATTATTCAGACAATAAAATCAATAAATAAATTGGGTGGCGCAACGCCACGTGAAGAACCAGGGCCTAGTGACTAACAATTCGCAAACGTTCATGTGTGCGCGTGTCAACAGGAATGGAAGGGACCTAAAATTGTAAGCCGAATCCGAACGCCTAGACAAGAAGCACTTATTCATGGCAAGTGATACTTTTGGAGGATTTGTCAATTCCTCGTAAGAGGCAGCAGTCCTGGAAAAAACTTTTTAGTTTTTAGGTGGACGAGGCTGGGAAGTGAACGCAGACCTCCAGCGTGACAGTCCAACGCTCTAACCATTACGCTACGGGCTACTTCGTATTCAGACAATAATCTGTTTAATATTTTTAAAAATCAGATCCAATAATGAAAATGGTATAAGCAAACAAAACCAGAGTTGGGGCCATTTTACATGAAATGAAATTTAATAGCAAACTGGAAGATTAGAAAAAATGCCTAAAAATGCAAAAGTGGTAAAAATAAATCAATTACTATGGTTGTTGTTTTTTTTATACAAACATTTTGACCAATTTTTGACTTCTTATTGTGTGCTTTATTTTTTCATTATTTTGGATGAATTTCTTCATTTTGAAAAAAATCCCGATAAATATTAAATATATAAATATATAAATTGGGATTAATTTTTAATTTGGACCAAAATTTAATATAGTCAAGAAATTATGAGAATGACTTGTGTGAGTAAGAAAATTGGATAAATAAAAATTGGTCCCAGTGTTAATCGTTTTTTGAAATGGAGAACAATCATGTCAGATCCGCGAAAACAAACATCCAAAAAACAAAAACCCAAAATACAAAAAATCACGAAAACCCAAAATTCCGAAAATCCCAAAACTATACCTACTATCCGAATTTCTGTTTTTGACCTTCAGAAAATTATATAAAACGAAAAATTTTCTGAAAATCAAGTAAATGGTTGTTGGGGATGTTGGGTTGGGGATGTTTGGGTTACGGGGTTTTGATTTTTGAAATCCGTAATTCTGTCTGACTCCATGGTGGAACTTTATACAAATTTATATTCATTTCATGGAACATGAGTCTTTTTAGCTTTAAATTACACAAAATCACTTTCTCAACCAACTGATTTTAAACTAAATAAAAAAAAATTTAAAACGTTTCGATAAATTCTTCCAATTTAGCTTTACCTATTTTCAAAACTTCAAATGATCATTGTGTTAATAATCCTTCGAGAAAAACTGAATAATCGAACGAAAAAATCGCGCGATTGGTACAAGAAAATCGCCAAACTTTGTATACGATATTTTAATCTAATTTTCAAAAATTAAAAGGATCATTATCCTATAAAAAAAATCGTGCGCGATTTGCTTATATGATTATTCAAACAAAAACCGTACATTTTATATGATTTCTTAATTCGATTTTCAAATTTTAAACGGATCATTGTGTGAATATTCATACAAGTAAATCGTGCGATTTTTCGATACAATTATTCACACCAGAAAATCGCCAAACTTTTATACAGTTTCTTATTTTCAAAATTAATAAGAATAGTTGTGTGATAAACCCTTCATGAAAATCACGCGATTCTTTGTTACAATTATACACACATAAATCATTCGATTAGTACAAGAAAATTGGCAAACTTTTATTACGATATTTTAATCTAGTTTTTAAACTTTAAAAAGTTCAGTGTGTGCATAACCGTACAAGCAAATCCGGCGACTTTTGGTTAAAATTTTTCACACAAAAATCGCGCGATCAACAGAATATTATTGATAGAATTAATAGATCACAAGGCTTTTTTACCATTTTCTATTCGATTTTCAAAATTAAAAAAGTATGACTGTGTGAATTCGAGTGAGAAGTACAAGAAAATCGTGCGATTTTTTGACACGATTATTCAGACAATAAAATCAATAAATAAATTGGGTGGCGCAACGCCACGTGAAGAACCAGGGCCTAGTGACTAACAATTCGCAAACGTTCATGTGTGCGCGTGTCAACAGGAATAGAAGGGACCTAAAATTGTATGCCGAATCCGAACGCCTAGACAAGAAGCACTTATTCATGGCAAGTGATACTTTTGGAGGATTTGTCAATTCCTCGTAAGAGGCAGCAGTCCTGGAAAAAACTTTTTAGTTTTTAGGTGGACGAGGCTGGGAAGTGAACGCAGACCTCCAGCGTGACAGTCCAACGCTCTAACCATTACGCTACGGGCTACTTCGTATTCAGACAATAATCTGTTTAATATTTTTAAAAATCAGATCCAATAATGAAAATGGTATAAGCAAACAAAACCAGAGTTGGGGCCATTTTACATGAAATGAAATTTAATAGCAAACTGGAAGATTAGAAAAAATGCCTAAAAATGCAAAAGTGGTAAAAATAAATCAATTACTATGGTTGTTGTTTTTTTTATACAAACATTTTGACCAATTTTTGACTTCTTATTGTGTGCTTTATTTTTTCATTATTTTGGATGAATTTCTTCATTTTGAAAAAAATCCCGATAAATATTAAATATATAAATATATAAATTGGGATTAATTTTTAATTTGGACCAAAATTTAATATAGTCAAGAAATTATGAGAATGACTTGTGTGAGTAAGAAAATTGGATAAATAAAAATTGGTCCCAATGTTAATCGTTTTTTGAAATGGAGAACAATCATGTCAGATCCGCGAAAACAAACATCCAAAAAACAAAAACCCAAAATACAAAAAATCACGAAAACCCAAAATTCCGAAAATCCCAAAACTATACCTACCTACTATCCGAATTTCTGTTTTTGACCTTCAGAAAATTATATAAAACGAAAAATTTTCTGAAAATCAAGTAAATGGTTGTTGGGGATGTTGGGTTGGGGATGTTTGGGTTACGGGGTTTTGATTTTTGAAATCCGTAATTCTGTCTGACTCCATGGTGGAACTTTATACAAATTTATATTCATTTCATGGAACATGAGTCTTTTTAGCTTTAAATTACACAAAATCACTTTCTCAACCAACTGATTTTAAACTAAATAAAAAAAAATTTAAAACGTTTCGATAAATTCTTCCAATTTAGCTTTACCTACGCATAAATATTTTGCCATCGTTCATATGTCATTCTCATTATCAACAAAAAATCCCAAGAAAGAAAAAACAAAATGAAAAAACCTACGAGTGAACAGATTTTTCAAGTCTAATATGTCGTTTGTTTGTGACTTTTGTCGATGTGACCTGAGCGCTGCTGAGCCAACAAAGCAAACAAAAAGAGCGTGTGGGTGATATGTTCTCTCTTGTCCATGGTCATGAACACGTGGGGGACATTTATTCTCGTATATGTGTACACAGGAAGGGCTATATCTTTGGTTGAACCTTTGTCTATCATCTGAAAAGTGACACAATGACAGAACCAATTGACCCAATTTCAATTTCAAAATAATAATGAAGAATAAAAATATAGAATTTCCCCCAATCACTTTGAATTGAATAATTTATGAGCCTATCGTTTTTCATTTGGACATATACCAGTACATATTTCTTATCGACACATCACATAACTATATAAGGTATAGAGGAAAGGAACGATTTATTTAACTATCTTTTATCATAACAAAAATAATAAAATAGAGGAGATTTTAGTTTGTGGTCGGGTGTAACTAAATGATTAACATATGACGGCAGCGGAAGAGCTGCTGTACAGTGGAGTTAAAAGGTTTAGATTCAAAGTAAATTAAATTTACGTTTCTTTGCAACAGCAAATACATAGTTGCGGTGTTAAGGTTCAAATGCATATATGCAAAATGAAAGTACAATATGCTTCCTGGGATTCTCGTCAATTTAGGTTGGGCGCAATCCAGAGCATAAGGCAGTTTTTTTTTTTTTTTAATAACTCGCTCATTTATAATGAAATACATTAAACAAAAGTTTTAATAAATTTTATTTTCTACAACTTTGATGTGTAAAATGAAATTAAAATATGCTTCTAGGTAGTCTGGCCAATTAGCGTTGGGCGCCATTTTGAATCTTAGGCAAATTGTTTTTTTTTTAAGAATTAAAAAAATAACTCGCTCATTTTCAATTTCAGAATAAAAATGCATAGGACAAATGAAAGTAGAAGTAAGTAGTGCTTTTGGAGATTATGATAATTTGCGTTGGGCGCTATTCTGAATTTTAGGGAAATTGATTTTTTTTTTTCTTAAAAAATAATTACCTTATTTTCAATTCAAGACAAAAATTACATTAAGCAAAAATTGTTGGGAGTTTTATTTTCTACAACTTTGATATGGAAAATGAAAGGGCAATATGCTTCTTGGGATTCTGGTGTTGGGCGTCATTCTGAATTTTAGGTAAATTGTTTTTTTATTTTTATGAAATAACTCTGTCATTTTCAATTTAAGACTAAAAATGACTTAACAAAAGTTGTAAGAAATTTTATTTTCTAAAACTTTGGTGTTAAAAATGAAACTAAAATATGCTTCTAGGGATTCTGGCCAATTTGCTTTGGGCACCATTCTGACTCTTAGGCAAAATGTTTTTTTTTTTTGTTAAGAAATAACTCGCACATTTTCAATTTTAGACTAAAAATGCTTATGAAAAATTCAAGACTTAAATTACATTTAGCAAAATTTGTTGGGAGTTTTATTTTCTACAACTTTGATAATATGGAAAATGAAAGTGCAATATGCTTCTTGGGATTCTGACGTTGGGCGCCATTCTGAATCTTAGGTAGATTATTTTTTATTTTTATGAAATAACTCTGTCATTTTCATTTTAAGACTAAAAATGATTTAACAAAAGTTGTTAGAAATTTTATTTTCTACAACTTTGGTGTGAAAAATGAAAGTAAAATATGTTCCTAGGGATTCTGGATTCTGGTTGGGCGCCATTCTAAATATTAGGTAAATTGTTTTTCTTTCTGAAATAACTTGCTTATTTTCAATTTAAGACTAAAAATGTCTTAATCAAAATTCATCACTCACGATTTTAATTGCTTAATTTTCCTACGTTTGAAAATGATTATTTTGATGCCAAATATAAGTTTTTTCACTTCATAATAATTATTTACTTTTAAATAAAATGTCATTTTGTGCGCAGCTTCTACATTAAATGGACTTTTATTATTTCAAATTCAGTCCAAAAAATACAATATCTTTAATATTTATTCCACTTTTGAAAACTTATATAGCCCACTGTGCATTTTCAGTCTCCGGTTTAACGACACTATTCCCACTGACAGTAAGTCAGTAATTGTGTAAGGAACGATGCGTGGCTTTTTGTAATGACAAGAATTTTCAATAGAAAATTACTCCTACAATTCTTCTCATTTATAAATAAATAATAATAACGAAAACGTGAAACAAATTATTCAATTTTATTACAAAATTACATATTATTATTAGATTTGGGTTTGGATAATGGCGACAAAACAATATTCGTGACTTTTAAATGACATATTTTAAGATTATTGAATTTCCACACAAAATTGCTTGTTTGTTTACATATTATTGCCGTAGCTATATACTACCCAATTTTGGGGTAATTTTAAAATATCCCTTTTGTGAATGTAATTATAAGTAAATTTTGTATTTTCTCTTATTATCTATATATTATTGTTGTTGATAGAAATGGATTAAATAATAATTTATTAGTTGTTATCAACATAAATTTTTTAATTTAACAAATAGAAGGATTTTTCTTCTGTGGATTTTTTTATTTAAATTTAGTTTAAGATAATGGTATGAATATTTAGAACCAGCTTATAATTATTATCGCTTTAAGTGCTAACAAAAACGCCACCGAAAGTGTCATAGAAAGTTCTATAGAAAGTCGCACACAAAGTGCCGAAAAAAGTTTCGCAGAGAGTGCTGCCTAAAGAGTAGCTTAAAATGCCACCGAAATTGCCAAAAGTGCCACAGAACTTGCTGCCTATAGAAAGCCTCCAAAAATTGCCACAGAAAGTGTCGCAGAAAGTTCCACCAAATGTGCCACAGAAATTTCACGAATATTGCCGCAGAAAGTTTCGTCGATAGTGCCACCGCAAAAGCCGCAGAGAGTAGAGCTCAAAATGTCGCAGAAAGTGGCGCAAAACGTGCTGCATAAAAACTCGCAGGAAGTGCCCCAAAACTGCCACAGAAGGTGTCGCAGAAAGTGCCGTCAATATAGTGCCAACGCAAAAGCCGCAAAAAGTGCAGCTCAAAGTGCCGCAGAAAGTCCCACAGAAAATGTCGCAGAAGTTGCCGGCGATAAGGCCATCAAAACTTCCATAAAAAGTTCTGCTGAAAGAGCCACCGAAAGCGCCACCGAAATTACCGCAGAAAGCGCCGCAGAAGGTGCTACCAAAAGTGCCACAGAAAGTGCGGCCGAAAATGCCACCAATAGCGCTGCAGAGAGTGCCCTTAAAAAAACGCAAAAACTGCCGCGGAAAGTGTTGCTGAAAAAATCGCAGAAAGTTCAGCAGAAAGTGCCACCTAAAGTTCCGCAGAAAATGCCGCAGAAAGTGCCGCAGAAAACATCACAAAAGTGCCATAGGAAGTGTCGTAGAAATTACAGACGAAAATGCCAAAGAAAATGCACAGAAATTCCCGCAAGAAGTACCGTCAATGGTGTACCAAATGTGCTACCAAAAGTGGTTCAGAAACTGCGCCAAATTGAATATTACATTCTTCAACCTTCTAAGCAACGACTTTCTAACAAGGTTTGAAGTTGGGGAATGCTTAGAAAAAAACTAAAGTAATACCGACTGATTTACATACTTTTCAGCTCAAGTGCAAAATAATACTTCAATTTAACTTCAAACTTGCATAAATTAAAAAAATATATATTTTCGAATGACATTTTAAATGCCTCCTAGGCGTCTATTTACACAAATGTTCGAATAACATATTATTTATAATTCGAAATTTCTTAGAAAATCTTCTCATAAACTTCAACAGCCTATATATCTGTCCACCCCTAGATTTTCTATTTTTTTGTTTGTACTATGAACTTTGTTTTTTTTTTTAATATAATATCTGTTTATGAAATTAACACCCCCATACAAATTTAATGAATTCAAAAAGAATTTTAAACTTAAGGCTTATAATTAAGTGCACAAGCTTCGAAAAGTTTTTTGTTATATTTTTTTTCTCAAATGTATGTAAAAAACATTTTACACTCTTTTCTGTTGCTGTTGTGATGTTGATACACACAAGAGTATATGTTTACATAAAGTTTGTCAAGGCTCACAAATAGGGGGCTGATGGAACGGAACGGAGAGCAGGGAGAATAAATGTTAAACAGATTTCCCTTTTATTTTGTTGTTTTTTCTTCATTCAAGAGGAATCTCAAAGTATTTTGTAACAAGTGGCAATAAGAACGCCTTAAGGTTATTTTTCCAATGAGGTTATTGATACATGCATTTTTTTTTCAATAATACTTGTTTTCTCTTTTGCTGAAATCAATTATTTTATTTTTTTGTTCTTTGTCAAATTGTGTTGCTATGTGAGATTGTCTGCAAATGGAATTTGTTCCATGTTGTTGGATTTAAAATTGAGTTTTTTTTCAGTTCTGGGATGGCACAAACATGTACTTATGTAAGGCCTTTGTGACTTACACATTGTTAAAAAAGTTACTGGGCACATTTTGAACGAGGAATATAAGACACTTCGTAAGACTTCTTAAAACGAATTAAGTTTAACACTATAAAATAAAATAAACTTTAGTGAATAAAATAAAGTTTAATAAACAAAATAAGTAAAATGACTAGGTCAGATGAATTAAGGCCACCTTTACTTATTTAATTTTTAAACTGCGATTTTAAAATGACATAAGGTCACGATTGAAAAATAAAAAAAATAAGCCCGTGATTTAAAAAAAAAAAAAAATAATCATAATTTGTGTCGTGATTAAATAAAAATAACATTATTTTGCTTTGCATAGAACCAAAACAAAAATTAACTCAACACTAATAGACCAAGAGCACACAGCAAATTTTGGGAGTGTATTGATAACCAAAATATGAGTATGAGGGTTTGAAGGTGCATATAACGCGGTTTCAAAAACAACCGTCTGGCAGGTCTCTTTTTCAGCCTTTGGCAGGGGTGGGGGTTTGAAAATAACGATTTTCGGATTTATTTTGTCAGAGCTATTACCACTTCAATAAATTAAAACAAAATATATTATGGGATGCTCTGTCGTTTTCTTTAAGTCAAAACGTCATAATCTTGGCAATCCGACCAATATAACTCAAAATATAAGCTTTTTAAGAGGACCTTATCGTCTTTTTCTTGGAGAATTAGAAAACACAAAAAATCAACAAAACAAAGTCTCAAAAAAAAAATTGATTAAGGTTCACTTAAAAACCTAATACACAAAGCAAAAATAAAATATAATATGTTTGGACAATTCGCAGTTCTCTGCGCCCACTCATATGAATGAAATGTCAAATTCTGCGACCGTTCGCAATTCGCAGACACAGTTCGCGGCTTCATATGAATGGCACTTTAGGCTGCTGTCTTCTTTCGTTTGTTTTAAAAAAGTATACTCCTCAAACTTTATTTTTGTTCCCAAACTGTTCATTTTTGGGTCTGTTCGACAAAAATTAACTGGGGGTAGAACCAAAGTGTTACACTTGTTGTAGGTAGGTTAAAAAATGTTTATAATTTGATACAAAATTAGTACCTGTTTTTAAAATTAAAATGCTTTTAACTAGTATGTACTGAACCTAGTTAATAGGAGGTGAGAATAATTTTGCGCCATTGTTTTGAATAGTTAAAATAAATAAATTGGTCCTATCGACTATATGGGGAGAATTTTATTTTCAAAGGAATATTTTAACTCAGACTTATAGTAAGACAATTTTTTTTAGAATAGGAAATTAAATTTTATTTTTATAGAGAATATTTATTTTAAGGAATTTATAATTGTAGAGTTCAAGGACAAAGGAAATAATTTTTTTATCTGGAACTTCTCAAACAGATATTTGCCGCAGAAGCTTATATAAATAAAAATATATGCGTCCCAACAAAATACTTCTGTTCGGTGTGTTGCAATTATTTGCGTTATATTAAAAAATTGCATCATGTGAAGTAGTTTCTTTGAATCTGGTACCTATATTCTCTCCGCGTGATTTTTCAGACCGATTTAAATTATTATCATTTTTTACCAGCTCTATTCTGCTAAAGGCTGAATGATTCAATCGAAACAGTTACCCCAATTATGAAGTTCGTATTATTAAGTCGTATGTTATGTTGGGATTGTGGTTTCCTCAATGGTAAAATATCATCTTTTTTAGTGCAAAGCTTTTGAAAATTTACGAATATAGGCATTACGATGCTGGTATTAAAACTTAAAAACATAATTAACAAAAGACATGGCGAAAAGAATAAAAAGTGTTCGAAAAGAACACAAATTGCACGTTTCGCCACGTCTTTTGATCAAGATTTTGTATGTCTGTCAAGTTAGCAATACCACTTCAAAATTTCAGGAATCTAATAATTGGATTAATTGTCGCGATTTTGTCTAAAATTTGTCGTAAAATAAATCAATTTGTCGCGCCTATTTTTTTAAAAATTAACCCTGTGACAGTCAAGTTAGCATTACCCACCCTCAAAAAAAAATTCTAAAAAAAAAATATAGATGTAAATAATGTTCGTGAATTTGTCGTAAATTTGTCGTGAAACAAAAAATTTTGTACCACTTGTATTTTCTGAGAAAAATAAAAAAAAAAACCCTAACCCTCTAAAATCGCATTTTTTTCAATAAATCTAGCACTACCATACCAAAACATTTTTCCTAGAAGATTTTTTAAAAACAATTTATCCAAACAATTCTCGCAAGACGTCCTTAGATAAGTTAGGTACTCAAATAATTTGTCGTGCCCTTTTTTCTCAAAAAAAATTACATTTTTATGACTAACCCTAAAATCGCATTTTTTCATAAAATCTAGCACTACCATACCAAAACTTTTTTCCTAGAAGATTTAAAAAAAAAAAAATGTATCCAAACAATTGTCGTAAGACGTCCTTGGATAAGTTACGTACTCAAATAATTTGTCGTGCCCTTTTTTCTCAAAAAAAAAAATCACCTTTTTATGACTAAACCCCATTAAATCGCATTTTTTCACAAAATCTAGCACTTCTCTAGCACTACTATACCAAAACTTTTTTCCTAGAAGATTTTTTTAACAAAGGGCACGACAAATTTTTTGAGTACTTAACTTATCTAAGGACGTCTAACGACAATTGTTTGGATACATTTTTTTTTTTAAAGTCTTCTAGGAAAAAAGTTTTGTTATGGTAGTGCTAGATTTGTTGAAAAAAATGCGATTTTAGAGGGTTAGGGTTTTTTTTTTATTTTTTCTCAGAAAATACAAGTGGTACAAATTTTTTTGTTTCACGACAAATTTACGACAAATTCACGACAATTATTTGCACTTTTTTTTTTGAATTTTTTTTGAGGGTGGGTAATGCTAACTTGACTGTCAAGTTAGCATTACTTACTTACTTAGGTCCTCGGACCTATTACGTCCGTGATGATTCCCTTACGGGACATAGGGCCTCCACTACACCTACGCGCCATCGTGTACGATTTCTTGAAATATATTTCAGCTCTCTCCAACTTTTCCCCAGTCGTGCCGATTCCTGTTCGACCGTTCTTCGCCATGTACTTCTAGGCCGGCCCACTTGTCTTCCCTCCTGTGTGAGCGGGTTCCACTGCATTGCTTGAGATGCAATGCACCGATCGCCTTTTCGAAGCGTATGGCCAATCCACTGCCACTTTCTTCTTCGTATAATGGAGTCTATGGGCTCCTGACCCGTTCTCGCATGAAGTTCGGCATTGGAGATACGGTTGGGCCAGAAAATCCTCAAGATGCTTCGTAGACATCTATTAACGAAGGTTTGCAGCTTTCTAGTGACAATTTCAGTGACTTTCCAAGTGCTGCAGCCGTAAAGCAGAACGGATTCAACATTGGAGCGGAACAGTCGTAGCTTGGTCTTTAAGCTAAAAGAGTTGTTTCTCCATATTTTGGACAGCATTCCGAACGCAGCCTTTGCTTTTCTGATTCGGCTGTTTACGTCCAGTTCAGTTCCGCCACCCGTAGAGATAATACTCCCAAGATATTGGAAATCCTCTACCATCTCTACCGGTTGTCCAGAAATATTTACTTGGATTGATGAGGAAGTTCCAAGGCTGATCCTTTTAGTTTTTGCCGAGTTGATCTTAAGCCCTACGATTTCTGCTTCTCTCTCCACCCTTGTTGTCATTTGATGGAGATCCATGATCCTATGAGAGAGTAAGCATACGTCGTCCGCGTAGTCCAGATGTTTGAGGTGAGATTGCAGAGTCCACTGAATTCCTCCATTTCCATTTGACAAAGCTGCGTGCAGTACGTCACTTATCACCAACAGGAACAGTATTGGTGACAGTATACAGCCTTGCCTAACTCCACTTTGGATTTCAAACTCCTCTGACAGCCTACCTTTGTGCAAAACGTGACACCTGGATCCATCATATGTAGCCTTGATAATAGCAATCAATTTATCTGGGATGCCCCTCCTATGCAAAGCAAGCCAAATAAATTCTCTATTGACACTGTCGAACGCCTTTTCAAAATCGATGAAGTTAGCATTACCCAGGGTTAATTTTTATAAAATAGGCGCTACAAATTTTTTTCTTTAACGACAAATTTACGAGAAAATCACGACAATTAATCCAATTATTAGATTCCTGAAATTTTGAAGTGGTAATGCTAACAAGACATAGATTTTGTTAAGTTTAAATTCCAGCATCACAATGTCTCTATTAAAAATTCTCAATAGCTTTGCACCAAAAAATATGATATTTTACCATTGAGGAAGCCACAAGCCCAATATACGACCAAATACGACTTAATAATACGAATTTCGTAATTGAGGTGATTAATTCATTTGAATATGGTTCATTCGGATTCCCTCAAATTATTTTTTTTAATCCTTTTGCTTCGATTGTAAAGCCTCAAGAGAAAATATTAAATTATGAAGTTCTCAAGAAAATCTTATTGTTAAAATTATATTTTGTTCGCAATTGATAAGCATTTTAGAACAATTTACTCTTAAATTTTAACGCGAAGTCTTAGCAGAATAAGGGTGCATCATTGTGGCGAGAGGGGGAAATAAATTAAAATCGTTCGAAATTTTTATGAGATTTGGAATTTTTATAAGATTTGGTAAACATCCAACAAAACTTGTTTGACAGCATCTAACCGATTAACCTATGTATATAAACTGTCACACCTGGAGGAAAAACATCTTGGAGTTGATGTCACTTGAGCTTTTTAATTGAATTATGTAAATTCAACCACCACCACTTAAAGAAAGTAATTTTATTTTCTAAATTCCTTCGTCTACGTTTTGATACTTATAGTTTCCATAAGAAAATTGATATTTTTCCCACCTTGTTTACCCACTTGAATTAAGCCCACTTCACACATATACTTTTATTTCCCATAGAGGGATAAGTTCCTGGGGAATTTATTTCCATGCACCATAATTCAGGCCCATTTGTTTGAGACTGAGTTTTATGTTTATTTATTCTGAAACAACCTTTTCAAAAATTTATGGAATTTATAGCCTTGGAAATGTTCCTTAAGTAGAACAAAAATAGTCAAGATTGACTTGTTATAATGCTTACAACCAGGAAAGTCAACATGAGCCATTGTGCGGCAGCGACGTCATTGTGTGAATTAAAAAATAATTTCTTCGCATCTTGAAATTCGTGCATTTTTGTCTCATTGCATTGTATAAACACCGGCAGCCAGTGGCGTAGCGTGGCTGGCCGCCCTGGGCAGATTAAATGTTTGCCGCGCCCCTGAATTTTTGTCCAACTTTAAAAGAGGAATAACCATAACCAAGTACCATGGCTATAAAATGATATTAATGTGTAATTTTGATTGAATAAAATAAAAAATTAATGATAAAATATGAAAAAAATCGTAATAAAGCGATTCCATTACCGCGGATGACAGGGTGCTACATGAACAGGTACATAAAAAAGAATTATCTTGAACCATTTGCATGAAAGAGAAACCAATAAACATATTTTAACTGCAATTATAGGAATTCGCTTTTTTTCAAAACAGTAAAATTGCATAACAGCTTTTAACCTGGTACTAAAACTTTGAAAAATTTGCGCCATGGGATATCCCTATTATATATTTAAAACACTGGCTCGCGGTAGGAAAATTTTAAAACTAAATTTTCGAAAGCGAGAAATTTTTACACTGTATTTTTGAGAAAATGTAATTTATTTGGCACATACATTTACTGATCAATTTCCTTTTGTTTAATCTCCATCTGAATTAACGACCCACTCTTATCCGACAAATCTAGCGAGTTTTGAATCACTTTAAAAAATCAGCGAACCAACGTTACTTCATAATAAATTGAATAATATTTAAATTGAAATTCTAAAAAGAAACAGAATACGACATTTGTCTAATTAATTTTCTTTTTAATAATATTGTTTCTATTAAATTGTATATTAATTAATACATAGTTAATTTCATTACTGTTTTTCTGAGTTAAATAAAATTATGAATAAATTAATATATTTTTAAATAAATAAAAATAAATTTTGATGTAAGAGAAAAAGATATTAAGGTTAAAAAAAGGTGTCTTTGTGTGTAGGAACTCTTTAGTTACTGACTCGATATCGATGGCCTCAGTCATTTCTTGCTTCTTGAAATTTTGAATTGGATTCTTTGGGCTGACCAAATTAATTCATTTGAAGAAGAAAGGTTTTTTTTTTAATTCTTGTCGCCGTTTTTACCGCCCCTGACAAAGTACCGCCCGATTTGGTATTTTTGTTAAGCAACTTAAAACATAATCAATAGTCCGATTATTGACTCATAGTCAAAATGAATGGAGCATTTTTACCACTGGGGAAATTTTGAATTGGATTCTTTGCGCTCAACAAATTAATTAATTTGTAGAATAAATTTTAATATTTTGCCGCCCCTGCCCCGCCAAAGTGCCGCCCGGGGCCTGTGCCCCTCACGCTACGCCACTGCCGACAGCATTCTTTTTTACTTGCGATATAGGTACTATAGGGCAAGTTTTGGATTCGTAAAAAAAATCGAACTCGAGTTAATAATTTTCCCTAAGATTACGATGATAGAGAAAGCGAAAAAAGTGGGTCTCGTAATTCTGTCTGTCCGTACCTTGACCTGCAGCCTTAACACTGAACCACCATATATAAACAATACTAATTTGTATGCATTTCTTTGTGGCTCCGTTTAAAAGGCTTCAAGAAAACAACAAAAGAAACAGACAATTTTGTGAATAACAAATGACAGGTCTTTCTCTTTTAGTGAAACAGTTTAGCAAGTCCATAGATAAAATATATATTTTATTAACACTTTTGATCCCTCTTGAATCCTGTACAAGTACATAACCACTGCATCATTGGCATTGCCACCCACCAAATTATTAAGTACTCAAAATGTGAAACATAGAATTTACAAAGAAATAACATCACTGCTTCCTTTTGAGGACACAGTTAATTCATCAAAAAAAAAAAAAAATATTTTTCTCTTCAGTTTAATTTTCCCATACATTTGTCTCAAATTGTTTGCTCTTAAGTAAAATTTTCCCATGGTTTTGTCTCAAAAGATTATTCAAACAAAAATTAAAATATTAAATATACACCGAGGAAGAGAGCCAGAGGAATTTATTGAATTTTTCTTTCTCTTAAAAAAAAATTCCCTGGAAATGGAAAGAGCATACAGAGCCTGGAAAATCAACTGGAAAGCTTACATCTTTTCTCTCTTAAGTGCGTATAGATAGTAAAATAGAATATAGAAATCAAAAAAAAATACAAAGGGAACACATCATAATAATGGGAATAACTAAGTAAAAAATATGCCACGCCAAACCCAACAAAATTCACCAAAGCGAGAATGAATTATTTGATGAGTTTTCCTATCAAATCAATTTACTAGAATATAGCAAAAAAAAATGTCTGAGCTCAACATTCTTGATGTTGACAGAGTAACGTAAATGTTGTTTTTTTTTTTTTGCTTCTGCTTAAAAAAGTTCCTTGAATAGGTTTTAAGCAAACAAGTTGGTATATAGACTTACCTTCTTATATACATTTTATAGAGTTACACAACACTGAAGGAAGGTACATTACCTATCTGGTGCTGTGTGTACAAGATTAAATGAAATATTTCAAAGCCTATACAACTTGATTTCACCTTGAATTATATTCTATTTTACATAGAAGGTGTGCTGAAGTAGGCCGGCAGATGTTGAAGATGGTGTATAATTTATGATTCTATTTCAACTAAGTGACTCGAGAATCCTAACAAGCATTTCTTTAGTAGAAATATATTGAGAGAATCTTTCTTAAAAAAATGTTTCCTATTACAATTATAAAGCAATCAAGACATCATTCTACTACATCCTGTCAAAGTGAAAAAATCACGGTTACCTCTAGCTTACAAATGATTCAGAAGTGGGTGATTGCTTGTTTGAAATTGTACAGACAGCATGGAGCTTTATTAAAAATAAAGAATGCGGAAGGAAAACCAAAAATAATACAACTACTACTGATGTGCAGAGGGATCCTTGGACTTTTGGAGGAGTCTTATCTTAGTCGTCTATAAGCAATGTATATTAAGGATTTCATTTCAAGGTGTCTGTACACAGATACGACTACTTTCTGGACTACGATAACGACGGACGGCGATGAGGATGAGGATGATGAGATGACTGAACCTGATGTGATGATGTTTTGATAATTTAATTAATCATATACCTTTGTTCTTGTTCTTTTTAGGTTGGTACCTTTCGTCCCTCCTATATTCTATACGACTTCATTAGACTTTTAGCGAAATAACTTTTTTATAAGCTTTGTAACTCTATAGAGATGGGCTGGGCAGCAGCAATTTTGTATACAAAATGTATTCATTACATAAAACTTAATTTGTTTGACTTTTAGTATAGGTGTTTTTTTTTTTTTTTTGTTTTCTGTTTGTTAAATTTATAATGTAATAAATGGAAGTATAATAATATTTAATAGACGAAAAACACTGAAATGGTTTTATGAGCAATGTTAAAATAAATTGTACTGAATGGAATACGAGCCGAGTAGCTCTATGTATGTATTGTATATAAAGCAAAGCTCATAACAATTCATTTTTAGCACAGAGAAACACGAAGAAGAGCATTATAATAATGATAATAATGCTGGACAACCTTTAGTCTCTGATTGGTGGATGTAATTTTATATGGGTATATCTAGTAAGTATCTATACATTAAGTAGGTACAAGATACTTACGTGTATAGGATTTTTTTGTTTTAGTTTTTTTTTTTTCACTTATGCTTGACCTTGGTTCGAAGAAGAAATTAACAGATTTACTGTAGGTATTGAATATTTAAGTATTCTTAAAGACATATAAGGATAAAAGCAAGCGCCAAGAATTCAAAAAACTATAGGGCAATTTATGGTTTCCTGTGAAAAAAATGTCGATGTTTTGATCAAAACAAACTTTGAAATTGGCTTTGATATTCCTTTTAAGACCAGAGAGATGAATACTTGAAAAACACGAAAGATAAAATATCAAACGCATTTGTAAAGTTAATCCAGAAACTGTTGGACAGCCTTCACGACAAAACGGAATGTCATTATCTATACCAAATCGACCACGTTGCGATAGACGCGATACATGCTTCCAGTTTCGGAAATTTCCGAGGCGTCAACACTGGCTCAGATTACTACATGGTGGTAGCTAGACTATACGTATGCAGACATCCATGACGCCAAAACGCAGAACAGATGCTGTGAAAAGGTACGATATCGAGAATCTTAAATCGCAAGAGACCGCCAGAACTTTTGCGGACAACGTAACTCTTAATCTCTCAAGAAGTCCCCCACCAGCATCAAGTGCAGAGGACCAGTGGAAACACTGTCAACAAGCTATCAGAGGTGCCGCCTCTGATGTGCTGGGTTTCACTAGGCGACCACAACGAAACCCCTGGTTCGATGAAGAGTGCCGGTTAGCGCATGCAGCTAAGGTCGTTGCCTACCAGGCAATGCTGCAGACTCGAACAAGAGCTGCTGAGAGAGTAGCCCGGGAGCTCCACGGGCTGAAAAGAAAAGAGGAACCCGACTTCTCAGGAGGAAAAAGATAGAGCACGAGAAGCGGATGGTAGAGTCTATTGAGGGATTAAGCTGCAAGGGTGATGTTTGAAAATTGTATCAGAGGGAGAAACGATCCACCCAAGGATACAAAGCTGGAACGGAAGCCTCCTGAGATGAGAGTTGGAATATGGTAGTAGATACACAGTCAGTGCTGAGGAAAAAACACTTCTCTAGACTGTTTAAGGGCGAAGACAGCCAAGATTCCCCTAGTAGCCAGAATACTCCATTCAACTTGGACGATGATGGCCAACAGTTCCGTCCACCCGACCTAACCCAAGTGCGGCTGGCGATATCCAAATTTAAGTCGTACAAGGCTGCTGTTGCGGATGGTTTACTAGCCGAACTATTTAAATCAGCGGGAGATGAATTGATTAGGAGCATACTTACAGCTCATCTGCAAAATCTGGTCGGAGGAAAGTATGCCCAATGAATGGAACCTCGGTATAGTGTGCCCCATTTGTAAAAAGGGAGATGCTGTGAGATTCACCAACTACAGAGGAATAAGTCTCCTAAGCTTCGCCTATAAAATCTTGTCGGCCATCCTGTGTGACCGCTTAAAACCTTTTGTTAACGATGTGATCGGCCACTATCAGTCTGGTTTTAGGCCAGGCAAGTCAACCGTCGATCAAATGATCACACTCCGACACCACCATTTCTTTATCGATTTTAAAGTCGCGTATGATAGCGTGAAAAGGAACGAATTATACAGAGCCATATCATATCTCAGCATCCCTGCCAAACTCGTCCGCTTGTGCAGGATGACGATGGAGAAATCTCGCTGCTCCGTCAATTCAGTCAGAACACCACCGAATCCTTTGTTGTTGAGAAAGGATTGAGGCAAAGTGACGCGACGCGACGCGTTATCATGAAATCTATTTAACATCGTTCTTGAAGCAATTGTACGCAACACACAAGTCAACCCCAGCGGTACAATTTATCAAAAGTCCATTCAATAGCTTGCGTATGAAAGCTGTTTCTTCGGGCTAAGAAGGCATTGAAGTCGTAAGGCCCTCTATCAGAGAACTAGGGAGACTTTATACAAGACCTTAATCATCCCAGTTACGCTCTATGGGGCAGAAGCATAGACATTTGAAAAATTGGATGAAATTCCGCTAGGGTGCTTTGAGAGGAAGATTCTTCGTGTGATTTTCGGCCCGGTGAGTATCGAAGAGGTGTGGAGGAGAAGATTCAACGACTATACAGCGACGCTGGCTGGGGCACGTGTGCATATGGACAGCAACGCACTTGCCCGACGAGTCATCGAATCCAACCCCGATGGTGTACGCAGCAGAGGAAGAACCCATAGCAGGTGGCGCGTACAAGTGGAGAACGACATCAACCAACTGGGTGTGCGCAACCGGCTTGTTAGTTAAGGCTGAAGTCTATCCTGGGCAGTGAGCGCCATCTAAAGTAAGTAAGTAAGTATGTCTTCTATTTGGCTGATTTATTTCAGTTGTATATAGAATTTGTATTACACAAAAAATCATTTTATTTTATTTTAATTTATTTTTTTTTTATTTTATTTTTATTTTTTGTTTGTTTTATTTTATTTTATTTTATTTTAAATTTTTTTATTTAATTTTATTTTTTTTATTTTATTTTACTTTATTTTATTTTATTTTATTTTATTTTATTTTATTTCATTTTATTTTTTTTATTTTATTTTATTTTACTTTATTTTATTTTATTTTATTTTATTTTATTTTATTTTATTTTTATTTATTTTATTTCATTTTATTATTTTATTTTATTTTACTTTATTTTATTTAATTTTATTTTATTTTATTTAATTTAATTTTATTTTATTTTATTTTATTTTATTTTATTTTATTTTATTTTATTTTATTTTATTTTATTTTATTTTATTTTATTTTAATTTATTTTATTTTATTTTATTTTATTTTATTTTATTTTATTTTATTTTATTTTATTTTATTTTATTTTATTTTATTTTATAGAATTAACAAAAAGGATTTGAAGCGGATAGTAAGTGACATTGAAAATGAAAAGCCCTGAGTAGAGTTAACACACTAAATTCTAACTTTATATTCATTTTGCATTCAAAACATTGTAGGGACTGACTTATACCTAAAATAAATTTAAATCTTATTCATTTGAAATCCCATCGCATCACATCCCGCAAATCGCTTCAAATGAATGATTTAACAATATGCTCTGGATAATAATAATAATAATTTGAATAGAAAATTCTGTTGAGCCTTTAATTCTGCATGTCTATTTAAATTCAAATTTTATATCCTAGATTTTGAAATAGGTTTAAATACACATGTAAGATCCTCCGAATTTAAATATAATGCGAGATGGTGAATATTTGATATAATGTTCTAAGAACCATATTCATGTTAATTGGCTTTTTCCTTGAACTATGTGTGATATGTTAATACGTTACATACTCGTATACCAAACACAACACTTTTGCGTGGGATGTTTTGTAAATATATATTTTTTGTGTTTCACTAAGCTTGGCAAAAAAAAAAATCAAACTCTTTAAAGGATAATTTCAACAACAAATAAACAATAAATAAATTATATTTTTATTCCGGTTAAATGCGGTTCGCTGAACTAAATACAAAATATACAATCGACAATCGGATTAACGTTCACAACCAATATGTGTACCGTGAACGTATGTACGACGTACGTACATCACATTCAGTTACGAGTATGTGTGTATTGAAATTGATGTTGAAATATTTATTAGGGCATAGGACATTATGCAACCCATATCTGCTATACAAGCATATATGATGATGTGTAGTATCTCTTATCTGATGGGAGGACAATATTGATTGATTTCACTTAACGTGAATTTTTTATACCCATTCGAGTGAATATAGAGTTAAGTTTCGAAAACAGACATCCAAAATTACGTGTGTAATAATAAAAGAAATATGTTTGCCTATCGACGACGAATGGCACTGACGATGGCACTGACGCAACGCTGCAGGGGGTAATATCTGCTTTGGACGATTTATGTATTTTATTTTAATTCAACTCAATAAAGAAATCCAGATTATATAATATCTTGGAATAAAATATACCTAATTATACAACGACTTCCAGTATTTAAAGCAGCAAAATTAAAAATGAAAACAAATTCCAATTAAATCACTAGTTTCTCTCTCAATTCACAAATAATGCTCGCACTGTCATAATAAATTACCAACATTTGATTTTAATTATTATTTTCACTAAACTTAAGCTAACAATTTAATATTGATTACCTGTGAAAATAAATAAAACCGTATACAAAAATTAATCACTATGCAATGGTTCCACGCATCAACTTCATTCATATAGTATAGTTGTTGTTATATGGAATATGTCTATGTGTCGGTCGATTTTATACCTATGTAGCCTATAAATTATTTAATTGTTTAGTTAACAAACATAATAGCTAGTTATAGTGTCAAACATAAACAAGCAAACTAATAAAGTCTCTATATCAATATTTAATTGATATGAGTATTAAGTATTTAAAGCAGATGATGCGTATTATTATTGTTTTTAGTTGTAAAAAGGTAATTAAATGTAACAGCTCTTCATTAATGTAAACCAACCTATTATGTGTTATGTGTGAAATACAGTGCTTTGCATAAGTATAAACGCACCTGTAAAATGCATTTTATAGAGAACTGAAAATGGAAGCGACACTTTACTATTTTTTATTTAATGGCATCAGTAAACAAGTGAATTGAGCAAAAAAAAAAGTCCCGTTATTTTCCCTAGCGTTGTTTAGAAAATAAAAACAGATTTTTTCGTATTGCAGAATTATGAACGCACTATGCAAATCCTCGTTTAAGCTTTGTTTAATTATGATTTTCGAGATGACACACAACGAAGCCGCGTGGTACAGTAGCGGATCTAGGATTTGGCTCTGGGGGGGGGGCTTGGAGTTTGGAGATCTAGTTTGAGACCTTAAGTAATAAAATTTGCTTGTCCTAAGATACATTTTATAATTTATAACAAATATTAGACAGTTTAGGTTTAATGCATGACCGTACCAACTTCATCCGAACTACACTTCAGGACAACGCGTCTAAACATTATTTTTTATGAAATTTTATGAAATAAGCGGCAACTGAACTTCATACAAATTCATACGAATTCGTGTGAAGTGTAGTTCCGATGCAGTGCAGTTCCGGCGAGTGCGGTCTAACTTTTAAGGTTCAAGTATTTTTTTTTTTTGCGAAAAGTTATATGGAAATATATGTGTAGTTCTATAAAAGACAACGAATTTTGACATTTCCACTTTCATTTTAATGATATCCGTTTTTTGTGTGCCTTTATATCCACTCCTGTCGGGCTTTAAAATGTTTTCAATATCTACAAAGTACAATAACAATTATTCATACATAATTGCTGTAGCGGAGATAGAAGCAAATTCAAAGGTGCACCAAAATAATAATTTGAGACATATATGCTTGAACCACGCGTACAAATTCATTTATTTATATTATTTAAAAATTGATTAGGTACCTTAGGCTCATTTCGCACACATTCGGTTTCATTCGGTTCGACCTATATTCCGTTTGTATTCGGCTGTGCCTGATATGTGTGAAACAATAAAACGGCAAAAATAAAAACCTAATAGAAACCGTAGAGCACCGTTTTATCGTTTCACACATATCAGGCACAGCCGAATACAAACCGAATAGAGACCGAACCGAATGAAACCGAATGTGTGTGAAACGAGCCTTCCCAGCGGGAAATATCGTCCCCAATGAATTTTATAGCTGAATTCTTCAATCAATTCACTAGCCAAATAATTAAAGGAAACGCCATGCAATGATTAAGTGAGTGAAGAATCATGCGAGGTTTCCTCAGTTCATAGATTTGAACCCACGTTTTGCTTTTTGTGTAGAAAACAACAAAACAACTGCAATCAATTCACTAGCCAGATAATAAAAGGAAACGACATGTTATGATTTAGTAAGTGAAAAGCATGCAAGGTTTCCTCAGTTCATAGATTTGAACCCACTTTCTGCTTTGTGTTTAGAAAACAACCCTTTCTTTCGTTGAATTAAAAATTGCTTTTGATTATGCGATGAAAAAACTGTTGAAAAGTCATGTACAAGTTCATCAGTTCATCGTCTATGTCCACTCATATGCAGTGTGCACCGCCATTGTGTGTTTTAATAGAAGTTGATTTTTTTTGTGTTCTCTGTGTTGACATTGTCTACTGACAGTAAATATTTTAAGAGGACTTGTGAATTTCCATTAAAATTAGGCAATCTCAGATTGTCTGAAAGCACTTCGGGTTGTTGGTTAATCACCACTTTGCATAAGTGAAGTAGTGATTAACCAACAACCACTCACCTAGTGATTTCACATTAATGTAAAGTTTTAAGTCTATATTTTAATTAACCAATCACAAATTCACAACACAACAGAGTTAATGAATTCACTATTTATTTAATTTTCTTCACATTTTTCATATTGAATTAACTAATTGCTGAATAAAAAATACTACCACTTATCTTGTGAATTGACAATTGAATTTTCATTACCGTTTGCATCGAACATATTGAACCGATGAATAAACCACATACATTTATGTAGTGAATTCACAGATTATGCAACCACCATGTTTTTCATCACCTAGGTTGGTGAATAAACAACTTCCAACGAAGTAGTGATTTCTTTGGGGAATTTTCACCAGATTTTCAGCATGTGCTTCCCGGCTAGGACATGCTCATATAAATTTCATCAAAGGAATCAGTTGGAAAGTGGACGGTGCAGCTGCCATTCCTCAAGGAAAAAGCTGATTTTTCATCAATGAATTTTTGAATTTTTCCCGCTGGGTTATGTAGTTATATTTTTAAATAAGCTGTTGGTATGTTTTGAACTTCCCATTTTTGACAAGATTTGAAAACTGTTTATTATTGGCTAGTTCAGAAAAAATATATTTAAGTGTTCGAACTGACAAAAGATCATAAATGTGCTTTGACACGGTATCAGTCCTCTGAGATCTCATTTTTCCTGAATAAGCCAAATCAACGAGAAACTATTTTGTTCAAGCTGACACTTTAGGACATAAGACAAAGCTGCTCTAAGAAATAAGCCGTGGCCCAATTCTGCCAGCATGAGTTATTTTTCGTGTTTACGCTGCATACACTTTTTATTCATGCTAAAAAAATATGTCGAAAAAATTTGCACGTCATTCTAGAGTCTAGAGGGATTGCAAATATTCATTTGCTTTTGCATGATTTTCTGAGCGCGCACAGAGAAAACTCACGCTTTTGGAATTTGGCTCCTTGACTAGAGAATTTGTATTTAATTGCCTAGTACAAAAATGTTTTGTATGTACAATTATTGCCTTGGACCTTTCAAATTTTAAAAACGTAGCCCCGAAAATTTCTAAGCCCAGCCAAGGCCGTGAGAAACAATTCCTGTTGTATTAAAAATTTACACTAAACTTGACATCCCGTTGTTCTCAAATGGTTTAAGCCTCAAATGCGTTTCTTTCGATAAATAAGCTTTGTTTTTAGTATAAACAGTTGGGGCATTTGACATGTTAATGTTAAGCCCCGGCCATTTTTATCTCTTTTTACTCATCTCTTCAAGCCTTAGCCCCAACTTCGGACTTTGGCAGTCCCTAGACTTGAGCCCCCAAAACTGTCTGGAATAAGGTTAGTTTTTCGGAAGTAAGTTGATTAACCCTGGCTAGGTTTTTTGTCTAATATTCTCATACCTTATTGCTCCAAAACTGTTTTTTTCTTCCCAATTTTCTGGGTTTTATTTTTAGGGAAAAAATAAAACATGTCCATCTTCATAGCCCCCAACTTATTTTTTGTCCAAATCGCTTCAGACTTTAGCCCCAATCTGAGGGAATTCGTTACGAATTGGGGTGAGGCGTTTCATTTTCGACCGTTTTTCGTACTTTAAGAAGCAGTGGAGTGATTGTTCGGGGTAAAATGGCGCCAGCTCCAAATCTGACAACAGCCCACAAAATATGGACCGCTATTGGAAACCCGTACTTAACATTTTATTATTTAACGCTTTAACTCTTCTTATTTACAAATGTATTAATGCCACAATTAAATGCATTTTTTGTGCCAATAACAATTAAAACCATCTGGCCCATCAAGGCTTATTTACTTGTTGTCACTGAAAACAATCTTTGTAAAAAAATGCACTAGATTGTAGTACTAACAGAAATAAGAAGAGTTAAAGCGTTAAATAATAAAATGTGAAGTACGGGTTTCCAATAGGAAAAATTCTGTTTTTATTTTCTAAACAACGCTAGGGAAATTAACGGGACTTTTGCTCAATTCACTTGTTTACTAATGCCATTAATTAAAAAAATAGTATCGTGTCGCTTCCATTGCCAGTTCTCTATAAAATGCATTTTAACTTATGCAAAGCAATGTATTATTAATTTTTAAATTAATGGAAAAATAGAAAATAATTTTCGCCAATGAAATTTGAAAATTGTTTAAGAGCTGTGTGCATTTGAAAAATTGTATAATTGATTAATGGTCAGAGTAATTTAAGTAATTTGAAGGATTTACTTTTCATATACAGGCTAGGCACAATACAATTCACAAAGTTCAGGCATTAACAAACAAATAAATTATAGTACATAGTTTACATTTAGTCAAATCAAACCAGCAAAAATATTAACATACATTTTGGAAGAGAATTTTATCGTTTTATCTTAAAGAGTACACCTTGGGGATTGTAAATACATCACAATTCCAATAAATAATAAACCCTCTGCGTCATCCGCCATTTTGAAAAAGGCGTTTAAGAACTTTTACTCGATTTTCTCAACCGGTATTAGTCGCAGAGTAGTTATTTTTATTTACTTTTGTAGGTTAAAATATTCTATGCATTTTTTTTTTTATATCTCCTTCCTATAAAAATTTGATGTTGAAAAATCAGCAAATTTTCGATTTTAAAAATGGTTTTTCAAGTTAATCTCATCCAATGTCCATCCGAACGAAAAATCACTTCACATAATTTTTATAGAACATTAAATTTCCTACATTTCTGTATAATTAGATCACAACAAAAACATAAATGTTTAAAAAGGAGCCAAGCTCTTCTTTATCCAAAAAGCTTTGCGTAACAAGACATCTGTAAAAAGTAGTGAGATCTAAAAGTACGCCAAGTTCTAAGTGTATTAATGTTAAATATCAAATATTTTAGGTAGAGTAATATAGAAGAACCCCAAATTATCAGAGAAATCTGTTATATAACGATTACTGACTTAAATTGAGTTGGTTTACTAGTCAAGTTATCATTTTAAAATAGAGTAATTAGGCAATAAAAAAAAAACTTGCCCAGTAAACTAACTCAATCCGGAAAGCGTTGTTTTTAGTTGGGCAAATGGCCCAACCAATAGCACACGTCTCTGCAATATGGAGGAGGTAGCAGACATGATCGGGAATTCAAAGCCAAAAAAGTCAGCCGGACCAGACGGAGTCTCAAACTACATCCTGAAGAGGCTGCCACATGCAATGATAATCCTTTTAACTATCATCATGAACAGCTTCATCCATAACTGCTACTTCCCCCAGACGAGGAAAACAGCTAAGATCGTGGACATCCCGAAGAACGGCATCAACAATCGTGTGTCCAATTACAGGCCACTCTCGCTTCTGAACAACATAAGTCAAATACTGTAAGAAATATTACTTCGGAGACCAAAGAAGTTTTGCAGCGAAAACGCCATCATCCCGGATATGCAGTTTGGCTTTAGGGAAAAGCACTCCACTTTGCATCCCCTCCTGAAGTTCCAGCATGACATCACCATAGCGCTCAACAACCATCGTGTCACCGTTGGATGCTTTCTGGATGTCGAGAAAGCATTCGACAGCGTATGGATTGAAGCCCTTATCCATAAGCTTCGCGTATTACATTTACCTCCGTCTTTAATAAAAATTCTTTTTTCTTTTCCTTCTTCCAGAAAATTCTACGTATAAATGGACAACTGCAAATCACAAGTGAAGAACATCAAAGCCGGAGTTGCGCAAGGTTCGAAGCTAGGCCCCTTCCTCTACAGCCTGATGACATCTGACCAACCATTGCCATCTGGATGCCAAAATCTCCTGTATGCTGATGACTCCCTTACGAATGCCGCCTCGTTATCTCCTCTGGTAGCTTTACGAAAAGTTGAGCACCACGTCAATAGACTCTACGCCTTCTACGAGAAATGGAGCATCCGGATAAACACCTCCAAATCGGAGCTTGTGTGTTTCAGGAGACCCAGTAGAGGTAGTTGCAGCGCAGCCAAGTGCAGAGGTCTGGTTCTGAAACTTCCGGACGGATCTACAATAGCAGCCAAAAAGAACGTGAAGTACCTAGGCATCCACTTCAACGAGTTGTAAAGGTTCAACCCACAATCACGAATCGTCCTCAAAAAAGCCACTGGGCCTTTCCACCCATTGATGAGACGCAGAAACGGACTAAGCCAGAAGACGAAGATACTTATGTACAAGCAGCTCCTGCGGCCTGTAATCAACTATTTCTTCCCTGTCTGGTTCTCCATCTCGAAGACGGCCATGAAGGAACTTCAAATGTTGTTACTAAGGATTTGTACCGGACTACATTTTGATCGGCAGCGAATGAGAACATCATCCCCCTGGACAGGTACCTACTGCTTCAAGCAAAGAAGCTTGTAGAACTCACTAACAGGCACCCAAATCAACTGATGAGAAGAATGGCCACTCAGCAGCGACACCCCGAGCCGAGATACCTTAGTACGATGGAAATCCTGGTTTACAACATCATCACGGACAACGAGCCAGCAGTTTCGTTCTACGCTGACACACGGTCAGCATATCACCGCGGCTAAATGCCAACACATCCCCCCACCAAAACCACAACTTGACAACCGGAACGGAACACCTGGAGGACAATAAAGCCAGCCGACTTTTAGATTTAATTTTTTGACATGTATTTTATATTTTATAATCCTTTAAACTTAAGACAAAGTATACGATTAGGCCCCCTATGTGCCAATAAATGTATAATATCATCTTATCTAACTAGTTATTATAAGTCAAATTGTAAATATTATTTTGTTCAATAAATATATATATATCTATCTACCTCAGTCAGTTACGGTTTTTGCTATTTTTGCAGACTTATATCTCGGGAACCACTAATGCTAAAGACTTGAAATTTGGTGAGTTGTCTAAACCTGGTGAGTTTAGCAAATGCTGCGAGTTTGAAGTTTCTGAATTTATTGGTAGCTAAGTTAGAGGGGGGGGTCAAAAATGGCCTGAGTTTGATCCTATAAAAAGGGTGTAGTGCCAGAACTTGGTTGGGCACTACCGTGCCCTTTGATTTCATGTAGTAGTACAGCCAAATTAGTACAGACAAAATCGGTCCATGGGAACACCCCGGCTTTTCAAAATGGTGGATTTATTGGTATGTTGTTTTTGGTTGTTATTTTTATTACGATGCGATTTTTCCTTTTTTCTATATATGTATAATTGTATATAGTTATAACTAGTAGCTAATAAGAGTGATCCATGATCCACTCTTTCAGTCATGACCCCCCTATGTATGACCACCCTTCCCTTAATTGCATTTTCACACCAAACCCAAAACGGGGTTTTCGGCAGTAGGTTTACGAAAACTTGAAAAGCGTTCACACCGAAAATTTACAAGTTTTCATTTGACATTTCATTTTTTTTACTTGGACACAATAGTTTCAACGAAGGGCTGCGCCGCTTTGAAAATTTGCAGTGCCACAGTAAAGGCAAAATTTTAAAAGACAATTTATAAATATTGGAAGTTAAAAAAGGAAATGCAATTAATCTGTTTCGTTTAATTCAATTTATTTCTTATCCGAACAAGCTCACGTAGTAGTAAGGATGCGCGACAGCGACACTGCATCGCGATCTCTTGTGTTCCAGCTGAAAAAATATTTTTTCCTGGCAGTAGCCCGTCAGCTATTTATACCTATGACGTTTTAATTGATCGTTGAATGTTTCACAAGGTGTGTTTGTTTAGTTCATCCTGCAAATCCAACATGTTTTGGATAGGTTTTATTTAAAACTTGTGGTTTAGCAAAAATGTATGAGAAAACTTGTGTTTTCGATATAGGTTTTCAGCCAAAACCTACATATATTTTCACGAAAACCGGGTTTCGGGTTTGGTGTGAGAAGCTTATAAGTCACAAACAGTTTACAGACCTATAGATAATAATCTGCAGCGACCACTTTTCACAAATAAACACCACTCCCCATTTATGACCACCACTCTGCGTTTATGAGATCAACCCCCCCCCCCCGACCACCGATATCGCATACCGTGATGTAGTTCTTCTTTTTTGATGTTAAAATATGTCCAAAATTTGAAGACCGTTAATCTCGTTGGGGTGTTACGTCCCGATTGTCAAGTTGCGGTTTTAGTGGGGGGTGGTTTGGCATTTAGCCACGGTGATATGCTGGCCCTTTTTCAACGTTGATCGAAACGGCTTGCTCGTTGTCCGTGATTATGTTGTAGACCAGGATTTCATTCGTACTTAGGTATCTCGGCTCGAGTTGTCGCTGCCCGGTGGCCATCCTTCTTATCAGTTGAATAGGGTAACTGGTGGTGCGTTCTACAAGCTTCTTTGCTGAAAGCACTAGGTAACTGTTAAGGGGATGATGTTCGCATCTCTGTAAGGACGCTCGTTGTTGTGATGTCTCATTCGCTGCCGGTCACAATGTATTCCGGTGCAGATCCTTAGTAACATTCTTTCGAAATTTAAAGTTCCTTCATAGCTTCGAGATGGAGAACCAGACTCGGAAGGAATAGCTGATGACAGGCCACAGGAGTTGATTTTACTTTATGTATCTTCGTCTTCTAGCTTTCTGCTTTTTTAATATGCTGTAAGGGTCTGTTAGAGTTGTCTGTAACTCACTTTGCAGCTTCGAAAAACCTGTAATCACTGCAGGAAAAATGCAACACTTAAAAATAGATAAAATAACCCCGGTTTTCCTGATGTTGTCATGTTGTAACTTTGGGAATATGCAATTTTAGAAAAAAAACTTCCATTATAAATTTCTTTGTTATAAAATTTTCTACAAGACCACACTAGTTTTTAATTCATGCATTTATCATTTTTGTTGCTATCTTACCATAAAGTTAAAACAGAATTATGATGAAAATCGAAGTAATCTTATAAAACACTCAAAAAACAGGTACAAAATTGTCCAATGAAACAAATTTGGAATCTAATATTACAAGGCAAAATTCCAAAATCCGATCCAAAACGGAATAATAGTTTTGCCAAGAAACATGGTGTAAACTAAGTGCAGCGGGCAATGTTTGCAACATTGACGTGGTCAAAGTAGGATATTCAATTTGCTTACACCTACTTGGGACCCTTAAGGGCCAGTTCGTTCACAGCTAATCATCTTTAATCCATGATTAGTGGAGCTGGGAAATCCTCAGATGTGTTTGTTGGTCATTTTTTTTTTTTTTAATTCAAAGTATGAGTTGCTAACCATGGATTTCATTAATCAGCCATTTTTGATTGATGAGCGTTAGTTAATTAAAGCCCATGAAGGCCACATACTAAATTTAACCCACTTTGAACAAACTGGCCCTAAATATCATAGAATATCATTATATTATTAATTTTTGTTTCCAACAACCTTGTATGCGATGTTAAATGTTCGAAAAATGATCGCAAAAATGGTTCAGGAAATCATTTTCTACTTATAAGGTTTACATTTTTTTGTGTCTATTATTGCATAATTAAATAGTTTGAAGTTAAAACAGCTTTTGGGAACATTTTCCGTCTGAGCCTTGAAAACCTTGAAGAATAAAATTGTTCAGGTTGGTATAGCTACATTATGAGCGATGAGAAGATTTTTGTAGGAAATAATTAAGTAGTATATCTTTTCTGTATGTAAAAGTACTTTTCGAATTGAAACGGTCCTGATTTATACCCTTCGCAGTCCGGATTTGGCCTGCGGTCCTCTTTTTACCGATCCCTGCTCTAGAGTACCTACTTGATTCCAAATTTGTTGCAGAAATGAAAAATTTCTTACCTGTTTTTTGAGTGTTTTTAAATTAATTTATAAATTTTGTTCAGATGTATAATTAGATAGCAACAAAAATATATCATGCATGATTTTAAAGCTAATGTGGTCTTGTAGAAAATTTTATAACAAAGAAATTTATGATAGATGGATTTTTCCTAAATTGCATATTTCCAAAATTATAAGGGAAAATAACAGGAAAACCGGGTTAATTTAGCTTACTGTTTTACTGTTGCATTTTTTCTTAAGCTACAGAATAACACCCCGCTTTTCGAGTTAATTGTCGATTGACTGGCCTATATGCAAATAAATGGATTGGGGGTGTTGTCAACAAACGGGGGAGGGGAAGGTCATAAATGGGGAGTGTTGATTTGTGAAAATTGGTCGCCGCTATCATTTTCTCTAGGTCTCTGAACAGTTTGTGACTTAGGGGAGGGGGGGGGTCATGACTGAGAGAGGGGGTCATCGACCATTCCCATTATCTACCAGGGATAACTTTTTACATAGAAAAAAGGAAAAATCGCATCGTAATAAAAATAACAACCAAAAACAACATACCAATAAATCCGCCATTTTGAAACCCGTTTTTCGGGGTGTTCCCATTTACCGATTTTGTCCGATTTTGTATATGATGTTCAGTAGTGGTAACTAATTTTGCCCACGTTAAGTCACTAATTGCCTAGACTATAGGTCAACTTTCAAGATAGAGCACGACAAAGTTTCTAATATTATATAATAGAGTTTCGATTGATTAAGTTAAATTAGCCCTACTTGTTCTTCGTTAGATTAACAAGTATAAAATTACCAACATATTTGTTAAGAAAGGTTATGCATATAATTATGTTTAATTTGTTACTAAAAAAATTAAAATTTTGTATCAAATTTTGAATTTCAAAAAGTAAATATAAAGTTGACGGGACATTTGCACACCCTTTTAATATAAAATTTTATCATTGTATGCCCTTCCCCAATAATTTTTAATTAAAAATTTAGCCACATTTGTAAGCTAAATTTTGACAACTTAATCTCAAAAATCTGACAAGAAGAAATGAAGTTAGGATTTTTTAAAGGAAAAATAGCCGATTAGAAATGTTTTATTTTATTTGTTTTTTTTTTTTTTTCATTTTATTTATAAAAATAAAATTTTTTCTAATCGCCTTTTTGCAATTTAAAAAATCCTTTCTTCATTTCTACTAGTCAGATTTTTAAGATTCAGGAAAGCAAATCACTTCCAAAAAATTCTTTCTTTTTCGCTTTTGGAAAACGAATGTAGGCTTTTCACCCGAATTGCTCTTCTATCAGCTTTTATTTTGTGGGATCGTTACGTTTTCCCGCAACTTAGTTGACCGGGTAACGTTTGCTTACTAATTTTTAAATTGTCTTCCTCAATCCCGCGAAACGTGATCTAGGGGGGACACCTTTCAATCGCTGTATCGCATGATACGGAAAACGAACTTTTATCTTTAAATCCCATTTGCGGCCAAACTATACCTTCGACCTAGACCCTGCAAAGTCTTTTTTTGTCTTTAAAAGTGATTTCTGCCTAAACCAAGCATCTTAGCGAATTAAAAATTGCATATTCGTGATCTTGGGAGTTCCACCTTTCAATCGATGTACCTATTGCATGATACGGAAAACGCACTTCTATCTTTAAACCTAAGGTCTTAAAGGCATAAAGTTAAAATTATTATTAAACCCCATTTGCGGCTAAAATAGACGTCCTAAACCCAAATGGAGCAATAAGTAATTGCCTTTAGTTTGAGCCCAGAAAATTTGTATTCCATGGTGTAGTTTTCCTAAACACGGGAGCTAAAATAACTATTTTTTCTCTATTAATAGGGGTGTAAATGTGTATAGTTACAATGTCCATAATAATTAATATCAAAAAGGTTAGGTTTTTTTTCTCCTTTTGTTTTAAATTTCATTAACGTTAAAACGTTTTCATTACTTTATTGTTATTATTTTTATAATTAAAAAAAAGTGAAGTTACCATATATGTGTCTGTTATTATTATAATAATAGCATAAGATTCATAAACGATCTTTTATCTGAAACTTCTAATCCATTAAACTGTTTCGCTGACGACAGTACTCTCAGCTTCTCATATTCGTGAACAGATTCACACCCATGTCCTTCGGATGTGCAACTTGAACGGCAGCGTATGATAAGCTCATTAAATTCTGATCTAAACAGCATTGTCCAATGGGGAAACAAAAACCGCGTAGAATTGAATGCTTCAAAAACTCAATGCTGCCTCCAGTGATTAAAGCGAAACCCACCTCCAATGCTGCTTTCCATGGACGGCACTTGCATCGATGAAACCGAACAGCTCTCAGTTCTCGGTATGTGTGTCACAGACCATTTAATGTGGAATGACCACATATTTGACGTCGCCAAAAACGCTGCTAAGTGCTTAGGTTTTCTCCGAAGATGCAAGAAATTAGTTACCCCCTCTGATCTGGCTCTGATCTACAAAGCATTTATTCGTCCAAAGCTTGAGTATAATTCACATATATGGGCAGGTGCTCCTATAAATTATCCAAGCTTGTTTGACCGAATACAAAAAAGGGCCCTAAAAATGATAGGTGATCGAACAATAACGTCAACAACAGCACCCCTCGAACACCGCCGCAATGTCACCTGTCTCTCACTGTTCTATCGCTATTTTTATAAACAGTGTTCAAGTGAAATAGCCAGTTGCATTCCTCCCCTTAAACAATTCAACCGTAATACTCGCGTTTTTAGGAATGCTCATCAGTTTACCCTTGAGCTCAATTTCGGACGTACCGTTAAGTATAGGGATTCTTTCTTTAGTCGCACAACAAGAATGTGGAATGCTTTACCTGACCTTATTTTTCCCCCCCATTTTGATAGTCAGAACTTCAAAACCGATGTGCATCGGTATCTCCTTTTAAATCCTTCCTTATGTTCCTAAGGCCCGCACTGTGCTAGTCATAATTAAGGGTAGTAAGAACCCCTTTAGTGCGCAGCATGTTAAAAAACAAAAAAAAAAAGGCATATTATTATATTATAGGTAGAGGTCATTTATATTAAATTCCATTTAATCGATTTATGAATACGGTCCGTCACCGTCGGGCCGCCAACGTGTTCATGTCCAGCCACATGAGTTAATAGATAGATATCGGGTACCTCTATTGGACTTTCATTTAATATTGCACGAGTACTTGTAGTATGAACAAGCTGTAGATTCCTTAAAGGCTACTCCTATAGTATTTCACTCACCATTAATTAATAATTTAATTTTCATATATGGAGCTAGTGCCTGTCATTCAGCGAGGTCATTTGATATTATGCGAGTGCCTGCTAGGTATTCAATACTATAATACACCTTTATAGGTACCTATACCTACTCACATGTTTGAGTATCTATCTTAATTGAAGTGTGTTCTCCTTGTATAGTCTATTTGATATCGATTCTTATATATGCCTACTTCCATTCATATATGTAGGTATACTCCAATTTTGTGTCTTAATTGAAATTAACTGCGTGTTTTAGTCATAGATGATGATAATCAATCGAAATTATATTAATTAACGGTCAAATTTTAATGAATACATATAAACTTGTATGTTAATAATATTAGGAAAAGGAGCTAATGGGGTTAGAACAATCGCAACAAAAACATAAATGTTAAAAAAGTAGCCAAGTTCTTCTATATACAGAAACCTTTGCGTAACAAGTCAGCCGTAATAAGTAATCAGATCTAAAAGCACGCCAAGTTCAAAGTTTATCAATGTTAAATATCAAATATTTTAAGAAGAGTAATAAGGAAGAACCTCAAAATTATCAGAGAATAATTACTGACTTAGATTGAGTTCGTTTACTTGGCAAGTTTTCAATTTCAAAATTGAGTACTTATGTAAAAAAAAAGAAAACTTGCCAAGTAACCCCACTCAATTTAAGTCAGTAATCATTAAATAACAGATTTCTCTGATAATATTGATGTTCTTCCTTATTATCTACTTAAAATAATTGATATTTAACATTGATAAACTTTGAACTTGGCGTACTTTTAGATCTCATTACTTTTTACGGCTGACTTGTTACGCAAAGTTTTTGTATATAGAAGAGCTTGGCTACTTTTTAAACATTTATGTTTTTGTTGGGATTTCACTACTTTTTGCAAAGGTTCTTTTTATCAGGAAAAGTGGGACGAATAAACGCCCAATCAGAGCCTTATAAGCAAAGCAAGTTTTTAATTTATGCCTTTTGTATGTATAGGTACTACAAGTCCTACCCATCTACCAATTTTTATAAGTTAGAAGTGCTCCATTGAAATGATAGTAATTTATAAGAAGTGGGCGGATGAAACGCCCCTGCTTGCAAAATTTCATGATTTCAACTTTTTCTTTGTATACAGCCAAATTTCATAATCCTGCACCAATCGGTTGCCACGCCCACTGAAAGGTATCAATTCTAAGCAAATGGGCGGTTGCCACGCCCCTGAATGTAAAATCTCAAATTTTAAAATGTTTCCTTTGCCTGCACTTAAAGCCCTGCCGCTGTACCAAATTTTATCATTCTACGGCAGTCACAAGTGCTCCAAACAATTTATATCATTTCTATGAAAATGGGCGGATACCACGCCCCCTGAATGAAAAAATTCGAATTTTTAAATTTTGCTCTTGCCTCTACTTTAAACCCTACCGAGTTACCGAATTTTATCAATCTACGATAATCAGAAGGGCACTAAGAAATGTATATCAATTCTATGAAAATGGCCCCTGAATGGAAAATCTTAAATTTTCGAATTTTTCCTTTGTATAAACCACAAGGCCTACCGTTGTGCGCAATTGCAAGATTATACGATGTCGGGAAGTGCTCTATAATTTTGATGATCTGTCAGTGAGTGAGTGAGTCAGTGAATCAGTGAGTCAGTCAGTTACGGTTTTTGCAATTTTTGCAGTCTTATGTCTTGGGAACCACTGATGTTAAAGAAATGAAATTTGGTGAGTTTACTGAACCTACTGAGCTTAGCAAATGCTGTGAGTTTGAAGTTTCTGACTTTATTGGCACTGAAGTTAGAAGGGGGTCAAAAATCGCCTTAGTTTGATCCTGTAAAAAGGGTGTAGTACCAGAACTTGGCTGGGCACTACCGTGCCCTTTGATGTTGGTTGTAACATTAACAACAACGAAAATCTGACTTCGATGGAAATTTATTTTGATCAAGGATTTTTCTCGAAATTACAGTAAGCCAACAGATACAAGGCTAATACGAAATTGAAATAACCAATTTTTATTTAATTTATATCTGAAAGAATAATTGAATGGAAATGCCCAACTTTGCACTTTATAGAAGTTTTACTTTCGGAACAAAATTTTTGAATTGATACCCGCGCCGTGTTTCTTTTGAAAAGCTATACTTAGTTTATTTGGATTTTACACGCATTATTATGACCCAGTGGCGTAGAAAGGGGATAATCAAGGGTCTCAATCCTCACACGAGTCTATAACTCGAAAGGAATGGAAACAATTGTTATAGCTCAGGGCTCAGATTTTAACAATTTCGACGTTTACTTGAAGAAAAAAAAACTTTAAATTAATTCGATAAAGCTAGAAGAAAAACACTTTGGAGAGATTTAATCGGACTTGATAAGAAGTGTCTATATGTGAAGTTGAAGAAAATTTTCGTAAATTATTTGCTCGTTTTAAAAAGATTGAAAAACTCTAAGGATTTCGTTTTTTGATTAATTTACTGGTTATTAATTTTCGCTCATGAGGTTTTAAGCAAGTAAGTGATAAAAGCCAATAGCATGCCTGAACCTTAATTGAACATCAGGTATAAAAAGAGTATGAAACTTATTCACTTTCGACATTGAACTGTTGTATAGCGAGTTAGTCCAGTGGGTAGGGCATTGGACTAAAAAACAGAAGATTGCGGGATCAAAGTCCCACATAAGCGAACTTTTTTTTTACCTGACGAGGCAAACGGGTTCATAATCGCCAATGCCCTTGTTCAAGCCTTTGCTAACCCTTGTTAGCACTTAGCAGAATCTATGTGAAACTCTCTAGTACCTTGTCAAAGATTGTTTTTCTCCGTGGGTCTAATTAGTCAAGTGGATGTTGTGGATTGTAAAATTGCTTAAGATATTTAAATGAATAAGTATCCCATTTTCTAATTCAATTGCGTTCCAGCAGCATTAAATTATTCAAAAACATAATCTATTAAAATAGTTCAATCGAATTATACCTACTATAAACATTAGAGATAGAATGTACCTCTAGACCTACTCGCTATTCCTACCTACCTCTCTATTGTGCTGCAATCAACAACAAGAGTTCTATATGAGGGAAACACATTTATCAATGCTTAATTAGCATTGGATAATAGCGCAAATCACATCCTTGACATCGAGATACGATAGTTAAGTAGATGCCTTTGTAAAGGACACCACGTCAATAGCCGTGTTTTCCCTATACAACAATAACCTATTTTCATATAAAGACCCGGAAATTGACCTTACCTCAAAATAAACCTGCTACCCACAACAACAACAACACCAGCAAAACAACAACAAAAACAATGTGGGTTTGCTATTGCTGTTGGATCAGCTTCCTGTTTCTGATGCACCTCTCTATACCTACTGCTCCTGCTATTGCTGCATCACTTCATTTATTTTCGATCAAGAACAACTATGTGGATTCACCTCTGTACAGCTATACTACACTGGATGTGGGTACACCAGATAGAGTCCTAGGCCACAAAAACAATACAAAAAAACGAAAACAACACGAATTCTAGGGACACTACTCTAAACATTGAGGTGGTACACTCGTTCGAATCATCATAGCGAGAGAGTCCTTCTCCTATAGTTTAGTCCTAGAGTAGGTAGCTTGTGGACCTAATAGTGCTATAGTGTACGCCGCTTCATGCCATTAAAGTTGGGAATGGAAAATTAACTGGTTAACTGAACACGTAACAAGGATACATTCACTTAAACCAGTGTGCAAGTTGTGCAATTAATTAAGAACGTAATTAGGGGTGAGAATTGAAAATTTCATGTGCACTATCGAGCGCACCTAACTCTCTCTGTCTGTTTATCGCGAGTGTGAATGTGAATATGGGGGTAGGGTCGTTCGTCGGCAGCGTCGTACGCGAAATGTTTTTCGTTAATAGCGCACTTAAAAGGGAACAACACTGATGGGGATCATATTATTATGAGAATGAGTGCTAGACCATTGGGATTCCAGAAATTTAGATATGAAAAACGATGAAAACCCGCGCCTCTATCCATACAGCACACATACAGTCATGGAAATTCCATTGTTTTGATTTAAGAACTTTATGAAATTTTAGCAAAGGATGTACAGAATTGGGTGGAGAATTATGATGGGGAATGAAGTTCTAGTGTTTCTGTGCTACTACAGTGTTTCTGTGCACATCCTTTAAATATTCATACCTATTAGGTTTTCAACTGAACGGATACCGTTATTTGAAAAACATTATTTTAGCAAATAGGTCGAATTGATTTGGAATATACTTTACTTAACATGTATAATCAGTTTGTTTTTTAATGTCGTTTACTAAATATTGCATTGGTTAATTTAGCTACCATTAGGCTTCTGTTTATTATTTGCTGCTGTATAAGCACCAGTATTAATTTCATCTGATCTATTTCCTATATATGGGTTTTGGTTCTTTTACATACATAAAGGATTTAAAGTGTTCAGTCAATGCAAATTGAAGCTTTATTAAGTCTTGGTGTTTAAATTTTTTCTTTAAATTTAAATGAAATTAACTTGAAAATTCAATTAAAAGTTTTATTTTTCGACCTTAAGTCCAAATGTATTTACACGACCAAAATCTGCTGCCAGCTCTAGGTCTATAAGCTATTTATACAAAATAATTTACTTACAAATTAATATCTTAAGCCTATACATATTATTACTTAAACATAGAATTATTTTACATTCTTAATTCTATGTGAAATTGGCGAACAACGCAACCAGGCAGCATACTTGCTATGTCATCAAATTAATAGCCAATATGCATGCCCCTTCTACAATGCACGAATGTTTCCAAATACATCCAGCCATATGCACTATACAGCATGCAGTGCATTGAACCTTAGCGAGTAGGTAGATACACTTGACCAAAGTAATCTGAAGCGTAGCGTGCCGTCATCGTCAGTGGCATTGAAAATATTTTCATATACATAATAAATTGGGCTATGGAGTGCATGAGGTTGATACTCATGACCATGAACAAGATGCGAGTTTATTAGAAAAATAGGTTATCTATCTGTGGATTTAAAGTCGATGACCGGAAACAATGAATAATTAAATTATCGCTAGTGTGATCCCTTCACACCTTGAAATACCAAATTTTTAGTCCAGGGAAACTTTTCAAACACTCATGAGGCGCTACCTAGTAACAACTTGTAGGACATGTTTCGGTTCCACATCAGGAATGTGAATGTCTCTTGTACACCCAAAATAAACATTTTATAAACGCCATGCAATTTCAGTATCATACAACTCTTTGTTCTCTCTTTCTTTTATATTCTTTTTCATATTACACTTTTTACTATAGGTGTGAGACATCTGTATATTCTCGGCTTTAAAAATGCCTAGTTTTTGTCTCGTTTGGGCAAGGTCCTAGTAATTTTTCTGTAGGGAAAATCTAGAAGAGGAAAACTTGGCAAATACTTGGCGATCCTTTAATGGATTTCAGTACCAACTATTAAGACGAGGGTATCTTTTCAAACATTCGTTAGGCCCTCCCTAGTAAAAACTTGTTCAACATGTTTCGGTACCCCATCGGGAATGTACACCAAAATGAAACATTTTATAAACGCCATGTAATTTCAGTATCATACGACAGTTTTTTTCTCTCTTTCCATTATCTTACTTTTCATAACACATTTTTTACTATGGGTCTGAGACATCTGTTAAAACTCTCTACCTTAAAAGTAACTACTTACATAAAATCCTGTTGTATACTGTATGCAATTGCATGAAACATAAGAGTATGAGACTTATTCACTTTCGACATTGAATTTTTGTATAGCGAGTTAGCCCAGTGTGTAGTGTATTGAACTGAGTTCCACATGAGCCAATTTTTTTTTGTTTTTTGCCTGACAAGGCAAAAAGGGTTCATAATCGCTTAGGGCCTTGTTCTAGCCTTTGCTAACCCTTACAAGCTCCTTGTCAGAATCTATGTAAAACCCTCTAGTGCGTTGTCGAAATATAGATTGTTTTTCTGCGCGAGTCATCTAGTAAGAGCTGTTATTGGTTTTTTTAAAGACCCAAGATTTAAGTCGATTACCGATATACAAATAAAATGTACAGCATTAATACACTGAAAACTATATTTTTCTGGGGGCATTTGGTTAAATTTAGACACATATAGAAAGAATAATATTTATTTCCCGTGGTCTGGCGTAGATAAAAGTAAACATTTGTTCATTTGTAGAATGCCTTTTTGACTATTGCATGCAAAGCTGTTGCTTTTTTAATAAAATTGTTTCTAATTTAAGAACCTTTTACAGAGGGGTAAAACTCCGATTAGAACGTTTTTTTGGCTTAAAAAAGGCGTATAGAGATATTGTAGCTGGAGCAGTAGCTTTTTTAAATAATTTTGTAATTTAAGATTTTTTTTTTAGAAAACTACTCCTTAAGCCTTTAAAAACGGTGTAGAAATATATTGTAGGTAGAGCAATTATTTTTTTTTTTTAATAAATCCAATTTAAGAACTTTTTCTTAGAAAACTGCACCCCCTAGCCCCCTTTCTTATACAATGTTTGTCTTGTTTTGACTTAACCTATACGCTTTGCTTTTGCTTATGCATCTCTTGCAACCATGTGTTGCGTTAGCAGCAGAATAAGCGTGTGCACTAGGGCGTATACGTACTTTTTTTTGTTTGTTTTAATTGAATTGTGGACTTCTCCAATTTGTATTTATGCATCTACGCTTACTGTAGTAAATTGAATCTTTGTAAATTAATTACAATAAGCTTGTGCCAGATCAGTAAGTGGAAATCCCTGAACCAGGTTTGAGGTACTTTTGAGGAATTTTTCACTTTCTATCAAAAGACTTATTAATTGTGGCGCAAAATAAAATCGAAAAAATGTGTGGCTCTTTTTGTTTTGTCCTTTAAATTAGGTCAACAAAATGTTCGTCCCCATCAAATTCAACAAAATTATACTATAATTAATTGTATACTTAGTTCTTCTAATTTATAAAATTCTAGTGCTATATCTTTAAATGCTGTTTATATATAGATAATGTATATAAATAGACTATATATAGAAGGTAATGACTTCATCTGCCCACTCAGTGAGAGCCTTATTGATAACTTTCTTTAGTACTTTTTATTTTTTTTTAATGTTTAATTATATCCGGGGCAATTTTCTCCAAATACACATAGCACCTGGAGTTATAAGTAAAAAATGCTGTCAAATTCAAAAACGAGAATTATTCTATTTCATATACATGTTTAAATGCAAGTTTAAATTTTCTAGAATTTTCTTTACTACACCTGTTACCCTATACCTATTATTATTACCTATAATAACCTTATTTAGCTCGTCAATTTTATCAGATCTATTGCCTAACAAGCCGTTTCATGGTTAAATGACCTTTTCTCTTTTTTTGTTTTGTTTATCATATCTATAACTATACGTTCTCGTAAACCTATAATATCTAATAATATGTTAAGCTATTATTTTGCTTATCTTAAGCTATTAAAAGTTTCTTGTTGTGTATTGTTTTGATAAATGAATTGGGTAGCATATTTTACACACAACTTGTGATAAATGGTTTTTATCCTTCTTTAAGGATATTTATAGTGTTGTGATGAATATAACAGGTGCCGCAACACCAACCACCAATGCCACTGTTAAGCACCACCGTACCACACCGCCCGCTATTGCTATGCCACTGCACGTCGCCGACGGCTTTGTTTATATAATATATAAACATAGGTATAATTATAATCATGCGAATATTAATGGGCAGACATTAATAAAGTACCTAAACTTTTATCTCAGACACTTGTTGTAGACTTCCATGTTTCCATGAATGACTATTTATTTATTTATTATTTTTTTTATCCAACTTAAGCTAATGTTGGTTTGGCTTAGCTAGTTACCTACACCGAACAAAATAAAAATCATTAAAATCGGTCTTACACTTATTAATTTTACATACGAATAAATCGTCTTTTTTAAAGGAAGCTTCTGTCTAATTAAGGCAAGGCCCTAGTAAGTTTTCAGTAGGGAACATCTCTAGACGAGGAAAACTTATCAGATACTTGGAAAGGCCTTGCTGGATTTCAGTACTATAAAGGGTCTTTCTCAATGCTTCAATTAAGACCAATAACGTTATTTAATTCAAATAATAAAATATACATATATGTTTTATTCCTTTGAGCTTTTTTATAATAATAATTGATTTTAAGAATAATAAAATAACATTATTTAAAAATAATACTTAGAATTTAAAATAAAGTATAAGTACAGAGTATTGTTAGGTGTAAGTTAATATTAATTGTCCTTATAGTATCAAAAATTCAGACATTGGAAACTTTGCAAAAACTCGTGAGCTCCTCTCTAGTAAAAATTTGTTGAACATGTTTCGGTACAAACATTTTATAAGCACTATGCAATTTCAGTACCATTTGATAGTTTGTCTCTCTTTCCTTTGTCTTCTTTTCCATATCGCACTTTTTACTATGGGTGTGAGACAATTGTATATTATAGGATTGTTCAGTGAGGAAAAACCTGTTCTTATTTGATCTACCTAAAAAGCAAGTACATAAAACCCTGTTCTATTCTGTACGTATTTGTTATGCAATATGGAATGAAACATTAGAGTATGAAAGGTATTTACTTTCGACATTGCATTTTAATATAGCTTTTTTAATCATTTATAAAACTCTTTAGTGACTTTTCCAATAACTAGATTGTTTTTTGAGCTGGAGTTTTTTTAATAGTGTTGTTTCAATTTTAAGTCCATTTCTTACAAAATTAAACCTCCCACCTAAATTAGGGAACTAGACTCCCTCCATATACAATTTTCCCCGCGGTGGCAAGGACAATGTTGAATATAATCATGGAACGAATCAAAGAGAACACCTTTATTTATAATCCGGTAAAGATCCAACCCAATTAAACTTATATTATATTATTATTAAAAAAGGTTACCAAACGACACAACAATATTCCAAAACTGGTAAAACTATAGACATAGGTAAATAAAGTCTTCAAAGTATAAGAATCCTTAAAATCCCTGGAGTTTCGTTTCCAAAATCCCAGCAGTGAATTACCTTTAGAAACAATGTAGTCGATGTGAGATTTGAAGTCAAGTTTTGAGTCAATAAAAGCACACCAAGATCATTAATTGAGTTAACTCGGAGAAGACTAACGTCGTAGAATTTATATTCCGATTCAATTAATGAGTAGGATCTAGTTACACTAAAGATTTTACATTTAGCAAAATTTAGTTCTAAATGATTATATTCACACCACTTTAAAAAATTGTTTATATCGAATTGCATCGCAAGCAATCTAAAATTGTTGATGTTGATAAGAAGAGTTTAACATCGTCCGCGTACATCAAACATTTGCAATATTCCAAAATAGAAGGCAAATCATTAGTAAAAATAATGAAAAGTAGTGGTCCCAAATGACTTCCTTGTGGAAGACCCGATACAACCTCCATAAGATTTGCGACGCAATTATCTAACTTAACAGCCTGTTTTCTGCTAGATAAATAAAATCTCAACCATTTAATGAACAGTTCATTCAATCCTAACTTTTTTAGCTTTCGCAAGAGAAGATCATGATGAACTCGATCAAACGCTTTAACGAAATCAGTGTATAGGACATCAACTTGTCTACCGTTTTCCATATGACCACTACAAAAATTAAATGACGCTGGATTTCCGTCCTTAAAGTCCTAAAAAACATTCTCACAAAGTTTAAAAAATTAAAATCAAAAACATTGAAGCAACAACTTTTTATTTTTTTAGACGATTTCATATAGAATGACTCATACTTCTTTTTTGAATTGACACGGAAACCGGAACATAATTAATTGGTTGATGAATTTTAAACATTCCCAAACACCTTTTAGCCCAGTCAAATTAGACATTGACCCGGACAAAATTTTTTACAAGTATATTTTTTAGTGAAAATGTTCGCAACAGTGTCCTTAATCAAATGTTAAAAGTCCCAAGCAATCCGCGTTGGTGTACGACCACAATCTTGAAAAAATGCAGCCACCTTGCACTCTTTGTTTGTGGCTATATCTCTGAAACTTGTTGCCCTAAAAAGACCATTTAAATGTGAAATGGACAGGCTTAGATTGACAAAATCAGGGAAGTAAATACAAATTAGTTACAGATTGCATAGCCAGTAGAGGATCTAGGATTTGGCTGTGGGGGGGGGGCTTGGAGATTGGAGATCCAGTTTAGTCATATGAAAACATTTGAAACAAAAAACGAATTTTGACATTATCACTTTTCCTTTAATAATAGCCGTGTTTTTAAAATGTGTTTAATAAAGTTCAATAACAAGAATTTGGAATTGATATTGTGTTAAACATGGGAATTATTTTTAAGCTGAGCTAGAAGCGATGGCTGCTCTGTAAAAATAACCTGGACGGCCCATTTCTGCAAGTGTGAATGAATTTCACATTCTATTCCTGTTCAATCAATGTCTAACAGGGATTGTAAATATTCATACCTGCAAGATTTTTCTGAGTTCACAGAGTTTCTCCCGCTTTTGGAATTTGACTCATTGACTAGAGAGCTTGTTTTTAATTGCTTAGCCTAAAAATGTTTTGTATGTACAATTGCCTTCGACCTTTGAAAGTTTGAAAACTAAGCAGTGGCGTAGCTACCCCTCGAGGGTCCCCGTATCAAGTTTTAGTTGGGGGCCCCCTACAAAATAACAAATAAAACAAAAAACAATTTTTCCAAAACCAACAAAAACACTCACAATAACAAATCCAGTATATTTACTGGTACATAGATATGTTCTTTAAATAGGTGCATACATAAATGTAGGTGCTATAAAACTTAAACTAACAGTAAAAAAAACTAAAATAAAAACTATTCTTGCCTTTGTTTCCGCAAATTTATTAATTATATCATCCATTTCTGACGATGATTTTAATTCTTCAAGCTTTTCATCTTCTATGGACATGATCGCTAAGTCCGACAACCTTTCTTGTCCCATAGAAGTTCTTAAATAATTTTGTATTATTTTTAAGTTAGAGACTGTTCTCGCACCTGTTGCTGTCGTTACCGGAAGCGTCAAAAATGAAAGACATGCCGTTATTACTTCCGGAAAACTGGATGCAAGGCTATTGTATTTAATTAGCAATAACTCTTTGAGTTCCTTAGTTGACTGAATTATCTGATTTGAAACAGGATTTAAAGCAATTAGTTGTTCAAAATGATTAACTGACAGGTCCTCATTGTATTAAGCAACCTGCTTCCTTTTCAATGTTTTCATTTGAAAAGGATAAAAGATTTTCTGGTTGTCACACTTCAAATAAATTACTTAGATCATAGAGGCTCTGAAATCTTTGTTCAGTTTGAGAAATCAATATATCTAGCAGCAATAGTAAACTGTGTAGTACAAGAGCCGACAGCAAATTTTGGGAGTGGATGTATAACCAAAATCTGAGTATGAGGTTTTTGTCTCCCCCTTTCGATCTGGCTGTGATCTACAAACCCTTTATTCTTCCAAAACTTGAGTACAACTCCCATATTTGGGCAGGTGCTCCAATAACCCACTTGAGTCTATTGGATAGAATTCAAAAGAGAGCTCTTAAAATGATAGGTGAGAGAACTATAACGGAAACGTTTACATCTCTGGAGCACCGTCGAAATGTTTCATGCCTTTCGTTATTTTACCGTTATTTCCATAAACAATGCTCTAGTGAAATAGCCAGTTGCATTCCTCCCCTTAAACAATTCAACCGTAATACTCGCGCTTCTAGGAATGCCCATCAGTTTACCCTTGAGCCCAACTTCGGACGTACAGTTAAGTACAGAGATTCTCTCTGTAGTCGCACTACACGAATGTGGACTGCTCTACCCAGCTCTATCTTCCCCTCCCATTATGATCTACAGATATTCAAAACCAATGTACATCGGTTTCTCCTTCCAAAACCCCTCCAACCTACCTAATCGCTCGTGCTGTGTTTATCACTTTAAGGGTATTCATAACCCCTTTAGCGCGCGCTAAATATAAAAAAAAAAAAAAAAGATTTTCTAAAATTCTTATCAGGGGTATTATCACTTCCATCAATTTCTTGAAAATTCATTATGATGCTCTGTCATTTTCCTTAAGTCAAAACACCTTAATATTGGTGATATGACCAGTAGAACTCATGATATAAGCTTTTTAAACGAACCTTAATCGCCTTTTTTTGGAGACTTTGTTTTGTTGATTTTGTGCGGTTCATAAATCTCCAAGAAAAAAACAATTAGACTCGCTTAAAAAGCTTATATCTTGAGTTCTATTAGTCATATCACCAAGATTAAGATGTTTGGACTTAGGGAAAATGACAGAGCATCATAAAGTTTTTTTTTTTTAAATTGATGGAAGTGATAATACCCCTGATATGAATTTTAGAGAATCTCTATTTTCAAACCCCCACCCCCACCAAAGGCTGAACAAAAAGTCTACCAGACTTTTGATTTCGATATCACAAAATATGCACCTACAAAACCCTCATACTCAGATTTCGGTTATACATCCACTCCCAAAATTTGCTGTCGGCTCTTAGACTATTGACTTTGAAGTAAGAATCCGGGTCTGATATTCTCTCATCTGCTGATAATTCGTCAAAAAAGCATTTCGGTATTTTCCTTCTTTTATTTTTAAAGACAGTTGTTACCCCGCAGTCTTTTTCTTAATCTCTGGACTCGGTAAGCAAACTTAAGAATGATTTTTGATTTCTTAATTCTATTTAAAATATTACTTAGTAAAAAAAATCATTGTCTTTATGCTGAAGGCTTTGGACACAGGGTTAATGATTTCGAATAGCGAAGAAAAAAACGAGACCAATACAATGAATTCGTAGCTCTCTAAAATGTTAATTATATTTTTACTTTCATCATGTTCATCTTTCTTTTTGAAACTAAATTAAGTTGGTACAATGCTTTCATTATTAATGGATAATTTTTCAGTACAGCGAATAAAGCGTCATTTCTTGATGACCATCTATTAGGGCAAACCCTTTTAAGTGTAATTTTATATTCCTCAGATGACTCGTTATTCAACATTAACCACCTATGCTATTGCCAAAAGAGTATATTTTTTTTTCGAAATTGTCAAACAAATTTGATACTTCTAGGACGTGTCTTAGAGCATCAATGACTGGTGCAGTGCATCGAAATTAAAACCCATTGTTTTTGTTGGTGTGTAGATTCGTGTACCTATGAGAATTCATGCAGAAAATTTTCACTTGCGTTGTCCTGTAGGTACATCCATAGGTATATGAAAACAAGAAAGAACACAAATTGTTTGTAAATGGTGTAGCAAAAAATACCTGCCAAGAAAATACATTTTTTTATTTGTTAATTTTTTTCAAATGTATTTCAGTTTCTTACAAACTTATCTCGGTTCGAAAGCCCCTGTATCTCGGGGGCCCCGTATAATTGATACGGCTGATACCGCGATAGCTACGCCCCTGAAACTAAGCCCCAAAATTCTCTAAGCCCAGACAAGGCCGTAAGAAACAATTCCTGTTGTATTAAACATTTACACTAAGCTTACACCCCGTAGTTTTCCAACTGTTTTAGCCACAATTGCGTTTATTTCCTTAAATTAACTAATTTTTTAGTCTAATCAGTTGTTGCTTTTGTCATGTTAACGTTAAGACCCGATGAATTATATCTTCAAACTTTAGCCCCAACTTTGGGGTTTGACAGTCCCTAAACATAAGCCCCAAAAGCTCTCTGGAATAAGGTTAGTTTTTAAGGAGTTAGTTGTTTAACCCTGATTACGTTTTTGTCAAATTTATCAGACCTTATTAGTACCAAGCTGTTTTTTTTCCAATTTTCTGGATTGTGTTTACGGAAAATTGTCGTTGCATGAAACGTGTCCATTATTCATAGCCCCCACTCGGTTTTTTGTCCAATTCGTTACATGCTTTAGTTCCAACCTTAGGGCTTAGAAAAAAAGCATGTAAATTGTTCAGCCCCAATCACGTTTTTTGTCCAACAAATTTCACATCTTAACAATATTTTAGACGAATATAAAACTCTACACTTTGTAATGTTTTGCTTTCTATATCTCAAATTATTTTAGGAATCGGCTGTGAGGGGGGGGCTTTAGCCCCTATAGCCACCCCCTAGATCCGCCACTATGTGCATGGCTACTGTTTTGAATTAAATGAATTTAACAGAGTATAATAATTGCAGTGCAAATTCGAAAAAAATACCCATATCCCATAAATATATATTAAGAAGCTGAAATTAAGTGAACATATTCAGAACAAACCAACAATCATAATATCAATAAAAAGAATCCCAAACAAAAAAATGCTAGGACCATTTTTTGTAAAGTATATTAATTACTAGCCGACCAAGCTCGCGTTGCTTCGCAAACTTTAAAAAATAATATTTTGTTTGTTATAAGTACATACTATTAAAGGAGTTTTTTTTATATTTGCATACCTTCCTATCTACATACTTATGTATTTTTTTTAAAGCTTCCGGATACACAATGTTTTTGCAGTGTAGCTATTTTGTAAATATGTGAAGCGTTTTTTAAGACTGAATTCATTTGAATTTATTCAAAACATTTTCCCTTGTATAATATGCGCCAAACACCATTCAACTGCTTTAATATTAATTGTATCTCTTTCTTTTAATACACACGACTGTAAACTGTTTTCGCGTCATTTTAAGATCTCAATCTTGAAAATGCGACAATTAGAAGCCAAGCAATAGCTATAACTGGCACCTAAGGGGCCAGTTATAGCTATCATTGAAAACCATCATTGAAAATATTAATTGTCAATTTTGACAGATTTTGAAGAAAAAATGAATGATTATTTTGATGCCAACGTAAAGCTATTTAACTAAATAATTATTTCTAGGTAAAACAAAATTTAATTTTGCACAACTTTTCTCATAAAATGACTTTTAATTTTTCAATGATGAACTTCCTTACCCATGATCATTGAAAAAATTAAAAGTTACCTTCTGGGGATGATATGGGTCAAAATGGTTTTTTTTTTGGGAGAGAAATAATTTTGAAGTCGTAAGCTTTATTTCTGCATTAAAATATTTAATGATTAAACTTTCGAAGGGTCTCAAAATCAACAGCTAACTTTTTCAATGATGAACTTCAATGATAGCTATAACTGGCCCCTAATTTGACTGAGCTATTTCTAATTCCATTGTATAGACATACGTATATATGTATTTATATGTTATTTAAAAATTGATAAAATTCTGGAAATTTAAATTCTGTATTCTGAAATTTCATGTCGGTATAGAAAATTAAATTTAGGATTTTTGTTTGTTCAGTGTATAAAACATTTATACAATCGTTCATTATATTAATTAATCTTTTTCTGTTTTCTGCGTGACACTTGTGTTTTTCGCCTTAATGTGACAAGTTTCTGGCCTAAAAGTATAGAACTTTTTCTTAACAATTATGACACACATAAGGCTCTAACGATCTCATATGAGGTAAACTTAAATAATAATTATAATGAATCCCTTAACTAATATACATGTGTGTTTGTGTTAAGTGTGTACAATGTACATGAACATTCATCAGCAAAAAATTATGTAACATTAAAATAAATACCAACACAAAACTATAATTATGTACAAAGAATGTGATGAAGGTGATTAAACAATTATTGGCTGATAAGAACAAATTACATGGAACGGTAACCCCCGAATCCATTAAAACCGCACGACTTCATACAATACTATATTTCTGTAATAAAAGAATTATCAGTGACCACTTCCTTATACTATAAAGATGGCGACGATGAAGACAACACCAAACAAGGGATATAAAAATTTATATCACATGACAAACAACAACAAACAAAAAATAAATAGAAAAAAAATATCATTAACTGCTGGTCGTTAAAAATGGTATCTTGGACTGTGCAGGTTGACTTCATCCTTAGAAATGTTTTTACGACCTGGTTTTGTGTGATAGTGTGACGGTTTGGTCACATGAATTAGAGCACAACAAGTGAATCTTTTTGTTTTTTTTTTTTCTGAGTCATTGTTGTTGTTGTTTGGGAGAGATTGGCGTAGGTGTTGTTTTTGTTGTTGTTCCTGGATTTGGGGTATATCGTATAGGATATTGTTCTAGAGGGTGAAATAGAAAAACGATATGGTATTATGAGCTCTCTGTGATGATGTTGTTCAATGGGCTTGGGGTTTGATTGCCCGTTTTTATGTGTTGGCGCTGGCCATGGTTTGTTGCTGGAATTACCATCAACTGTGCGGAGCTGTCAAATTGATGTTCCGATAAGGATGTTCCCTGTGTGAAATTTAATTCTCTTTATAGAAAGCTTTAAGAAATGCTTTGATAATTTGCCTTAGGGGATATAGCAATTTGATATTCCATCAGATATTGGTACTTAAAGGGATATCATTTTCGAGCATTACTTTAAGCAAGCGAGGTATTCCGGTTTAAATTCTAGGAAGCTTATTGTTATTTCAAAATTCATGGTTTGTGATTTAATATACTCGTATCTCAGAGAATTTTTGGAGTTGAAATAGATCCTTTGTACTTTATTCCCAGTTAAAAGCATCGTATTCAGGAAGTGTTTTGTAAAAACAAAAAGGTCGATAGAATATTTCAGCTTTAAGCCTAGAAGTGATAATTTCTTAGAAATATAACAACCTTTTCCTCAATACTACAAAAACTTCACATCGCATATACGAACTCAAATAAGACTAGACCACCAATTTAGCAATGGAAATGGCAGCATTCTTATTGCGAACCAATATTTCTTAAGGGGATCCAGGTTTCGTCTTGAATTTTTTTGATAAAATTTACAGATTAGAAGATATTTAGTATATAAATATAAATTATACAGACATCAATCAACTAATGTTGATACGCATTTTGATTAAAATTCATGGTTCTTCGCATTATGTACGGCAACATTTTTTAAAAATTAAAATGTGAAAAGAATGCTTAAAACTTGAAAACGACTGGACCAAATTGGATACTTCCTTGTGCGAGTTTGTTTGAAATTACTACGCAAAGGTTAAGGAAAAAAGAAAAGTCGAAAAATTATCAACAGGTGGCGTTGAAGGTGCAAATTTCGTTTTTCAGGGATAACTCGAGAACGGATGGTTAGATCTTCACGATATTGAGTTTGATCGATTTGTATTGGCACAAGGGAGGACACTATGGAGTAATATTCCGGAAATTTCCAGGAAAATTGGAAATCCGGGAAGATTCGATTTTTAGTACATTTCTTCGCATTTATTTCAGAATTGGAGTGTGAAATGCATTTCGACCGAGTCGCATTGAGCCAAGATGTTATCGATGCAAGCAGTCGATAATGTAAATGGTGGGATTGAAAAAAAATTTCTGTTTTCACTGATTTTTGATACGATTCGTACGAGATCTGAGATTTTGTTGGTACTCGCTACAAGGCAATCGAACCATTCTGCATTGAAATTGCCATACAATCACACGTTGACAGATATACGAAATATGATGCATGTTATACCAAGATCACCTCCGCCAGATAAATTGAACACTTTCCTGAAGGCATCGGCTTTATGGAGATATTAAAAAAAAATGCAATTGAAAACAAACACCCGAGTTGCTTTACGAAATGACCAGTCCGCTGCAGAGTTCTACAGGCAATTGCTGGCGATGGGAAATTTTCAATCGAATTATTTACCGACCTGATTGGATTTCCACCGAATTTTTGGCAATAACACGAATGTTTTCCCAAATATCGCTTAGAATTATTTTGACCATAATTAGCTGAATGCACGAGTGATTTCGGTTACGAACGAAAAGGGTTTCGATCACTTGAATTTCATCATTCAAAATCAAATCGCCGAAGAGTAACATTTATACAAATCCATCGACTCTTTGATGAATGAAAACGAACCCACAAACTATATCACAGAATTAGTCATTCAAGCGACGATTTTGACGCGAAAATTCAAATTATTCCGAGCATTTTGCCCTACGTATTTAAGCGTCTTCAGTTTCCTGTTCGTCTCGCTTTCGCTATGAGAATTAATAGGTTAGGTTATAGTGGCTGCCAGAAAAGAAGCCGACACACTTAGACCATCAATTGGTCCGTTGTGATACCACATGAATCTAAGATTTTCTCCGCACTCGCTAAAACCAATTGGAGCTTTTTGAGAATTAATAAGTCGCAAGGAAAATTGCGGGATGTTTGTGGCATTAATCTTGAATTCCCATATTTTACACGTGGTCATGTTGTACGTGGCGTGCTCAGTTGCTCACGTGTCGGTAAATATCCCGCTTTGTACGTGAACCCCGCCAAGAACAGAGCGAAAAAACGTTGTCTACCATGAAGCACAGTGTAAAAGTCAAAAGCGGGTTGACCGACACGTAAATCAATGCGGTTTGATTGACACACGTCGACAATGTTATACTTCAGTTATTTCCATTTAGTATACCCATGTAGGAATTTTATAAAGTACCGACTTATAGTCTAAGAGTCCACAGCAATTTTTGGGTGTGAAGTGTGAACGATAGCGAACATTTCCTGGATAATTCGCACAAGGTGACATAATCTTACAAACAAATTATAATTCGCAACAGTACCTAGTACAGATTAAAAATCTTAAAACCGACTTCGTATTTGTCGTTCAATTACCTTTGACCATTGATTAAATACATATCATCTGTGTTTTTGAAAATTTTGGGACAAGAATTTAATATTTTATTCAAGTCTATTTCCCACTAAAATATTTTTCTCCTATACTCCACTTTCTGTTATAGAAAATTTTAAATAACAGTCATCTGCATTTCACAAACAAACAACTCCTATTTTAGTTTTTGAATTTCAACAAATTTGGTAAAATATTCATGAACACAACCTTTTCTTAATGTTTTCGCCATCATTTATCTATAATTTGTGATCTTCATGGTTACCCCTAACTCGCATACCTAAAATTTAAAGAAAAAAAAAAACTAAGCCAATATTCAAGAGGTTTAAAAGGTTTGTATAGGTGAGGGTGCTGAGGTGGCTCATGATAGCTTAAATACCCTTCTCATGTTTTCTTAATAAATTAAGTTTATCATTTTCATCTTCTTCTCTGCGCTGGCTATGAGATACAATTAATGAATGAAAATCGCACACAAAAAACCCCAAACAAAAAAACAAACAACAGATTATATTCTACTTAAGTGAATTTCATGAGCAAATTGGACATTCATAGTCGCCCGAACGATTTCCGCCTTTTTTTTAAAAAAGGTTTTCCTGGAAGATGTTTCCCAGATAGTACCACAATCTCTCCAAAAACCATCAGCACAATGTCCCCTGAACGCCAGCACATTGTTGATATTTGTAAATGGATTTTGTTTGACTAATTTGAGGGTCGCTGTGCACCAGGGAGAGAACGCTTTAAAATATGTTCCAACATCTGGATACTAATTTTGGGGACAGGTTACTGTGACGGTTACAGCAGTGGGCGATATTGGTCTAAAATAAATTTGAAAACCAAAAATAAAAAAAAAAATGAGGACATTCATAAATAACGATATACCAATAGAGGGAGAGGTTATTGGCAAATTATTTCCATCCGGTCTGGGAGATTAATGCGGCAACTTCAAGAGAAAGCAGAAAACAAAAATAGTCTTTAAAAAAAAATGATTCTCAGACACAAAAGCCATTATCGGATGGAATTATTCATCAATCAGTCACAGTGGGACAAAAATTAGGGGATGTATCAGCGAAATTTAAGGAGATTTTCAGTGAATTATAAATCAACCCCCTTTCAAGATTCAACACAGCGATAGTGGTTAACGAAATACACGCAGGCTAAATTTTGATTATTTTCGTTCAAAAGAACTATAAGAAGCAGCTAACTGAAGACCTGGATGCCTGGAGAGAAGCTTATTGATTAAGGTTTTGGATCCACCCTAGGCTGTTGTCACACATTAATTCCAGTCAGTTAGCTATAAAGTACACTTCTATTTGACTGCATTTTCTTTCTAGGTAGGTACCTACTAACCTACATACAGCCATTATCATTATTTAATTAGACCACGTACATTCGTATATAACATACTCGTATAATACGTTATTCAACTCTTAAATGCCTAAGAATAGTTCTTAAACAATTTATTACCACAATACGACCACAAATATGTCACTTTTGACCATTTGCTAGATTAGTAAACAAAAAATATAGAATCCTTAGGGAATATGTATACAGATACAGGAGAGTCTACTACATCTAATGCTTTCCCTACTTCAAAGGAAACTAGAGATAATTTTATCTACCACTTTTTTGTATATAGTCATTTTATAAAGCAGCAAGTAGTAGTAGCAAGCAAAACGAGATGGAAATAAATTAGAATAAAAAAGTTTTTCGTATATGCCAGGAGCAGAAAATAAAATGCACTTTAGAATCTTCAAGGCACTATCACCATCATAGACGATAAAAAGCGATGCAACTTTTTTGTACTAGTATTTTTGCTGTTGTTTTGCTAAAGAGTTTAATGTTGTTTATTGACCCAGTTTTTTTTTTTATATAAAAAGCAAAAAACACCTTACTTTATATGTGTAGTCAGCTAATTCCTTACGATTAAACAAAAAAAAAGAGAGTTAAATTGTCATTTTTGAGTTGTTCATTTTTTAAACAAATAAACCAGCTACACTCAAGACTTTAAGCCTTCAAGATAGTAAAAGCTTTTAGCATATGCTTATGCGTAGCTTATGTGTAGCTTTTATCAAGTTTGTTCGGTGATAACTCTTTTTTATAAGCAACTACCTGACCCAGCGAAATCCGTTCCGGCCAAATTGTTAATGCAATTAAAATAATAATTCCTAGCCTGGCACATACTACTTGATATACCTGAAAGAGGGCTATTAGAATAGCTTATACCCAGTTTTTCTGGACGCCATCCCCCTGGGGAAATGCCCCATTTTGGAAAATGCGAAGCGATATATATCTCCGAAACTATCGATTTGAAGTGAAAAGTTGTAATTATCAAATGTGTTGGAAATAAAATTATCCTTTCTTTGTCATCAAAACTTTTTTCTGTGTGGACAATATTTTTGAGTTTATGTCGTCTTATTTTTTTTCTTATTTTACTTTTTCACAATTTTCTCATTTCGCAAGAAACTTACGTAAATTGGTCTCATGATACAAACTGTAGACCACAAAGTTAAACAATTTTTTATATGTTTTTGAAGATGATGCGATATCACAGTCCAAAGTTATAGCTTTTGGAAAATTAGCTGCAAAATGAATTGATTTGAAGATGATGCGAGTACAATAAAGATAGACTTTTCCGTGGAATGAAATATTGGTAAGCTGATTTATTTATAAATGAAAGAAGGCTTTTAGAAAAGCTAATGTCCGGATATTTGAGACGCCCGCCATGACCCTGGCGAAATCTACCATTTTGGAAGATACAAATGGGCTTATATTTGCGAAACTATTGATCTTAGAGGAAAAACCTGTTACGCCAAGGTAATGTAGGCAATTAAACCATCTTCCGTTTATATACGTACATTTTTTTCGGTGCAGGCAATATTTTCAAGGTTATGTCGTTTTATTTATTTTTTTGCAGTTACACATTTTTGACGTTCTTAAGAAAACTTACTTGAATTACCTTTAAAGTAAGAATCACAAGAAAACACTAAAATTCCAATATTTTGATATATTTTTGAAAAAAAAAACATTGTGTGCCTACCACAAAAACAAATTTATTTTTATTTAAAGAAATATAAAAAAATTTGAAAATTCAAACAATTTTATTTTTACTTTGGCATTGACATCTGACATATAAGGGTATCGAGTGAAAACCGACAAAAACAGCTTTAGAAAAAGGTAAAAAATTAAAAACACATTTATTTATAGCTTTATAATATTTTTTTTTTAAATTTAATCCCAAATAGTTTTTTTCCGTTTGATTCTTTAAATCACAGAAATAAATATTTTCGAATACATTTTTTTAACTATCCCACCAGGAACCTCTTCGCTTAATGCAATTTTTATTAAAAAACATATTTTGTTATTTTTTGTATTTTGTTTACATTTTTTTCTGCATTATTTGTTCATAGTATATTACTGCATCAATTTCTACTGATAAACATTAACTGTGATGTCCCTATCGTTTTTATTGTTTCATGATATTTTAATGTCCATGAATATTTCTCCATCTATACAATATATATACTGACAGGATGTGTTCCCTTATGTTATATCATCACACACACATACACAACTTCAGTTTCATATTATAAAAAATAAAATAAACATCGTTAAAAATATTAAAATACGAACAAAAAAATATGAAATAAACATTATTTCATATAAAGCCATTATTTTAATGATAATTTTATTGGTTTATCCAGTTATATGGGCGAAAGATAAAAGCTTTAAGTGCTAGGATATTGAAATTACATCATGTGCAGAAAATGATGTTGTGATTTTATTTCCTCTCTACAACACGTTATATGATAATTTGTTTTTCTTTTTTTTTTTAAATTTTAAAAGCAAGGTTTGGATCAAAATATTTAAGAATAATTGTATTTCAGAAATATTAAACATTTTTGAGAGTTTTAATAGATTATGGCAAGGGTAAGCGAAGGCTACAACAGGGGCCTAGGAGATTTTGAACGCTTTTGGCTCTTGAAACAAAAATAAAAAGTTGACTTTTGTGGGTCTTGATCCCGCGATTTTCCAATAGGCTTACTCGCTATGGAAAAAAATCAATGTCGAAAATGAATAAGTTTCATACTCTAGTGTTTCATACTAAATACATATAATATACAGATGTCTCATACCCAAACAAAAAAAGTGTGATATGAAAAATAAGACAAAGGGAAAAAGTGTCGTATGATACTGAAATTGCATGGTGCTTTTAAAATTTGTGTCCAAACATTTTTTACTGGGGAGAGCCTCACGAGTCTTTGAAAATGTTTACTCGTCTTAGTTTTTCGTACTGAAATCCAGCAAGGGCTTGCCAAGTATCTAACAAGTTTTCCTCGTATAGATTTTCCCTACTGAAAGCTTACTTGGGCCTTGCCTAAACTAGACAGAAATTTTTTTTCCAGCCGGGTTAGGTTAAATGAGAAAAAAATGTAAACAAATAAATATATATGTAGTATTTTGCACGAGATTTTTTTTTTTTAAATGACTCCTTAGACTCTGAAGTCTGAATGTCCTTTATGACCCTAAATGGTTACAATGGCAAACCGGAAATATTTCTATTTTGTAAGTTGATTAGAAACAAAGCCTAGCTATAACTTGAATGCTAAAACAAAATGCAAATAGTGATATTCTCTTAACACAATTTATTCTAAAAGTTTACTCACAAAGAAAATTTACCTTTTCCGGATTTTAGTTTTCATCTTATTTCTATCACTCAATCAGATTTTAAGTTCAGATCGTCTTCGGTCGTCGCCATCGCTTGTCGGCATCGTCGTTTATGCTAACGCAAAAAAATGGTAAAACGAATAATTTTCTCATCGTTTGCATCTAAGAGTATAAATACCTTTATGGTATGGAATTCAGGCAAGAGTTCCGTTACTATTTAATGAACTGTAAAATCTATCTCTGCCTGCATATTCGAACACGTTCAATGATGGGAACCTGCTAAAGACGTTGCCACTTCGTTTCTTATATTCTTCTTTTTTTTACTTTTTCTTCTATTTTGTGCTGGCAAAAGAGACCAACCTTTACCACGACAAGTAGAAGATTGCACTGTGTGTAAGAGATCAAAAAAGTTCGATAAGAAAGACGTGCATAATGGCATTAGAATCACTTTGATCCTTGAAGGATTCTATCTATATGTAACTTTGTATGTAAGTGCTAGAAGAGAGAAGAAATTTTCGGAGAACAAAAATTAAATAAAATATTCAAGGATAATCTTAATACTGAGTAATGCTTGTGCACTCGGAATATTTAACGCGTTAATATGTGAACTTAGGGATGAGTTTCTTAAAAGGATAAAATGTTGTTTAAAGCTTCACTAAAGGATTTTATGTTTTAATGTACTGCGTAATTATGGTTCTCTGTGTTTTTTTTTTAGAATTTTATGGTTTAATTCTAATTTGCGCACAAGCACAATACCATATTGAATTTGAATATTGCGATTGTATACATTAGTATGTATGGTAATTGATTTTTTCTTAAAGATTGTTTTCCAAAAATATAAAAATTGTATATGATCAGTTGTTTCTTTTTTCAGTGACCTTTATTTTTAAAAGAAATTACCTGGCTGGCAAAATGCCAGCTGTCTAGTTCGTGCCCTATTAAGTTTTCAGCAGGGAAAATCTAGAGGAGGATACTCCAAGTGGATTCGTTTATCCATCACCACTGGCTTATGTTTAGCCAATGGTTTCTATTTCTATTTTTATAGCAACTTCGAAAAAAAAGACTTTAAAAAAAGTCCTTTCAGGTGAAGAGTGTTATCGGTATCTTGTGTCGATCATAAGTCAACAAAGTTGCTCATCAACACTTAGTTCAATAAAAATAATTCAATATTTCATTTTTATAGCAAAAACCCTAAAGACAAAATTTTTTAGCAACTATTATAACAATAAAAAAAAAGATACTTAGGAGAATGGTGACTATGTCTAACAAGCACAAATAATCTTCTGTCTATGTATATATCAAAAAAATATACAACAATTCATTTTTTATAGCACCTAACACAATATTTTAATCTTAAGAATCGTCTGTCCACCATAGCTCTATGTAAGCCCAGCAAAAAAATTGTTTGCTCCAACCTTAGTTAACCAAATATTCACCTTCTCTTTTTTAAAGCAAAAACCCCAAAAACTAAAAAAACGTCTAGAGCTCCCAATTGATTAGGAATATTGAAATAAGTATGTTCCATCTCTGTTTTTTATTTTCCCATCAAAAATAACAGTTTGTCAACCTTATAGTTCAAAAAATATTAACAGTTTCTTTTTTTATAGCAACTTTCAACAACACAAAACCAGGGAATGACGGAAGGTGGTTATAAAATCTAATCACCATTTTCCTTGACACTTAAATAACTTTGACTTAAAATTGTTTTAATATAAAAGTGCGACTAAAACAATTAAAAATTATCCCTTAAAAAAGGCTTGCTCTCTATAAATTTGACAGCCAATACAATTTCACTTACAAGAAAAATAAAAAATGTTTCCAAGTAAAAAGAAAAACCATTAAATGAATTTTATATTTAATGCCAAAGCATGCTTCGTTTAGAAAACAAAAACGAAAAACATTTCCTAAATACCTATTTTACTTTGATGCTTTTGAGAAGACTTTCTTTTGATCAGAAGAATGTCAAAGATAATGCGGGTAAGAAGTAAGAATGTTCAAAGTTATACACAGCCAAAGTAAATACTAATTGAAACATTAAAAGAACACACAAAAAAATAAAAAACAAAACAAAAATCTCGAACAACGTACAAGTATTTTGACTTAAGTGGGTACCTACATATGTATGCTAGCAAAACATAATCATTATACTTTGAAACTTGTGGGTAAAATACTTAAAGTCAAGTTGGTATATGGTTATTGTCTACATCTTTATTTTTTATGGTTATGATAAATAGCTGTGTAGCTGGAAAAAATATTAGGATAGAAAGATTTTCCTCAAGCATAAAGTTCTCAATTCTTTTTAATTTTACTCGAGATAAACACCCAAAATGAAAGATTCACCTAACATGTTAAAACCGCATATGTGAAAAACCATGAAATTTCGTAACGCTTTCTGCATAATAAATTCGTCAAAAACAACACACGTTAACAAATAGCACATTTGCATGTATCTGATTGTGTTCCTGTTTTTTTTTTTTTTTTTTTTTTTTGTTTCTACTTGCAAATTAAGAATAATGTTAGCAATTGGTTTCCTTATTGACGATGACATTTTTCTATTTTTCCCTTACAGTTTGTATTATCATTTTTTTACTATATTGATTGAATTTTATATTTTTGAAAATCAAATCACGAAAAATCTATAAACAAAAATGTTGTGTAAGGACCCGATTTTACACCTTTAAGTTGTAAATAACACGAAATCACTCTACTTTCAACAGCTTACGTTTTTATTTGATTTTCTGAGATATGTTGCTGCTGGAGTAAAAAAAATCCTTCAAAAGACATGATACAAGAAGTGTTCTATATATGAGACATCACGTGTTCCCTTCTAAAGAAAAAGCGATAAAAACAAAAACAAGTTTCAAGGCCAGAGGTACACCCCTACACTATGGGTTTGGGTAAGTATACTCCGCACTTTGGAAATATTCAAAAACTCCATAAGGAGAAAAAAGTGGCAAGCACAAGAAACCAGGATATAAATATTCGTAGCTTCACACAAAGATTCACATTACTATATTTCACCAGTTCCTCATATAAGAACCAGAACCATTTTAACTACACAATCGGCTTTGAGTAAAATGGCGCCCGGGAGAAAACAAAATATCACTCAAATGCACAATTCACAGATTGATTCATCATGTAATGTAAGTTTTTGAACCCTTTAAATGATGAATAAAAACAACGGGTAAGGTTAATTACAAACGCTTTTTACAATTTTCCAGGGGCACTTCAAAATATCAAAGCTTAACTTATAAAATACATTTATGTTAGAAAAATATAAAAATTATTTTACAAAAAAAAAAAAAAGTTATTAAATGTTCAAAACATTTGAAGTATGCAGTTAAAGGTTTGCAGAAAAAAAATGTAATTCAATTGAAAACACAAGTTTAATGACATATGGGCTCATCAGTTAAAATCTGCCACACCATTCGAAGATAGAAATTTCAATCATTACTTGAGCGAAATGCATGCAATTAAAGTCAATTCAGTTTTAAGTCATATTCAATCACTCTTATTAAACAAAATTAATTTAGCTAGTACCTACCTATCGCCAAACGGCTGAAATTCGACCACCAAAGACATTGACCTACTAAAGATTCCAGAGGTATTTGAACCCAAGGAAAACATCTGAGACACTATATTCATGTCTAGGGCGTGTTGCATGTAAGAAAGGACGAGCGGTCGTCAAAAAAAAAATGATGTATGGGCGTCAAAAAAAAAGACACGTGGGCGTAAAAAAAAAAAAATCGCGCGGGTATCATAAAACGCACGGACGTCAAAAAAAAACCCGGTGGGCGAGCCGGTGTTAACGAAAAATGCGCTGGCGTGGCGTCAAAAAAACAGAAACTTGGCATTTTTCTAGCCGGGAAATGTCTCTCACACCAAGTACAAACATTTTATGAGCACTATTCAATTTCAGTATCATACGACACTTTTCTCTCTCTCTCTCTTTCTTTCCTTTGTCTTTCGACATTGAACTTTTGTATAAGATAGCCCTGGGGATAGTAAATTGGACTGACAACCAGAAGATCGCAGGATTAAGTAGAATCAGGCTAGCCCCTTACCAGCAAAGTTAGGAAAGAATGCATTAATTTTAGTATTTCAATCAATTGGATAAAAAGACTTATTTTAAAGTATTTTAACTTCACCCTAGTATTTAAACTTCATAATGTAATTCGCAGTCAGTTTTGAAGTCTTTTATATTGCAATCATTTTAAGAAGTTAAAAAACTTTAAGTTAAAAGAATGCAATACTTAAGGCTTATTGAATTCTTTCACGTCTTTTATAAGTCTTTTGCATTGATTGCATTCTTGAAGTCTTTTGATTGCAATCTAAGTACTGCAGTCTTTTGACTACTTTGGAGTCAAAAGACTTCAAGAATGCAATCAATCTAAAAGACTTCAAAAAAAATCAAAAGATTTCAAAGAATTCTTTAGTATTGCTGCATTCTTTTAACTTAAAGTCTTTTAACTGCTTAAAATGTTTGCAATATAAAAGACTTCAAAATTGACTGCGAATTAATTTTTGGAGTAAAAATACTCAGAAAAAGTATTTAACTGAAGCGTTGAGAGGAAGAAGGGGTAACGTGACAATTGTAAAGTATCGAGGTACAAGGGTTCAAAGCTAATCGATGAGAACTTTTGTATGGTTAAGAAATAAAACTTTCTGATAAGAATTATAAATAAAGCGCAAAACAGACTTTCTTAAAATATACCTTTTAATTCAGTTAAATAGTTCAGAGGAATTTTTTTTTTTTTTGAAAATTCACTCAAAAAGTGTACTTAACCCCTTTTTGTGAACAAAAAATAAAATCATTTTAATTGGTAAAAAAAACGAAGGGGTTAAATGACATTTTTAATTTTTTAAATTTTGTATTTCTTTTAGTTTCTTTATTTATATTTTTATTTTTTTTTTTCAGTTTTAAGTTGCGTGTTTTTTTTTCTCGAGGAAAAAAAATCTTTGTCGGGAATCGTTTTTGACTTGGGATATTAATACTTCTGCAAATGGATATTCTTCATTGAAGCATTCTTTATAAGAATAGGTCCCACATTTGTCCATTGTTATCCTTTAAACGTTGTCACGAAAGATTGTTTTTTCATTTAAAATGTTTTTAATTGTGTTCCTGACATTAAGTTTGTCTTGTAGACTGGAAAGTGACCGAAAATATCTTCCATCACAATATAGTATAACTCGTATATAAGAAACTCTGATTATTATCCAAGAAATGTCTTTCAACCAAATAACACATATTTACTGAGTATTCTAGCGCTCTTTAAGCTATTACTGCAATTGAAATTTGCAATGAAAATTAAAAGCTGTCATTAACCATGGAAACATATTTGTGGGCACAAACTAGTTTTGCCAAAGGTAAATTAAAACATGATGATGTAAATTTCTTATATGCGTACTTTTATGTTCTTGAAATTAATATTTGTGTAAAGAAATGATTTCTTGTAGCCGCGTTTTTCTTAAACCGAGTTTCTTTTATATACGATCAATTTCAAAGGGAATTTAAAGAAAAAGACACATGAAGAACGCCTCTGATGTTGTAAGTTTGGGCAGGGGCATAGTTTGTTTGCAAATCAAAAGAAATATATACGACGACGTTTGGATCAGATCGAGCCTTTTCGCGGTCAATTTTCTGTCCTTAGAATGCAGTCTTGTAGCTTATTCGATACGAGTCAGAGGCACTAAATGTATCACTTCTAAAAAACGGCAGTGCCTGATTTGTATATTCTTAATTTTAACTGACAATATTTGAAAAAAAAAATAGAATAGAAAAACAAAAAAAAAAATTAAAAAGCTTAGGCCTAGGGCTTAGGTAAACATAATATAGGTGGACATTTAACTCCCAAAAGTTACCACAAGGTCGTAATTATCGTACGTCATTTTCCTTACTTTATAGTTGTATACAGTGTCGGACAAAACAAAAGCACTCAATTTCACTTGGTTACATTTTGCTTGAGTAAATAAGGTAGATTTCTAAACTTGAATATATTTGAATGAAATTTATTTGGTTAATGTAGGTATACATTGGCTCTTCAATAGCAAAGAAAAAATATATATTAGTTACACAGTAAAGGAAATACAGCAAAAAATTTAAAAAAATATTAAAAGCAATTGCGACAAAACTAAAGCACATAACTAAATTCTGTTGTTGTTTTCCGATATTTTGTTATGAAACCACAATTTTTGTTAGAACAACAAGAAAATCCTTATTTTTGCAGCTATCACGTTGAATCTGGCGATCTTCAATCTCCAATTGTTTTTTTTTTTTTTTATGGGGATGAGGTCAGGTGACTGTGCCGGCCACTTCAAAACGTTGATTTTATTTTCCAAAACCAATTTTGCACTAATTTAGCGGTATATTTTGGATCGATATCATATTGGAAACGCCATTTGAAGGGCATTCTACTTCTACGTGTGGCAGCATGATGTTTTGAAGGACGTCATCATACACAAAACGATCCATTATACCATCTATTTTATGAGTTGGGCCGATTCTTTGACTAGAAAAACATCCCCAGGCAAAAATATTTCCTCCTCAGTGGTAACCAAGTGAAAATGAGTGCTTTTGTTTTGTCCGACACTGTAAGCTGCAGGAAGGGTGTAAGTAGGCATTTGACTCCTTCATGCAAGCAATACATTTTAAGTTTTTATTTGTTGCTTTGAAAAAGGAGTTAAGTAATTTTGACCCCTTCTTCCACTAATTTTTAAAAAAAGTTGTTTCGTTTTACCAAAAACAGAAGGGCTAATTCGGAAACTAAAGGTGATAGAGAAGCGCTGAAATCTAAGTTTACATTATAGCATACTAATTTTTGCAAAAAAAAAAAACATACAAATCCAAAAATGTCACTTACGCCTTCTTCTTCTCAACGCTTCAACTGCATTCGCAGAGATAAGTCAAATGACTGGGATTTCAAAGAATGAAATACCAAAGTATTGCATTCTTTCCCAACTCTGCTTACCAGAATCTATGTAAAATTCTCTAGTGCCTTGTCGAAAACGAGATGGTTTTTTTGCGCGGGCTTTCATTTAAATAAAAGAAATGTTTGTTTAACAAAAGGCATGATTTTGAGGTTCTTAAGCTATTTCATCCACAGTTATTAAATTATGAGGTATACTCTTAGGGTACTGGCTGTTGTGGTGGACTATCCCGTCGCTAACAATATGATATTTTTAGAAATGAGAATTTTCCTCCTAAAATTTGTGGTCATCAAAACTGAAACTGTTCAAATATTTACGCCCGGGCCAACCTCTCTATCTCTGTCCCCTCTTTAACCGGACCTGTCTACACCTTGTTTTCAATGCAATATAGAAAAGCGAAATATTTCATTCGGGCAAAATTCTGAGTGAAACCAGTGAAAAAAAGAAAATATTTCTTGCAACATTTCGTTTCTTATCCTAAAAAGAAAAAAAAAATCAACACATCAACACACTTATATTTCTTTGGAAAATGGAGTAGCTATACAACAATTCGCATGTGTTTTATGTGTCCTTCTTCACGACTACGCGCGAAAAACTTTATCCTCTTTTGCTGTCAGAAGAATTTTACTTTTACCAAGTGTTATTTTCTTGTTTTTTTTTTGAAGATTTAATTTTTTTTTGTATTTTCGTGTTCATTTCAAACAAGAAATGATAAAACAAAAATACCAGAGGACATGAATATAAAATTCATTTTTCTTAAAATCTGCAATGTCCCGAATTTTTTTCTGTTTTTTTTTTTTTTTGTTTGTTGGAATGCCACCGACAGGATAAATATAAAACGAAAAAAAAAAACAAACAAATTTTAACACTCATGTAGAATTTGCAATTTTGCAAATTTGTCCCTATATCGGAATCGGATCGCTGGGTCCGCATATAATAAGTGTCAAAGTGTCACCACAAATAAAAGGACTTAAGATTTGGCAAAACAATACACACCGCACACAGTAAAATTCCATATGTAGCATCAGCTACATATAGTGTCACAGGAAATAACAGGAGTGCGGCGCAACAAAAAAAAAAACAACTAAAATGAATGTGTCGTGTGCGATTACAATATATATCTAACAGCCCCCCTCCCCTCTCACCCTATTCAAATCCCCTAAGACGCCAAAAAGGAATCTGTCGCAATGGATATTGAAATTTTGTGGTTTAGTTCCGTGATGAGAATGTTGAAATGTATATATTTTATTATACATTTTTTTGTTCCGTATTAAAGGAACTTATACTCACACAGAACACCAAAAACGCATTTCATATTGAATTTCACATACTACATTTATATGTATCTTTATGAAATATGGAAAAATCGATTTGAGTTTAATATGTGCACAGGCAAACATGTTGCTTTAACTCCTAACCCTAACCTATAAAAAGGATTTTTGAGTTTAATATGGTGTTAGATGTGAAAATATTATTTTTCATCACGTACCTCTATATATGTTGTACATGTGTGTGACCTTTGTATTATGATGAAAAGGTCACAATATGATGTTTAGTTTTCATTATTCATATTCAATTTTAGTGAAGGTTATCACGATTTTAAGGTTAAATATGTAAAATATTCAATTAATTTCACTGAAACATAAATATTGGTATGCCAAAGCTTCTTAGAAGGGCAAAGTCCCATCGAAATTACAATCTTCTTTAACTATAAAAATCCTCTTTTTCAGGTTGAAAATATTCAAAATTAAACGCAGCAATTTTAGTACTAGTTTAAGCAGCAGTTTAACGTCAGTCTCAGCGGCTGTTTTTGAGCAACTTTCTTTGGTAAATTAGGTGGTGGATTTCAGAGGCAGTTTCGGCGGAAATTTCGTCGGCAGTTTCGGTAGTGGTTTCAGCTGCAGTTTCGGTGACAGTGTCGGTTGTAGCTTCAGTGGTAATTGCGTCGTAGTCTCGGCGGCAGTTTTTATGACAGTTTTGAGGGCAAATTGAGCAGCCATTTCAGCAACAGTTTGAGCGGAAATTTCCGGGGAAATTTCGGTGGTATTTAAGCTGTAGTTTTATAGACAATTGCTGCACTAGTTTCGGCGGTAATTTGAGCTGCAGTTTCAGTGGCAGTTTCTGCGCCAGTTTTAGTGGCAGTTTTTGACGGAAATTTCGACGGGTTCGGTGGTAATTTCAGCTACAGTTTCAGTGGACATTTCAGCGACAGTTTCAATCTCAGTTTTTGCTGTGGTGGTAGTTTCAACTGAAGTTTCATAAATAATTTGGCGGGTTTGGTGGTGATTTCGGCTGCAGGTTCGGTGGAAGTTTCAGTGACAGTTTCAGTCTTAGTTTCTGCGGCAGTTTTATAGAAAATTTCGACGGAAATTTCGGTGGCAGTTTCATTGGAATTTGCTTTTTCGGTAGGATTTTTAGAGGAAATTTAATTTTAATGGAAATTTCAGCAGTTTCGTGGCAGTTTCAGCAGCACATTCAGCAGCATTTTCGACGGTAATTTCAGTGGCAGTTTCGACAGTTTTTTTTGCAGCAGTTTCAGCGGAAGTTTTTTCTTCCAAAATTGTACACACCTGCCAAAAGTCAAACCTGTTTAACTGAAACGTGTTCGACAGAAAAACCAACTATTTTCGAGGTTTAAATAAAAAATAACATTATACGATCCTGGAGAAGTCTAAAAAAGGTGATTTTCGGCAAGAAGTCCGTTGCGTGGTCTGTTTGTCTGTGCGTTTTCATGTTCATGGAGCTAGAACCTTAACAATTGGACACCTCGTTCCATATTAGGTAAGTAATATTTGTATGGTGATTGCCAAGAGTAGAATTACAATTTTTTGTTTTAGCTCAACTAGAACGGGTAGCTACCATACAACGATTTCGGTCCCATGAAATCATTTTGATTAAAATTTGTACATGTAACCCTTAGAACAATTTTATTAACATTGCATACCAGTTTTTTTTTTTCCAAAAATTCAAATAACGGAAATAAAGTATAGCTTTTATTGGCATATTGCTGAATATCTCATGATTTGCTTAGTTGGTTTTGACATAATTTTGCAATTCGGAACTTCTCTGTTGGTAAACAAATATTTGTTTTGTACGAAAAAATTAAATCATAGAAATCATATTTTTTTTTATTTTAACTATTTTTCACATTTTTTTTTATTAAACCAACAAAATTGCTATTTTAACTTATTTGTATTGTTTTCTCGTTAATGAAATAAAAATACTATCGAAACTTAACCATACACCTTCAATATCTAACTACATTCTAGTTGTTACCTACAAGAGCAAATTAGTGTTTTCCAATCGTGCTTTTTATTTTCCTTTATTGGAACTCGCTTAAATGAAAAAAAAAAACCCGAGTTTCTGAAAAACAATGAATAGGTATTTGAAATTTGAATGAGTAAAAAATCATTTCGATGTCTAAACAGACGCATCAAGTAACAAAAAAATAAGCGCATATAGATGAAAATCTTGAAACAAACAAATTTGTGACATTTAACCATGAAATTGATTTCCTATACAAATTATAATATGAATTTTGGTCAATAATTTAATTTTGTCAAGGCACACAATTTCTATGTTTATTTTCAATAGGCAAAATACAATCCATCCATAGGAAAGCTCCTGATTTAATTAAATTTAAATCAGTAAACACGAAGTCACTTGAATGAGTTGACACAACATCAATGTTATTGGCATTCAGAGTTGTGCTTTAAATATAAATTTCAAATGTAGATTTTGAAAATCCAAAACGCAATTGGATCTTAATAGCAAAATTCTTATGATAACACTCTATACCTCAATAAATTTACCCATATAGACACACATATAAGCAAAGGACATAATAAAATAGACTTGATTATTCAAAGTTAAGTGATTTGATTGACAAGAGGCAAATTTGATATTTATTATAATTTGCTTCAAATCAGAAATATTATTTGTGTATGAAATTCAAGACATAAAATATGAGTTTTCTATCACATTGACTTTTCGTCATAATACACCTAATTGTAAATAAGATAAATTGAAGAAGTTGAAACATTGAATTAGGTATGAATGTACGAAGGTACATATTATTAATAATATTATTGGAGAATCAGATGGAACAAAAATAAAATCCTTTTTTTTTCTAAAGAGGTTTATATATATGACAGCAATATGTCATCATTTATTGTCGATGTCTATTATAATTCTCTTCCATGAGTAATTATTTTCTTTTTTGTTGAAATATAATATACATATGTATGTAAAGGGTGGGCCATCTAGTTGTTTCTTTTCAAATCATAGGTTACTTTGTGACTGACAGCTGTTTTCCGCTCGAAATCTTGACAGAAAGTCAGTATTATACCTCCGCGTAACCATACTTACACTTAAACAACGTTGGAAAATATTTAAAACTTATTTCCAAAGTCAGTTTGGGCAAAAAAAAACATCTTTTCATCTCGGCGGCCACGTTAACAAACAAAATTGCCGCATCTGGGGCTCGGAAAACCCGCAATTTACTGCGTCGAGAAGCCAATCCATCAACAAAGAATGTCAGCTCGGTGCGAATTGTGGAGTGGTGACATCATTGCACCATTTTTCTTCGAAAATGAGGCTGGGAACAACGTTTCGGTCAACGGTGGGCGTTAGAGAGTCATGTTAACCTACTTCTGTTTTTACTGAAATTGAAGAAATGGATTTGGACAACCTTTGGTTCATACAGGATGGCGAGCCATGCACACAGCCTATAAAATAAAACAAAATTGTTCACATAGACTGGTTCAATAGTGAACCAGCCTGTTCTTTCTATGAATTTTCTCATAATTGCCATTGAGACGCACTATATCGTCTAGTTCTCAAACAAACCTGTGTCCGAAGTGACGGAGGTGATTTGTTTGGAAGTTTGGAGCAGGTGCTTAATGGTTTCAATTTCCTCAATATCTTGACATCTCCTACAGAAAACAGGTGCGCATGCGCCAATCTGGTGGAAATTGTGCCAATGGCGCAGTCGCTCGTTAATGTCTACACCTATCAAGATTCTTATTTTCTTTTTACTCAGCGATAAAATTTACTGAGTTTCCCTTTCATTGATTCTATAGGCCTTAACATTCTAGAGATTACGCAGTCGTTCCTGGACATCCAGAAGTTATTGATTTGCTTCGGGATTCCCGGTCCCTTAAATAATTGGCTGCTTCTGTTTCTTTTCGCTACTGAACCTTTTCTTGCCAGTTCATCTGCTATATCATTCCCTTCTGTATTGCTATGTCCAGGAACCCAGCAGTGTTTAACTTAGTTGAAGTTACAAATATGTTCCAATATACCTAGGCATTTTGATACTGTGTTGGATCTTATAGTCTCACTGGCTAATGCTTTGATAGCAGATTGGCTGTCCACTAAAAATGTGATCTCCGACGAGCTCAATTTTTTCTTGTGTACCATTTCTAACGCTTTTTAAATAGCGTAAATCTCAGCTTGAAAGAGACTACACTCATCTGGGAGTATATATGATTCTCTAGTATTGAAAGATTCACAGAACACCCCTGCTCTTGTTCCTTCTTCCATTTTGACCCATCGGTGTAGAACGGGATACCATGTTCGCTGATATGCTTTTCGGGAATAAAAATAGAGTGTAGGTTAAAATCTGTTATGGGTGGTACGTATATAGTCAGTCGTCACATCAATTCCGGCCTCTGGGTCATACCTTTGCAAAATAGATCCATGACCAAAGGTTTTATGCTTCCAAGAGCTCATTTCTTTAAGCCGAAGTGCGCTTGAGGCTGCTGTATGCTTATGTGCTCGTCCATAGTACTGGAAGATTTAGAATTATTTCCAGCCCTGCTTGTGTCGTAAAACTCTGTACCCCCGTTGTTCCTCTACAGGCTAGTCTCAGTACCTTGTTCAGGTTTTTGAGATAGCTTACTTTTTCTACATCCTTCCACCACACGATCGAACCATATGTAAGTGCAGAGTGCTCTTTTCATTCTTTTATCTGTGTAAGGTTTCCATTTTAGCTTGGAATCAAGAACTACTCTAAGATATTTAGCTTCTTTGGAAAATTTCAGAGGAATTATGATTGGTGGGGGTAAAGTCCTCTAATTTCCTTTTCTTGGTAAACAGAACTAGTTCAGTTTTAGTAGGGTTAACCCCCAGACCGTTTTGTGCTTACCCGATCTCAAAATTACTATGTCGTCTGCATAGGCTAGAATTTTAATGTCCTGATTCCTAAATCATGTAAGAATTTTGTTAACAACGAGGACCCAGAGAAGGAGCTGAGACACACAGCACATGCCACAATCGATCTTTTGCGCATCAAATTCCCAAATCGTGTTGTCAGCTTATCGTTCTAAATTAACCACCTCAGAGCTGCGATTTGACCACTTTGGACTTTTTTTTGTGGAGAACCGTGGAGGACCGATGTTATGCCAACAATCTGGACACGAATTCAAGCACTTAAGGCCAATAACACCAAAGCAATCCGTGAGCTACAACAGCCCGAAACCATGAACAAGGTCTTGGAAAATTGGAGTGATAGAAAATGCGCTACGACGTTGTGTTCCATAATTAATATAGGAATGTTTACTCTTACTGATATAGCCAAGCTATAATATATGGACAACATTTAATTTTGTTCATTTTATTGTATTTTAAGAAGAAACTTGTATTATGCCCACCTGTTAAATGGACTTATTATAATTCAGTCTAAGGAGTTCCGTTTGAATTCGACATTGAAATCAAAAGACCTACCTACTTTAAAACAAATATTGGCCATTGATTGAAATAAAAGTTTTTTGACATCTCAGTTGGACAAACGTGTTCATTATATTCATTTTTCTAGGTACAACGCAAACATCTAAAACTCTGGGTAACATTTCCTTCCTTGAATTTTTTAAAGGAAACCTTCCGAGGTAGATTTTTTGTTTGAATCTTAATCTGAATCTGATTTCCATCTTTAAGTTAGAAGAACCTATTCATCACTTATCACCTCCTCAAAAGGCCCTTGATGCTGAATAATCAGCTTATTATCTGAATTATAAAGCCCCCAAAATAACAAAACCTCAAGGACTTATTTAATGCTACAACAACAACTACCCCAAATCTGAACTAAATAGATACTTATAATACCGTCTCATTTTCCAATCTACCTTTTTCACTACCTAAACCTTTACTACTTTCCTGCTATCCCAGCGGAAAATCTTTTCTTCAAGTGAACTTAACCAAAAGTTATTAAAAAAAAACAAACTTATAATATTTCCCTCTTTCACGACTTATCGACAAGATACCTTATTTATGTTCATAAAAGCAAACAAGAAAAAAAAAGAAATACGACAAAAGTTATCATAATGATGAAACCCCCATGAAGAGGGTGCCAAAGTACCTACCTAACCTACATACCCCAAACCTTATTATACAAACAAAAGTTCAGCAATAAACTCCATCGTCGATTTGAATTAAGTTTAGCAAAAAACCATCACCATAAGCCACCAACAATTCCAACCAACCAGTAACCCCCCAAACCCCCACCCATACTCAGTCAGCCCATCATCAGTCGAATTCAGTATAGGTAGGTAGTACATTTTATTCCATGATGCCTTTTAGCCTTCTTTTCAGAGCCTTCAGCTCTTCCAAACGCAAGATGAAACTTTTTTTTTTTTGGTTTTGACTTTCTCCTGACGGCAGTGAATAATATAATGGAAATTTGTAGCGTTATTCTTCTCAAGTTAATGGCTTATTAACCCCGGTAAAAGTAAAGAAAAGAAAAGAAACACGGAGCTATTCTGCAGCTTGAATATTAACTGCACATGGGAATTTATTTCATCTTTAATGGAAAATATTATTATTTTCTTATTTCTTCATCTTATTGATGTGAAATTCCGGCACTTACCACCAAGAGTTTAATAAAAGAGTTATAGGTATCTCGTTAAGCTCATTAAATTATTTGGTGTAAAAGGAAGATAACAAAATGTCATTAAAGGCTAAATTTACACATTTTTGTTTGGCTTTTAAATTTAATTAAATTGCATAGAAAATAAAATGTACGACTGGATCGGACTTACTGTAGCTTACAAACAGAATATAAGTAAACCATGACGGGGTTTAATAATAATTGTTTGATCAAAATATATCGTTAAAAAGAAAAAAAATAAAAACAAGTTAAAAGTCCTGAATTTGCAAAATTATCACAAACTTAACCAAGCCAAAAGAAGTAAAAACAGCAATTTCCTCAAAAAGTCCCAAAATTTAATTTAACTTATTCGAATTTGATTGACTAGAACCTGCTACAAGCTATTATTAAAAATTTTCTAGAGATGTCATGTAAGAAATTTAATCAAAATCGTTAAAGCCGTTTTTGAGAAAAGTTGATAAAACCGAAATCGTTGTATGGCAGCTACCCGTTCTAGATCAGGTAAGGCAAACATTTGAAATTCTGCTCTAGGGAATGACATAAAAATGATTCACATCAAATTTGAAGCAAATCCGTCCATTCGCTTGGGATCTAGCTCGACGCATAGACAAACAGACCGTCCGACGGAAGTCTTGTCGAAAATCACTTTCTTGGACTTCTTCACCATCATAAACTTTGTTTAGATTAAAACCTCGCATTTTGTGTTGACACGAAACCAATAACTTGCCCTATAATAGAGCAAGTAAAAATAAATAAAGTTAATGGGGCATATTCATAGTCATTTTAGACCTAGGTCTAAGTTAAACATATCTTTGGTTGAAATTTCGGACGTTGATTCTATTTTGTTAAGGTTATCATTTCAAAATATTTTAAGCTATTTGTGTAGTATACCAAGTTAATTATCTTATAAAAATATAAAACCAACAATTTGTCATTAAAATCGGTCTGTATTCATTGAGCCAAAATTGTCTTAAACTGTAGTTTAGTTAAACCTGGGTCTAAAATAAACAAATTTACAGTCGAATTTTTACTTAGATCGAGTTTACTCATATCAACAATTTTACTTAGATCGAGTTTACTCATATCAACAATCAAATTCAAGCTAGATTAGACTCTAAATTGGTTTAGCAGATTTGGGGTGCGAAAGTGAACCAAAAAAAATTAGGAAGGTGTATTAGGGCTGATAAAAGAAATGCAAGTCTTGCAGTCCCTGGTGGCGGGCGGCTATTAGGTGGGAGGGGCAATTTTCTAAAAAAATGAATTAAAACAGAAAAAAAAATTAAAAAAAAAAAACAACGGTAAAATGTACAATGCCCTGTTATATTTCCGTAAAAGGCCAGAAGTCCCTTCATTAATTTCCTTTTTAAATGAAGTTCTTTCCATGAGTTGCCCTTACCAATTTCTAGTCAAAAACTGAAAACCGGATGGTTCTAAGACTTTTATTTTTTAAGATATTAAAAAGTAAATTAACCAGCTTTCTCATAAAAATAAGACAAATCCGGAGCCGCGTAAAGTTAGCATGACAACTTTAACTGCTAACTTTATATAAAGTTAGCATGACACTTTTTTATTTTTGGGCAAAAATAACTTTTAAGTATGCAAGAAGTTGCCAAATAATTGCCGTGATGAGAAAAAAATTGCCTCGCCCTTCGTTTGCCCAAAAAGGGCAATCCTGCTAACTTACGCATGACACTTTTTTATTAGAAGGCCAAACAAAAATTTAAGTATGCCATTAATTGCCGAATAATTGCCGTAAATAAGCCGTGAAGAAAAAAATATTGCCGCGCCCATGGTTTGCCCATTAAGGGCAAAAAACCATTTTCAGGCTAATTTGCGTGTAAAGTTAGCATGACACTTTTTTATTTCTAGCCAAACAAAACTTATGAGTATGCCAAGAATTGCCAAATAATTGCCGTAAATAAGCCATGAAGAAAAAAAATTGCCGCACCCATGATTTGCCCATTAAGGGCAAAAAACCATTTTCAGGCTTATTTGCGTGTAAAGTTAGCATGACACTTTTTTATTTTTAGCCAAACAAAACTTCTGAGTATGCCAAAAATTGCCGAGTAATTGCCGTAAATAAGCCGTTAAGAAAAAAAATTGCCGCGCCCTTCGCTTGCCCATGAGGGTGGACAAATGGTGGACATGCTTACGTTTTTATGTACCTACTTTAATTAAATAACCAGAAGACCCGTGCGAAAATTTCGCACATTCAATAAGGCTTTGAATTTCCAAATAGAATATTTGAACAAAATAAATAAATTCTTTTTATTATTGATATGAACATATAGTTTTACAAAACCTCTTTGTAAACGATATTTGATGTAATAATGAAATCTTTTTGAATTTTTTGTTTATCATTTTTTTAGTAGATACACATATGTTGTTTTTTTTTTAGTTTAATAAGCTTTTTTACTATTAAAATTAATTCTCAAAAATACATCTATCAAAAACACAGCTAAAAATTCTTTTGGGGGCCCCAGCATTTAGTTATCTCACTGCATTCCGGCCCTGTGTGAATGCATTTGTGTTTGTGTAACTCCCACTATTTTGAAAAAAGTCTCACTTTTTTCTCGATATGCCCGTTCCTCTATTTCTTCTTTTAAGATTTTAAATTAAAGAATTGATAAATATATTTCTTTCATTCATGCCATCTAGTGATACCTTATAAATGCATTCGGCTTTTTATAATGAGATAAAAGATTAGAAACAACAGAAGTAGGTTTCAAATATTTTTCTCCACCACTCACTCAATGTGCAAGCGAAAAAAGAGGATTATACATTACGAAAGTAATAAATATGTTTCTTTCATTCATGCATGGTGTAACTAAAGAATGTTTCTCCTTCTTTCAAGGTGCAGCGAAAAAAAAGAGAATTTTAAATTACAGAAGTAATACATATTTTTCTCTTCCACTCATTCAATGGGTTAAAAGTGATGTTTTCTTTATGTCAAATTTTTCATTTATTGAATGATTTGAAATTTCCGAAATTTATAGAAAATAGTGTGGTATAACATAAAGTTTTTGTGCAATGTCATGAGTATGTGTAAATCCCTATTCAGTGATACCTATTTTAGTTGATTTGACTATTTTATAAATGAGAAAAAAGGAGTTTGACAACAGAAATAATATATATGATTATATAAAACGGTAGTTTCTGTATAATTGTGAAAACCCTATATAACACATACTTAAATGTTAAGCATAAAGTGATTAAGTTTTTAAATCGTCTTTTCATATGGCGATATGGCCTAGGTGGTATCATATTGGAATATTTTGTGGAAGACACCGAATAGACTCTGAGAAAAACGAAGTAAGTAAAATGTAATGTTTTAACAAATAAAATTACACTTCAGAATAAAAAGAAACATATGCATCATATGAACAAAAATAATAAAACAAATTGTACGGAAGTGAGCAAAATGACACGGACAAAATAAATTTACTTTCAAACAAAAATAAATACTTTTCAATGCAATTATTTGTGAAAACAAGATTACATTTTGGTTAAGACATTATTTTTTATCTGCTCGACATGAATTTTCTTTTTTGCAGTTCAATTCAAAGATTCCAGTTTTTAACATCAAGAACTTTTGTTTTTTAGTTCGAAGGTTTGTTTTTTACAAGCAAAGAATACGACTCTATTTAAAATCATAAAACCTAAGCTTTAAGAAATATTAATTATTGGTGCCTTTTTAGTGTCTACATCATATCCGAATTCCGAAGCCTACCTAAATCCATTTATTTTTTATAATTATAATCGCTTCCGAGTGTGGAGAGGGGGATGGGGAAGTATGTTAAACCGATTATGTTTTTCTTGGTAATCTGGGCACATGATACATGAATTAAGGGTAGTTTTTATTCGCAATCTAATGAATCCAAAATAAGTGTAATACAACCACCCTGAACAAAGTAATGTTATTTTTATAAACTGATGACTGAAAAGAAAAGACTCAAAAGCATCAATGCAAATATATTGTTCCCAAGGTTGTTTTATGAGGTGGAAGGAAAATATGGATTATAAACCAAACATTTTATTTTTGTGTACAGGTAGGCAATTATTCGGCAATTCTTGGCATACTCAGAAAGTTTTTTTTGACTAAAAATAAAAAAGTGTCATGCTAACCTTACACCGAAATTAGCCTGAAAATGGTTTTTTGCCCTTTATGGGCAAACCATGGGCGCCGGATATTTTTTTCTTTTACACTAAATGTTTGGCCTACTAATAAAAAAGTGTCATGCTAACTTTACGCTTACTTTATGCTAACTTAAGCAGGATTGCCCTTTTTGGGCAAACGAAGGGCGAGGCAATTTTTGTCTATTCACGGCATATTTACGGCAATTATTTGGCAAATTCTTGCATACTCAAAAGTTATTTTTGCCCAAAAACAAAAAATTGTCATGCTAACTTTATATAAAGTTAGCATGATTGCCCTTTGTGGGCAAACCTGTAGCGCGGCAATTTTTTTGATTCCACGGCATATTTACGGCAATTACTCTGCAATTAATGGCATACTCAGATTTCACTTTTTCGGAAGGTGTAATGCTAACTTTACGCGCCTCAAATCCGGCTAAGTTATCATTTCAGCAACCAGTTAAAATAGGAAAAACATGCGGAAAAATTTACATTTTTGAAACTTGGTGGGAATATCGGATTAACCATAAGAAAAGAGAATCAAAAGAGCCCATAAAAATATCTGTATCCCACGGGTGTTTTTTGGAGGGGGAAAGGGGGAGGTATGACTTATCGAAATTAAAAAATTATATTGATACAATTTGGACATATGATACATGACTTTAGGGTATTTTTAAATTCTGAATCTAATGACATCAAAATTAAGGTGATACAATCATCCATTTTATCGATAGATGACTGTTTTTGAGTAAAACTGGTAAACTATTAAAAAAATACCTTATAAAGAATGGTACATTGATGAAAATTTGAATAAATATTTAATCGGACAGGAGAATAAAGCATCAAAAGAGTCCATAAAAATATCTATGACGAAAGGGTGTTTTTCTTAAGGGAAATAGAAGGTATGAAATTTTGATCATAACTTCTATCCCAAGACTGGAAAGAAATTTATTTAAAGTGTTTCATTTGTCAATAGCCAAATTGAATATTTATACTAATTTTCATCAATGTACCATTCTTTTCATTACATTATTTTAACATTATTATTTCAAAAACTATTCATGGAAAGAACTTTATTTAAAAAGGAAATGAAAGAAGGGACTTCTGGCCTTTCATGAAAATAGAACAGGGCATTGAACATGTTACCGTTGTTTTTTAATATTTTTTTTTGGAAACTGCCCCTCCCATCTAACAGCCGCCACCAGGGACTGCAAGACTTTCATTTCTTTAATCAGCCCTAATACACCTTACGACTCATACTCGTATAATCTTTTTTTGGTTCACTTTCGCACACCAAATCTGCTGTGGGAACCCTGAACTCAAAATCTTTTCCTCAAATATATTATGTACTTATAGGAAACAAAATATCATTTTTTAAAGTTTGCGAAGCAACTCAAGCACGGGTCAGATAATATCTTATAGTTTTCCAATATCAGATCACCAGCTGTATCAAGTGGGAACCCCGAACTCAAAATTTTCAGATGGGGGTTATCAGAATCGTTTTTCCATCGTTTGTCTATCGTTTGTCCACGTTTGGCCAACCAAACAAAAATGTTTGTCCACCTTCAGGAAAATAGTTATTAAGCTTTTCTTTTTATACTAACTCATCAAAATCAAAAAAAAATTGTCTACAGCTCCCAATAGAACACCTCGGAGGATGCGACTGAATGCGTTTGCTTGTCCACGGACTGTTTATGACATTCCAAGAAAATGAAAAACTTTCTCCACCTTCACGCAAAAAAAAAATTCAAGATTTTATTTTTTTATAGCAACACCCCCAAAAACAAAAAATTCGTCTACAGTCCCCAATTTATAACTTAGATTGATAGGGCTAAGTGCGTTTGTTTGCCCAACGCATGTTTATGACTTTCCACCGAAAATAATTGCTTGTCCACCCTTAGTTCAAAAATTATAAAACATTTAATTTTGTATAGCAACTAATGTCGCCTACCGACCCAATTTACAACTTAGAAGTATGGAATTAATTGAGTTCGGTTGTCCACCTCCTTTTTATGTTGATCCAGAAAAAACTTATGTTTTTCCACAACCAGTAAGAAAAATAAGACTTAATTTTTTATAGCTCATATTGCAAAAATTCAAAAAACTCATTCTCCATCGTTTGTCGACGAAAGCAAACACAACTTTTTGTCCATTCTTCGATCAAAATTTATTCAACATTTCTTTTTTATAGCAAAACCCCCAAAAACAAAATCTCGTTTACCGCGTCCCCAACTTATAACTAAGATGGATGGGGCTTAGTGGATTCGTTTGTTCACCACTTGCTTATGACTTCCCACCAAAAATAATCGCTTTTCCACTCTTTTCGTTTTTGTATAGCAATTATCATCAACTTAAATGTCGTCAACAGCCCCCAATTTACAACTTAGAAGTATGGAATAAATAGTGTTCGTTTGTCCACCTCTATTTTATGTTTGTCCAGAGAAAAAAAAACGTTTTTCCATAATCAGGAAGAAATATAAGACTTTTGATTATTATAGCACAAACTGCAGATTTTTTAAAACTGACTTAGAAAAAAGGTCTCAAGTTTAATCGTTTGTCCACTGTTTAGCAGGATAGTTCAGCAAACAAAAATGTTTGTCAACTCTTCGATCAAAAGTTATTCAACATTTCTTTTTTATAGCAGCACCCCTTAAACCAAAAATCTTGTCTGCCACCCAAATGAGGACGTATGAAAATTGAACTAAGTGAGATCGATTGTTCACCTCTCGGTTATGATTATCCAATAAAAACCATCGGGATTTTTTTTAATTTTTGGGTGTTGCTATAAAAAAGACATGTACATATTTTGTCAAATAAATAGTTAAGAAAACCTAAACTTTTAAAGAGATACTCTTGACAATTTGTCTTGAAAAACATTAGGTATTTCTGTTAGTAGGTTGGTGAATCGATCCTTCGCTACCTCTGACATGACAGTCCAACGCACTCATCTAATATACCGCCACGGGCTACAACTACTCAAATTGTCTTTGTTTGTTTCAAATAATTCAAAAATAATCCCTCAAAGGAAGTCTTGTTGCCATTTGAGACAAAGTACCTTGACAAACCCTTAAACTCTACTTACATAAAAGTCGCACCTAACGATGACGTCTGTCTCCTTTCAACCGCTTAAAATATTAACTGAAAATGAATAAAATCAAAGCATTTTATTAATATTCCCCACGTCGCGTCGTCGTCGTCGTTCGTTGTTCCTAGAAATTTCAAATCCCTTGTAAAATACTAAGAGCCATTTGTCGTCTACCTTTAATCACCCAATTGCATTGGCAATTTAACTCAATTTACATACCCATCCCTATGTAGTTTGTGGTGGTTAGCGTGACCTAATATATGAGTTCTTGAGGTGAAACCCCAAGACCCTGACGAACAAAAAAAAAAAAAAAACAAAAACAAAAAAACTCAAAAAAAAAGACCAAAAATGACAAATGTAAGTTGTGCTTAATTTAAAATGGAAATCTCTTCACTGAATAGCATGATGGTGCTGATAACTATCTTTCTCTCACTATATGGCTTAGTTCGGTCGGTGGTATATCGTCGTCGTCATAGTCATCGTAGTCGTTCATAAACGAATTGCGAAAAGGGTTGCGGTTGCAAAAAGAGAGAAAGGAGAAAAAGACAGGGATGGCTTTTCAAGAATAATAACATTTGTCTCTCGAACTCGACTTCTACTGTTCATGTGCATATTCCTGAATGGCAACAAGGACATTCGAAGAAATTACCATTCAGACCATGAGCCGTTGTGATGAATCGATATAATTTATAATGCGGAATTATTCCGAGTATTCCTGAATTGCGCCTTACCATCGCCATCACCACCCCTGTTTGATAGTATGTATAATGGTGAATGTGCAATATAATGCAAGCAAAAGACATCGCTACTGCTGGTAGCTGAAAAGCATTTATGCAGGATTTTGCTGTCCTTTCTCCAATATACTTTATCTAGATGCTTTAGTCTTTGAGCAATAGATAGTGAAAGAGAGCGAGAGTTGAAATGCCATCTTGATAATAATTTTAAGGTTATGGGTTAAATAAAAGCTGTTTTGCAAAGAAAGTACTTTGTTTAGATACCATCTTTCCCTACTTCTGTGTGAAAGTGTATGCATTTTGTGCAAAATCTATTTCATATAAAAACAAACCTTGCCCTATAATTTGAATATCAATGTTTCTCTCGGTACATTATAATGTTCCCTCACACATAGCTGAACCTCTGTATGTATGAACCGGTGTGTTCAATGTTGATCTGAATTGCGAACACACTTAAGTTCATGTCTTATTTAATAATTTGTCTAACATTATCCTGATGTGTGTAGAAGATGATTAGCAGAAATCTCTGTTTTGTTCAAATTCGAACAGAATGATAAAATAAATGTTTATCCCATGAGGATGTCACAATGGCGTATAACACCTTCCCATATTTCTCTCTCTTAATCTTTTATTATAGCATTTGGAAAACATCAGTGGTTGTGTGTAGCAGTAGAGTAGAGACAAACCAAATCCAAGAAGGTCAGATGAAAAATTCATTGCATTTGCCACATTATGCTTGGCAATCACTTTACTTAATAGGTACATTTTTGTTTATTGTACAATGGGGCGTATACGCATTTTTTTTAACGAAGCTTTTATGGACTCAAACGTTTTATCTATAAGTAGAAGAAATTGACACTTTCCAAAATCTACAGGCACCAACTTTGATGTGAATCAATCAAGCCGTACAGTAGATGCGAGGACGATGAGAAGTGCGAGAACCGAGAACCATTTTTTTTTACCTTCGCTAGTCTAAACTATTATTATGTCCACGCATAACTTATAAAGTATTTAACTGATTAACGTAAATCAAATTTTATAATATTCTTTATGTTTAGGCGTCTTAGGCGATTTTTAATTTTTAATTTGTTTAATTTGTTAGAATAGTAAATAGAAAAGTAAAAGCCAACTCGGGTCTAAGGCTCAAAGAGCGTTAATTTTAAAAAAAATGGGAGACAGGGATTAACAATTAACGAATTAAGTGCAACAACAATCAAGCAAATTTTGGGATTTAGACTCAGATTTGATTTTTTTCGTAAAACACTTTCCAGACTTGACAGTTTTAGAGCTAAGCCCTAAAAATTCTATCGACTAAGATCTAAAACTGTCAAGCCGGAAAGTGTTGTACGAAAGAAACAAAGTTGGATCTAAATCCCAAGGAGAATTGGAGAATTCAATAAAAATTGTTTCACTAAGGGCTTAACTTTTAAACCTCCCAAAGACCCAAGGCTAAAGGCAATTATATTTTAAAAAAAAGGGCAATTCAATAGTACAAGAGGTTATAAAGTAGCTAGAAATTTAAATAAATTATTTGTTACTACCCGGCTGGAAAAATGCCAGGTTTCTTTCTAGTTTGGACATCTAGTAGTGAAAATCTACAACGAAAACTTGTCAGATACCTTACAAGCTCTTGCTGAATGTCAGTAACAAAAACTTAGACGAAGGAAACTTTTCAAACACCTGTGAGACCCTCCCTCGTAAAAACTTGACTTTCCGTACCCCATCAGGAATGTCTCTTGTACACCAAAAACAAAAATTTTATAAGCACCGCATGCAATTTCAGTATCGTAAGTCACTTTTTCCTCTCTTTACTTTGTCTTCTTTTTTCATATCACACTTTTTACTATGGGTGTGAGACATCTGTAAAAACCTGTTCTACTTAAAAAGCAAGTACATAAAATCCTGTTCTATTCTATTGCAATATGGTATGAAACATTAGAGTATATGAATCTTATTCAATTTCGACATTTAATTTTTGTATAGCTACTTAGCCCATTAGGAAGCGCATTGGACTGATAAGTAGGAGATCGCGGGATCAAGTCCCACATAAGTCAACTTTATTTACTTTTTTTTCGCCTGACGAGGCAAAAGGATCCTTTGCTCATCCTTGTTACCCCACGCTTATCTATGTAAGACTATAGTGCCTTGTCAAAAACTATACTGTTTTTCTGCGCTGGAATCTGTGTTTGTTTTTGGACCCGACGATATTTCAAAACATAAATATCATTAGACTGTGTTAAGTCATAAAACAACCTGCATCTATAGTTGAACTACCGGGGCTGAGACAGGCTAAACTACTACCTACTTGGGAACTATAACCAAGAACGGTTTTCAAACTGTATCAGCTTAAGTAGGAACAACCTAAGGAAAATAACAGGTCTCCTCACTGGACCCTGCAAACTAAAACGACATCTTAGCATTCTCGGCATAGTGAGCAGTGCCACATGCAGATTCTGCGATGTCGGTGAGGAAACATCGGACCACATTCTTGGCAAATGTGATGCACTTGTGCACCAAAGACGTAAACACCTGGAACGTTACTAGGTGAAAGAGAGTGATTTACCATCACTGAAGGTACCCCAAATACTTAAATTTCTTAGAGAAATAAATTTGGGGGAAGAGTTATAAGATGTTTACCCTCATCCAACTCCAGTAGGGCGCACAATAGATCCTTGTGTCGCAGTGCAAATCCCGCCATATTTATTATTTATTCATTATTCATCTATAACTGATTACTTCAAAAGTCCTGATGCACTATTTGAATAATTTTTTCCCATATTATTGCACAACATAATAAAACCCAACGTTAAAAGTTGTTGTCTGCAGTAAAACAAGGAACAGGAACAAGTCAACCCAATAATAAAATTACATTAGCCATGTTATCCCTGCTAGACCAGATGTAAAAATAGTGCAGTCAGGGAATACTTTTTTCTGTTTTTTTTTTTTTTTTTTTTTTTGGTTGGTGTTGGTTTTACAACACATTTTAATATGCTTATACCATTTTACTTCACAGATACTTAGTATATTTTGTTTTATAACTGCATTGAATGTAATTAAATTAATGTAACAAAATGTGTTAGTTTTGTGGTTGGTACATCTACATGTTTAATGTAAAACTTAATTCTGCATCATGTTTAATTTATACTACCTAGCTACTTCTTTGTACCTGCATACATACATACATAGTACTTTATGTCTATTTGAATTAACATTTATATGTACATATGTATGTATGTATTCTGGTCACCCAAATGATTTTTGATTAAAATTAAACAATATTGAAAATCAAATATTCATACAGTTCTTGATTTTTGCTGATGCCTTTCGATTTTGATATAAAATAGTATAACCCGCATCAAATCCCCGCTGCTGAGTCACCCTCCTTCGCTCGCTCTGCCACTTTTTATTCGAGGTATTGCATTCCAATAGAATTTTACTTTCAAACAGAGAAATACATTTTCATTGAAAACAAAATATTCAAAGCATTCCTGATGGAAAGAACAAAAAATAAAATAAAACTTTCCAACTAAAAGTATGTTCTGTTCATGATTGTAGGACAAAGGTTGATGAAATATTTAAAAACGGGTCAATGGACAAAAGGACGATGTCTTTTATATATATCCCCAGCACAGCACCCGGATCTTTTGTTTTTGACTTTACATCAAAGTGTACGCTGTACGATGTAATAGTAGTTGTTTGTAACGTCCATCATCCAGACACAAGCAGTAAATGTGTTTTAAATTGAATTTACCATTAATAACATTAACACTACAGTAGTTGATAAAAGTTTTGGAATTCGAAAAATCTTTGTTGGTATGGCAAACTTTTACTTCGTCTTCTTCTTTTGCAAAAGAAAACAAAAAAAAAAAAACACAAAAATCAAGGAAACTAAAGAAGGTTACGAATGCATCCTCAAGATGGATAGAATGTTATATAGTTTCGATAGTTATAGGTAGTTAGATATGTTTTTTTTTTTTTTTATATTCCACGCGCGCAAAAGGGGTTATGGCTACCCTTAAAATGTTTTTAACACAGCACGAGCGATTAGGTAAGTAGGAGAGGATTTAGAAGGAGATACCGATGCACATTGGTTTTGAACGTTTGCACATCGAAATGGGAGGGGAAAGTCGAGTCAGGTAAAGCATTCCACATTCGTGTGGTCCGACTGAAGAAAGAATCTCTGTACATTACAGTACGTCCGAAGTTGGGCTCGAGGGTGAACTGATGGGCATTCCTAGAAGCGCGAGTATTACGGTTGAATTTTTTAAGGGGGGGAATGCAACTGGCTATTTCACTAGAACACTGATTATAATAATAGCGATAAAATAGAGAAAGACACGAAACATTACGGCGGTGTTCGAGAGATGTAATTGTTTCTGTTATAGATCTTTCGCCTATCATTTTTAAAGCTCTCTTTTGAATTCTGTCCAACAAACTCAAGTGAGTTCTTGGAGCTCCTGCCCAAACATGAGAATTGTACTCAAGTTTTGGACGAATAAAGGCTTTGTAGATCACAGCCAGATCAGAAGGGGAAAAAAACTTCTTGCATCTACGGAGAAAACCTAAACACTTAGCAGCGTTTTTGGCGACATCAAATATGTGGTCATTCCACAAAAGGTGGTCTGTGACACACATACCGAGAACTGAGAGCTGTTCGGTTTCCTCGATGCAAGTGCCGCTCATGGATAGCGGCATTGGGGGTGGGTTTCGCTTTAACGACAGGAGACAACATTGAGTTTTAGAAGCATTAAATTCTACGCGGTTTTTGATTCCCCATTGGACAATGCTGTCGAGATCAGAATTTAGTGAGCTTATCATACGCTGCCGTTCAAGTTCCACATCCGAAGGACATGGATGAGAATCTGTAAACGAATATGAGAAACTGAGGGTACTATCGTCAGCAAAACAGTTTAATGGATTAGAAGTTTCAGATAAAAGATCATTTATAAAAATAAGGAAGAGAGTCGGAGACAAAACGGAGCCCTGGGGCACACCAGCATTTATTTTGTGGATTTCAGACTTGAAACCGTCCAATACGACTTGTATTGAACGGTCCGAAAGGTAATTTCTAATCCAACGAAGAAGAGGTTCATCGAAACCAAATGCGCGCATTTTCGATAAGAGAGCTTGGTGCCAAACTCTATCAAACGCTTTTGAAATATCAAGTGCAATAATCTTACTTTCTCCAAAACGATGTAAAGATTTGTTCCACTGTTCGGTGAGATATACCATCAGATCACCAGTGGACCTATTGCTACGAAAGCCGTACTGCCGGTCATTAAGAAGCTTTCGTTCCTCGAGATATTTCTTGAGCTGGAAATTAATCAGCGTTTCCATGACCTTGGAAAGAAGGGACGTAAGTGCAATTGGCCGATAGTTAGAGGGTGAAGAAGATACGCCTTTTTTAGGGACAGGCTGGACAAATGCTGTTTTCCATCCACTCGGATAGAGACCAGTAGAGTAGGACAGATGGAAAAGCTTACGCAGTGGTTTTGCCAGCGTTGAAGAACACCTCTTTAGAACAATGGGAGGGATACCATCCGGGCCAGCGGATTTGTGTACATCGAGATCCTTTAGAACTCTAGCAACTGCACGAGTGCGAAAGAAGATTTGTCCCATAAAATCATTTACGCTCTCAAGTACAGGAGGAGTCATAGCACTTTCTGGCAGCATCGAATTAACAGCAAACTGTGCTGCAAGCAAATTGGCTTTATCTTGCGAACTGACAAAAGGAGTATCATTGAAGACGAGCGTTGGAACCGAGGACGAGGTGGTATTTCGTATGTTTTTTACAAATGACCAAAAATTTTTACTACCTTTGGGACATTGTAGTATTTTTTGTCGTAATTTTTGATCATGTAAGAATTTGGTTCTTCGAATATGAACGTTACAGGTCTTTCTAGCTTGTTGAAACTTTTTCCGGTTTTCCTCTGTAGGCTTGGCTACATATGTTGTTTACAAAGAATCACTTACACACTCATGTTTGCTAACTTCATTAGCTTGCTGAGCATGTTCATTTGGATTAGTTGGAAAATCTATCGTTTTTTTAAAGTACGAGTAAAGCAAGTCCATTAGGGCTCAATTTACGTCGTCTTTTCGAATTTCTTAAGAAAAGAGATTTATAAATTCTTCACACTAAAATACATCTTATGCACACCAAATATACATTATAGCTACATGCATATACAATACCGAGAAAGAATTTTTTAGTTTATTTAAGTTTACTTTATTATCAAGAGACTTTATACTCAACTCTTTCAACTCGCTTTTGATTTTTGTCTTGATGGCAGCATAAAAGAGCTTTTATAGAACTCATTTAATTTTTTTTTTTGTTTTTGTTCGATAGATGGAATGTGAAATTTAATTGGAAAATAGTTTGCAAAGAAGCAGATAATTATACAAAAAATAATTGTATAACTTAAAAGTGTAAATTAGGAAAAATTCATTTTATAGAAGTAAGTACATATTACAGTACATATATGAAGAAAGAAGAAAATTTATAAGTTTATAAGTAATAGGTTACTCAGAGTTTTCTTACAAAACCATTTCCGTTGAAGAAGATTTTGTTTCGACTTTCTTAATCCTTAATCCATACAAATTAATACAGATATTGATGTTTCAAGTTTTTGAATAAAACCTAGAGAGTAAAATACCCTCGACCGTTTATGGCTATAATTTAAATGCTAAATAATAATTTTCATTTTTAGTTGAAACGGGATTTATTACCTTTCAAAAATAGTTGAAAACTGTTTCAAAGTTGTGATTTCCCACTTCTGAAATTTAGTAAAAAACTGAACTCGAGATGTTTGATCAATCTTGACCTCACGGTGATAAGGAAGATGAAAAAAAATCTACTCGCAATTTAAAAGATATGTTTTCTTATACATCTTTTTGGCTATAGTATAAACTACAGATACTGTCTACTTTTAATTTTACAGCTAAATGGCTTTTAAAACCTATCAACATTAACAAAATAAGTTCAAAATTGTTTCAAAGTTCTGATTTCCCACTTCTGAATATTTAGAAAAAAATTTAACTCGAGATTTTTTTTATGTCTATCAAGTTAGTCAAAATGTCAAAATTTGAGGAATCTAATAATTGGATTACTTGTCGTGAATTTGTCGTAAATTTGTCGTGAAAGAAAAAAAATTTGTCGTGCCTTTTTGTTTTAAATTAACCCTGGGTAATGCTAACTTGACAGTCAAGTTAGCACTACCCCCCATCAAAAAAAATTCTAAAAAAAAATAAAGATGCAGTTAATTGTCGTGAATTTGTCGTGAAAGAAAAAATTTTGTCCGACCGTTTTTTAAAAAATAACCCTGGGTAATGCTAACTTGACAGTCAAGTTAGCATTACCCACCCTCAAAAAAAAATTCTTAAAACAAAAATGAAGATGCAGTTAATTGTCGTGAATTTGTCGTAAATTTGTCGTGAAAGAAAAAATTTTGTCCGACCTTTTTTTAAAAAAATTACCTCGGGTAATGCTAACTTGACAGTCGAGTTAGCATTATCCACCCTCAAAAAAAATTCTAGAAAAAAAAATTAAGATGCAGTTAACTGTCGTAAATTTGTCGTGAAACAAAAAAATTTGTACCACTTGTATTTCCTGAGAAAAAATAAAAAAACCCCTAACCCTCTAAAATCGCATTTCTTTTCAATAAATCTAGCACTACCATACCAAAACTTTTTTCGATTTTTTTAAAAAAAGTTTATCCAAACAATTGTCGTAAGACGTCCTTAGATAAGTTACGTACTCAAATAATTTGTCATGCCCTTTTTTTCAAAAAAAATCACATTTTATGACCAAACCCCCTAAAATCGCATTTTTCATAAAATCTAGCACTACCATACCAAAACTTTTTTCCCAGAAGATTTTTTTTTTTTAAATTTATCCAAACAATTGTCGTAAGACGTCGTTAGATAAGTTACATACTCAAATAATTTGTCGTGCCCTTTTTTCCCAAAAAAAAATCACCTTTTTATGACTTAACCCCCTAAAATCGCATTTTTTTCACAAAATCTACCGCTGCTCTAGCACTACCATACCAAAACTTTTTTCCTAGAAAATTAAAAAAAAAATGTATCTTAACAATTTTCGTAAGACGTCTTTAGATAAGTTACGTACTCAAATAATTTGTCGCGTCATTTTTTCCAAAAAAAAAAAATATCACCTTTTTATGACTAAACCCCCTAAAATCGGATTTTTTACAGAATATGTTGATAAATACACCATGCGATTTTAGTGCTTTTTGTCATAAAAAGGGGATTTTTTTTTTGCGAAAAAAAGGAACGAAAAATTATTTGAGTACGTTAACTTATTTTAAGACAATTTCCGACAATTGTTTAGGAAAAAAGTTTTGGTATGGTAGTGCTAGATTTTATGAAAAAATGCGATTTTAGGGGGCTTAGTCATAAAAAGGTGATATTTTTTGAGAATAAAGGGCACGACCAATTTTTTGAGTACGTAACTTATCTAAAGAGGTCTTACAACAATTGTTAAGATAATTTTTTTTTTTAAATCTTCTAGGAAAAAAATGTTGGTATGGTAGTGCTAGATTTATTGAAAAAATGCGATTTTAGAGGGTTAAGGGTTTATTTTTTCTCAGAAAATACAAGTGGTACAAATTTTTTGTTTCACGACAAATTAACGACAAATTCACGACAGTTAACTGCATCTTCATTTTTTTTTAGAGTTTTTTTTGAGGGTGGGTAATGCTAACTTGACAGTCAAGTTAGCATTACCCAGGGTTAATTTAAAAAAAAAAAGGCGGGACAAATTTTTTTCTTTCTCGACAAATTTACGACAAATTCACGACAATTAGTCCAATTATTAGATTCCTGAAATTTTGAAGTGGTAATGCTAACTTGACATACATGATTTTTTTTTATCAAACTTGGCATTATGATGATAAGGAATATGCAGGAAATGGTTGTCGCAATTTTATATGTTTTCCTATCCACCTTTTCGGCTACAGTCTAAGCGGACATTATGGTCTATTGCCTTAAACAGGATATACATTTATTTATTTTATTAATTTAAGAAAGATGTTGTATCTACTGAAATCGGAATAAGAATATTTGTGACAGCAAATTTTCTCATAATATTAAATACTAGACGACCCGTGCTAGCGTTGCTTCGCAAACTTTAAAAAATGATACTTTTTAGCATAAGCACAGAATATTTTTTCTATACCTATTTTGTTTTATTTTAAAGCTTCCGGAAACACAATGTTTTTGCATTGTAGCCATTTCGCGATATATAAAGAGTTTTTTAAGAGTGAATTTATTTTAATTTATTCCTTACGTTTTCCCTTTTCACATATCCACGAAAAACCGTTAAATTGCTTTAATTTTAATTGAACCCGCTTGGCGCTTAGAGATCCATTTTGAGACAAAAATGAAAATGATATCTAAGAGGTCTCACTGGCAAAAGCGCATAATATGTGTTTTGGCAGTATGAGCCCTATAAAGATCTCATTCTGGAAAGCACAGAAAACAATATTTTGCCGATTGAAAAACAAATTGTCAAAAATTAAAGACTTCAAGACTTTTAGCGGGACATAACATAAGACATAACTGCTCTAAAAAATTGCATGCGGCCTAATTCTGCAATCGTGAATATGAATTTTACACTTTATATTCCTACTCAAAAAATATGTGAATAAATTTGCACGTCAGCTTAGAGTCTAGAAGAATTGAAATATTCATTTGCTTCTGCATGATTTTCTGAGTGCACAGATAAAACTCACGCTTGTGGAATTTGGCTCCTTGACTAGAGATCTTGTATGTAGGTCCAAAAATGTTTTTTATGTAGGTATAATTGAATTTGAACTTGGCAGTATAAGCCCCAAGATTCTCTAGGCCCTGGCTGGCGGTAAGAAACAACTCCTGCTCCTGTTGTATTAAACAGTTTCATTTAAATTGACACCTCGTTTTTCTTAAATTTTAATAAGGTTATAGACCGAACTGCATTTTTTCTTAAATAAGCTAACTTTTTAAGGGTAATTTGTTGTTGCATTTGATATGTTAATATGTTCAGCCCACACCCCGTTTTTTTTTTTTAATTATCTGTTCAAGCTTCTGGGCCCATTTTTGAACTTTGACAGTCCCTGGAGTTAAGCCCCAAACACTCTTTGAAAAAAGTTAAGTTCTAAGGGAATTGTTTGCTTATCCCCGACCACGTTTTTTGTTCAATTCTTGTCAGGCCTTACGAGTTGCTTTTATTTCCCCGAACTTGCTTTTTCTACAGGCTTTAGCCCCAACCAAATTTGTTTGTGTCTTTTGTGCCCAATTTCGGACGAACTGGAAAGTATAGAGATACTGTTTTTAGCCGCAGTACCCGAATGTGGAATGTTTTACCTGGCTCTATTTTCCCTTCCATTTCGATATTCAAAGGTTCAAAACCAATGGGCATCGGTATCTCCTCTTTAATCCTTCCCTATTCTTCTAACCCTCGCACTGTGTTTAATGTACTTAACATTTAAAGGGTATCATGAACTAAAAAAAAAACGTTGTGTCTTTATAAATTTCATTTAAAGACAACTAGCATTTTTACTAGCCAGTTGGTAACTAACAAGTTGGTTGTTGATCGCTCGGGTTCTTTCTCTTTTCTCCGTACACGATAACTATTCATGTGTTTTGTCGTACTTCATTAAATTTTCAATTCATATGAATACTAAATTTATGTAAAAATGTTATTTTGTTAACTGAAGTTTTAATATTTTGAATCATCAGTTATGCTGTCAGATTATTCAGCATATCATATCTTTTATTCAACAACAGATAATATAACCAATTTTTTTTGTACAGAAAAAAATTACCTAAAATACGAGTACCTGCCTATATACATACATAAGTATATCGACGAATTGAAATCAATCGAAGTTTCCATTATTTAAGAGGAAATTTAATCAAATAGAATATCCAGCTGAATAATTTTTTGAGGAGCTCGTCATTGAACAACAACAACAACGCAAAGAAAAAAAATATTCCATAGTAAGCTGAATATCATTTCTAATCGTAAATCGTTATACCCAATGAAACGAGAAAAAAAATATATACCTACTATGTATGTATAGTATATATGCATGTATATTTAAAAAAACAGTAAAGATATGTCCTCTGGTATCAAAATCATTTGCACAAAAGGACGGGTTATTTGATTTTCCAGCCTGATGAAGGCAGTCTTCATATGCATATACTTATTTTAATATTTTTTTGTCATGAGAAATATTTAGTTGAACAACAACCAAAAAATCATATTTATAAACATTTTATATTCATGAGTGGAAGCTTTACCTAACACATTTTTTTTCGTTTGCCCCCATTGATAAATATTCATTACTGTGAGTTTACGAAATTCAATTAGTTTGTGCAAATTTATAAATAAAAATTATACAAACATTTGTCAAATGATTACATTTTGATTAAAAAAAAATGTTAATATTGAAATTGGATCAAAAATCAGATAAATAAGGAGAGCAAATATTATTTATTTTCAATTGGTTAATATTTATATCTCAAAATGTCATTAAAGTTGAAAACGTGGGCTCTATTGAAGGATCATTGGTTTTTGTAAACAATTTTCAGTTAAATATTTTTTACCAATTTACTGGCAAAAAAAAAAATATTAAATATGAATGAAAACTTGTAAATTTGAAATTGTTGAACCTAAGTGAATGATAATTCTGAAAAACGTAAAGAATTTTACAAATATCGATTAAACATAAAGTTCATGCACAACATCTTTTTTACTGGATCAAATTCAGGTGATTTTAGATCCCCCTCTTACTACTTACTTTAGTACCAAAAACATCTAAAACTTGAATCTCACAGTATACCGCCCGGCTGGAAAAATTCAAAGTTTCTGTCTCAAGGCCCTAGTAAGTTTTCAAAAGGGAATATCTAAGACGAGGAAAACTTGCCAGATACTTAACAAGCCCTTGCTGGATTTCAGTACCAAAAAATTAGACGAGGGAATCTTTTCAAACACTCGTGAGGCCCTCCCTAGTAATACTTATGGGACATGTTTCGATACCCCATCAATAATGTCTCTTGTGCACCAAAAACAAACATTTCTCTGTCTTATTTTTTCATATAAAACTTTTTACTATGGGGTGTGGGAAATCTGGATATTATAGGTAAAAGTCAGATCAGAACAGCACATATTGGTGGGAAACGTGAGACAAGTTAGAGCAGAAAACGTGTTCTAAGTTGTTCTACATAAAAAGCAAGTACATAAAATCCTGTTCTATTCTGTATGTATTTGTTTAAGCCTTCGTTAACCCTTGCTAGCACCTTACCAGAATCTATGTAAAACTCTCTAGTGCCTTGTAGAAAACTAGATTGTTTTTCTGCGCGGGAACCATGTACCTACAAGTATACTTCCTGCTAAAGTTAAAACATAATGTCATAATTTATAATTCCTAATTAAGTAATGCAAAGCCTTATCCTTTTAATGTTTTCGTCACTGCCAATCTAATGAACATCATAAATGATACAAAAATCACTTAACACAATTCACACTCAAAAAAAAATGAAAAAACAAACAACAAACACTATAAACTCATATAAAACGACAAAGACACACAACCTGCAAGGCATAATTTTGCTTGCTTTCCATCCACTAACTTTATCAATAACTCACGCACACTTAAGTCTCATGAAATCGTTTATTTATTATGCCTGTCTTGTGTACAAAATGATGGATCAAGCCCGTCGGAGCCTATTCCAGTGCCAGTGAAGTGATGTTCCAGTACAGAGAGGAGAGGCATGATGAGATGATATCCTGCATATGCGAAGCGAATATACCTAAGCTTTCTCTTCAACTGTTGTGCCAGTACCTGGTTTAGTGTTTGCTTATTAAGTGACTGAATTAATATTTAAATAAAAAGAAAAACAACATATAACCAACAAAAAAAAAACATTCTTGAGATGATTGCCGCCAGGTAATTGGCATAAATCAGTGAACATGACAGCAGAGTGGTATCCTGGCATCAGAAAACTCTATATAAACAGGATTTAATCTCTTTAAGTTAAGCCCGCAGGAGCATTGGCTTTGGCATATATTTTACGTAGATTAGATTTAACATCTTCCAACAAGGCCAACAACTCTCGAATTTATGTTTGTTTCTCTGTGATCTGCTTCCGGACAAAGAAATACTCGTACTTTTTGTTTTTATTCTTGGATTATTTATTTTGAGTAATTTTAGTAATTTTTTTTTTTTTAAATTAAGTTTTTGTTTGAAAAATGTTTTAAAGTCCATGAAAATATTTACTTAAATTTCAAAAAATATAAATAAATATAATAAAACGACGATTTCATGCCAGAAACAATAATTTTTAAATATAATTTTTACATCAAGTTTTATGAGATCTACAACAACATATTTGCGGTTTTAAACAAAAAAATGATTTTAAGGACTTTGACGTCCCCCAAACTTTTTTGATTTTTTAGATGTGTGTGACGTCACAACCACGACGCAACAATGTCTGGGTTTTATGAGGGTCATTTGTCCATCATTTGTCAACATTCCTCTAACCAAAAACATCGTTTGTTCACCCTCAAGAACAAATTTTTTAACTTTCCTTTTTTTATAGCGATTCCTCCAAAAGCAAAACACTCTCCTAAGGTCCCAATTGATGGCTTAAACGGATGGAACTAATTTCGTTTGGTTGAAAAAAAAAAAATAGTTTGTAAGACTTCAGTAAAAAAAATATAAATTCTTTTTTATAGCAACACCCCAAAATCTAAAAAAAAAACCCACTGGTGATTTGGGAGGATGGAACAAATTTCGTTTGTTTGTTCAGCACTTGTTCATGGTGGTCCACTTAAAATATAATCGTTTTTTCATCATCAGAAAAACAAAATATAAAGTCTTTAATTTTTTATAGCAACTCGCTCAAAAACGAAAAACTCGTCTTAACCATTCTAATTGACCTAAAGAGGATGTAACTAATTTTGTTCGTTTGTTTTCTTCTTGGTTATGACTGTCCAGTAGAAACAATCCTTCGTTTAACCTCAGTAAAACAATAGTAAGCTTTTCCTTTTTTATAGCAACACCCCCAAAACCTGCCTTTAGTTACTTTAAGATGGAACAAATTTAATTTTTTTTTTCATTTTTTTTTTTTTTGTTTAGCACTCGTTTATGATGGTCCATCAAAAAAATTATGGTTTGTCAACCCTCAGAAAAGAATATTAAGCACTTCTTTTTTAAAGCAACTCCCTCAAAAACGTAAAACTCGTCTTAAACCCTCAATTAATAAGTTAGAAGGATGGAACTAGTTTCTTTCGATTGTTTGTTTACCGCTTGTTTATGATTGTCCAGCAGAAATAATCGTTTGTTATACCTCATTAAAAAATATACTTAACTTTTTTTTTTTACAGCAACACCCTCAAAAATCGTCTGATGATTTAAGAGGATTGAACAAATTCCGTTTATTTGTTCGGCATTTGTTTAAGATGGTCCAACAAAAAATGGAATCGTTTGTCACCTCTCAAGAAAAAACATCAAGCATTTCTTTTTTTTGTAGCAACTCGCTCGAAAATTAATAAGTTAGGAGGATGGAACTAATTTGGTTCGTTTGTTTACTAATTGTTTATGACTATCCAGTAAAACTAATCATTTGTACCATTGTAAAATATCAACCTTTTCTTTTTTATAGTAAAATACCGAAAAACAAAGAAGTCGTCCACCACCCCATTGGTATCCTATAAGGATGGATAATCGTGATTTAGTAATGTCTGCTATCTTAAACAGTGATTTAGTGTACCTCCTTTGCTACATTTAGAGCCGATTTTTCAATCATCAGTTAATCTATCAGAGGAATATTTACTATATCAACAGAAACAAATTTTTGTTTTATTCGAAGAATAAGTACTATCTGATGTTTAACTGACTATTGAAAAATTGGCCATTATTTGTACAAAGCAATGAACAACATAGAGATTTTAATGACGTATATGATAGCATTCATCGCCAGGAGCTCTCTATGGCGATGACCGGACTCAGAATCACGGAAAAACTGATCTCGTTGTGCCGCGTGACATTAGTAAACACACGGGGCAATAAACAATTAGGAAAAAGCACTTCCGAACTTTCCAAACATGTACAGAGTTTTGGGAGGGAGATAATGCGCTATCATGTGACTTCTTCAACCTCGCAGAAAGTGCGTAGGTCAGGCGTCAACTGAAGGTAGTATATCTTCAACAAATCCGTCCAAATACTGGGATATGCCGACGATATAGATATGATCGGACGCTCCCATCGTGCCGTTATAGAGTCCTTCAAGTTGTTTGAAGAACAGGCTAAACTGGTTGGCCTTGTAGTAAACGAGGATACAACCAAATTATCAAAAATTAAAAAAGCATCTGTCCACCGCTTATTATAAAAAGTCACTATTGATAGAAGCAACTTCGAAGTAGTTAAGGAATTCATCTACATTAACTTCACGTATGACACCTTAGGGGAAATCCGAAGAAGAACTACCCTAGGCAAACCGCTGTTTCTTTGGTTTGGCGAAACAAATTAGTTCAAAAGTCCTTACGTGTTAGATGATGTGCATGCTCTAAAAAAAACCTTATACTCCCAGTCCTGATGCTATAAGGTACTGAGTGCTGGATGATAAGCAGAAATGGATAGCTAATACAGGTCTCTTTTGAAAGAAAAATTCTGCGACGGGTATTTGGTGTAAGTGTGCGAGGATGGCGAATAGAGGAGACACAAACCTCGACGTCTATGAGCTGTACAGAGAAGTGAATGTAGTCCACGTCAACTTCATTTGCTCGGTCACATTCAGCGAATGGACAACAATGCTCCAGCCAAGAGAGTCTTCAAATCCCATTCCCCTAAGGTTTGAGAAGACATGGACGACTGAACCTCCGCTCCGATGCAAGGACCAAGTCGTTGCGGATGCCAGAGTGCTTGGTTTCAATGACTGGAAGCAGCGTGTTCGAGATCGTAGAGGATGGAAAGCCCTCGTGTCTCAGGCAGTGTTCCTACATGGATTGGGAGTTTGATAAGTAAGAAAGTAACTTTAAACATAAACTCCCACGAGTATAATAGTGCAATTATATTATTTAAAGATCAGTTTCCTATAAAAAGCCCACTAACTATTGTGAGAGGCTTTATGTCAAAGGCTGAGGTATGCTCGTCGGATCCAGGGTCCTTACTAAAGAAGCAACTAACTTTAGTCGGTTTTTGTGGTTCTTTATTCACTAATCACTGGTTCTTTAATTCATTTACAATTTTGTTCCAATGTTTTTGTTTACTTAATTAGTTTATACATTATATAAATACAAAATTCACAGAGCTTATTATTAAGGGACTGAGATAGCAGTTGTCACTATAAACCACAGTCTCAGATAGCAGACGTCACTATAAACAACAATCTGAGTTAGCAGATGTCACTATAAACCACAGTCTGAGATAGCAGACGTCACTATAAACCACAGTCTGACATAGCAGACGTCACTATAACCCACAGTCTGAGAAAGCAGACGTCACTATAAACCACAGTCTCAGATAGCAGACGTCACTATAAACCATAGTCTGAGATAGCAGACGTCACTATAAACCACAGTCTCAGATAGCAGACGTCACTATAAACAACAATCTGAGTTAGCAGATGTCACTATAAACCACAGTCTGAGATAGCAGACGTCACTATAAACCACAGTCTGAGATAGCAGACGTCACTAACTAACTACTTTAAAACCTGGGCTTCCACTGTCAATTCTGGAACCCTAGTCTTTGCAAAAGTTGGAGCTCTACCAGTTACTCTAGATTGATACTTTTCTACTAAGGTAGATCTCTCATTTTTTCTATTCGTTCACGTTCCCTTATAGACATTTGCGTAAAAACTGATTGAGAACTATAAAGTTTACAGAAAAAATTTCATAATAAAATCCTACCAAAGTACTTAACCAGTGGTGGTTTGTGTGATTAAACATACATAGTAAAGGTGTGTGGTATATGGAAAAGGGTATTTGTTTGGAATTTATACCAAATAATGAACTCTAGCTATAGAGTAAATTTAACGGCCAGGATTGCTAGAGTGCTATTGAATAAACGACGGCGATTCTGGATTGCTTGAATGCAATTTAATAACGGGCGGTACTGGTTATTCAGGATTGCTTGAATGCAATAAAATAACAGGTAATTCGGGATTGCTTTAATGCAATTAAATAAACGGCGGTGGTAAAAGGTAAAGGTGTAATGCATCATTACATTCCCCTCCATCTTTCGGAGACGCGAACCTTCTCGTCTTTTAAACTGGTAACGGTAGTTGAAAAACTTTCATAGGATATTACTTAATCCATCGGTGTCCATCGGTGCTACGGTAGGGTACATTCGGTATTTCATATGTCAGGAATTTTATTTTTGGTTGTTGGGTATGAACCCATTCATCGGTGCTACCCGCAAAAGGCGCAGTAGTTTGTGAATGGTTTGGAATCATCGGTTGTGGGGTCTGACCCAGTCCATCGTTGGCCATCGGTGCTACCCGCAAAAGGCGCGATAGTTTGAAGATGATGAAGTGATGCGGCTGCAATCATTGGCCAGAATATATGATCTAATCCATCGATGTCCATCGGTGCCACCCGCAAAAGGCGCGGTATTTCTTGAGTGGAATGGCATTATCATAGGCGGGACTTTCCCTACGTTCCACGGTGCTGTCTTCTGGATTTTTTTTGTTGTTTTTGGTTTTGAATTCATTCTTTTTTCGAAATTATTTTTCTTGTTTTTTAGTTTTTTTTTTTTTTTTCTTATATTTTTTTTTCAATTCATTGTTAATTTTTTCTCTTTAATGTTTTTATTTATTGGTTAATTCTTTTCTCTTGTTTTTTTTTTATTTTGTTATATTCACTTTTAAATGTTTTTTTTTTTTTTGTTTTTTTTTTTTATTCTGTTTAATTCATTTTTAATGTTTTTTCTAAGATGTTTTTTTTTTTGTTTTGTTTCTTTTTTTTTCTACATTTTTGTTTCATTGATCTTTTTTTTACGTTTTTTTTTTGTTTTGTTTCTTATGACTATTAAATAAAAATACTAACACTTCTCTGTTCTGTTTTATTTTTTGTGGGGGGGGCTCGTCTTTTACGGATATTAGTTGTTTGAAATCGGCACAAAGTCTCCATGATCCATCCTTCTTTTTTACGTGTTCTATGGGGGAACTAAATGGACTACTCGAAGGTCCAATTTTGCCACTTTGCAATAACTCGTCTGTTTGTTCATTGATCACCTTCTGCATCGCTGGGTTGCGCGGGTAATATCTTCGCTTAAAAGGTTGGTCAGACGGTCAAATCTCGGTAGTTCGTTAGCAAGAAAATAAGCTAGGATGGGGTTTTCATTCTGGGATAGCTGGTCACTGGTTACTAGAGTGGACAATTCGTCTGTCCATGGCAGATGACTGTCATGTAAATGTAGTTTGGTCTAAAATATCTACTCCAATGATCGCATCTTGTGACATATCTTTTAAGAAGGTCGATTCGCCACGAATGCGCTTGTCCTTCAGGTTGAACGTAATTAAGTAGTGTTCCCTTGTGATCACTAGGTCTCCATTTGCTAGTCTAATACCCAAACGCTCATATCGGAACAGGCGTGTTGAGGCGCTGCAACTTTTTCCGGATTGCTTGGCCAATAAAGGTTTTGGTTGAGCCAGTGTCTATTAGGCAGACCAACCAATTTTTATTGGAATGAAGTACCTAGGGTCTGTCCAATGAGCTTTGGCATGGTGTATCTCTAATACTGACTTTTCGTGATATTTGGACTGGATGGGTGACGGAGGTTGCTCGTGATTCTCAGAGACTTTATTCATTGCGTTCATGGCAACGCGCTTTGGCGTGGGGGTTCGGTAGGTAACATGTCTCTAGTAGTGTGTCCACCAACGATTGTGTGGATTGGCAAGGCAACACGGTTGTTGGATTTCACTTTTTCTATTAAAGTTTGGTCGGTCAGGACTGGTGAATGCTGGGGAACTTGGAAGATCTATTTTTAAGGTGGCTATTTCATGTGGGTCTTCTTCTTTGATTTCAAATACCACATTGAGTGGTTGCTCTGGTCTAGGATTGCTTAAAGCAGAAATTCTATTATTCCAATCCTGTGAGGTTCTTCTGTGTTGATGACAAGGACAGTCCTTAGTCAGGGGACCATCTTCTCCACCGAAGGGAATCGCTGCTTACATTGCCAGCAATGAGTTAGGCGGTTATATGGAGTAGTGTTACGGGAGGGTGGCTGAATATTTTGTGCTACTCCAACTGGTCGTGGGGGTCTGGTTGAAAATCTCTTCTGCGGATATGAAGACGATACTCTGTTCTGAGGCTGTCATAAATCCTATCCACGTTCTCCTCTTAAGTCATTTTTGGGTGCTGTTGGCCCTTGTGTTCTTCGCATTATTTCATTCTCCAATTTGTGGACAAAGTGAGTGGGTAGGAAATATCGAAGAAACGCTTGCCGAAATTGTTCCCAAGTGCAGAACCCCGAAATATTTCTGGTAGTGTTCTGGTCTGGTGGAATCGTATACTGGTGGTTCGACTTCGTCTGAAAATATACTTTCGTGAACTAGTTGCGAGATTTCCTCACAGAGATTCTGCGTTGAACGGCGGGTACGGGATTCCTTGATAAATGTGCTGAATCTTGTTCGAAGAGTGGCTACAGTACCTTCTGATAATAAATTCCTAGATGCCATTTTATCAATCAATTCTTGTTTCTTGAGTAAGTATATCCATGCAATATTAGCAGTTACATCAAAGTCATCATTTGGGTCATCCATTTTTATGCGGGGTTTGTAGGTTACGGGATCTGGTTTGAGTTCTGGCTGAACTGTCTTTTCAGTTCTCGATGTATGGTTATTTGACGGGAGGCTTCGCCTTACGGGTATACTGGAGCATTTGGAACGTCTATTTGGTGTGGACATCAATGAGATTTGGTTCTTTTGGAACGGTCGGTCGGTCGGTACGGGTGTGTGAATCAATCTTCATTGAAGTCCCTGCTCGGGCGCCATTTTGTGAGATGCATTTTGTGAAAGGCTGAGGTATGCTCGTCGGATCCAGGGTCTTAATAAAGAAACAACTAACTTTAGTGGGTTTTTGAGGTTCTTTATTGTTTTTGTTCTTTTTTATTATTAATTACTGGTTCTTTAATTCATTTACAATTTTGTTACAATGTTTATGTTCACTTAATTAGTTTATACATTATATAAATCCAAAATTCATAGAGCTTAATATTAAGGGACTGAGATAGCAGTTGTCACTATAAACCACAGTCTGAGATAGCAGTTGTCACTATAAACCACAGTCTGAGATAGCAGTTGTCACTATAAACCACAGTCTGAGATAGCAGTTGTCACTATAAACCACAGTCTGAGATAGCAGACGTCACTATAAACCACAGTCTGAGATAGCAGACGTCACTATAAACCACAGTCTCAGATAGCAGTCGTCACTATAAACCACAGTCTGAGATAGCAGACTTCACTATAAACCACAGTCTGAGATAGCAGACGTCACTATAAACCACAGTCTCAGATAGCAGACGTCACTATAAACCACAGTCTGAGATAGCAGACGTCACTATAAACAACAATCTGAGTTAGCAGATGTCACTATAAACCACAGTCTGAGATAGCAGATGTCACTATAAACCACAGTCTGAGATAGCAGACGTCACTAACTAACTACTTTAAAACCTGGGCTTCCACTGTCAATTCTGGAACCCTAGTCTTTGCAAAAGTTGGAGCTCTACCAGGTACTCTAGATTGGTACTTTTCTACTATGGTTGATCTCTCATTTCTTATGTTCGTTCACGTTGCCTTATAGACATTTGCGTAAAAACTGGTTGTGAATTATAAAACTTACAGAAACAATCTCATAATAAAATCCTACCAAAGTTCTTAACCAGTGGTGGTTTGTGTGATTATACATAGTAAAGGTGTGTGGTATATGGAAAAGGGTATTTGTTTGGAATTTATACCAAATAATGAACTCTGGCTATAGAGTAAATTTAACGGTCAGGATTGCTTGAGTGCAATTAAATAAACGACGGCGATTCTGGATTGCTTGAATGCAATTTAATAACGGGCGGTACTGGTAATTTAGGATTGCTTGAATGCAATAAAATAACAGGTAATTCAGGATTGCTTTAATGCAATTAAATAAACGGCGGCGGTAAAAGGTAGAGGTGAAATGCATTATTACACTATACTTTTCTACCAAAAAGGTCAATAAGTTATGGTTTGACAATGGCGCACTTTGAAGGGTCCATCGACTGAGGACACATTTTTATACAGATATTAAAGTCCCGCACTACAATGCGTTATCAGAAACCATATTTTTCATGGCTTATAATTTTGAAATACAAACAAAAAAAGAAGATCCAACCAACTTAGAACCTCTTCCTCTATTATAAAAGCATCTCAATAAAAATATACTTTCCCATGGTATATTTATTGTTGTTACGCAGCATTTCGTATGCCCTAACATTGTAATTCCAAAACTCACACACCCCCAATACGATTTCATAAAACGGATATACCGAAAATCTCTATCGGTATAGATGTATATACAGGATATCCTGGGACGCACTTCAACGCCTTGGTATGGAAAAACATGTAAGCTCATTCAATTGCCCATCATAGTGCCTTGAGCTTTCTGGTTTGTATACCATACATAGATTCATATTCTTTTACCGGGTATCCTTTTTTGATGGGATAGGAAGTCCATAAACAAATGTTGTTTTGTACTTTTGTTGGGTTTCCGTTATACCATTGAGAAAGTTAACCAAATGGAAAATAACTTATGCATGCAGTCCTGATTGAAAAACAATGAGCAGTGATAAGGACTGAAATTGCTTTTGGGAAGGTTAGTAGTAGATATAGGTGTACAGAAATACATACCAACAAGGTAAGGTTAAGGTATAGATAGGATAGAGCCTCTCCAGGATCTTTGTTTGCTTAGCTCCCCAGAGAAGCTTTTACTTTTGTGGTTGATATGGGCGTTCTAGTACCTACAACATTCGTGTTAACGGGAATACACCTTACAGTTTATATGATACATATTATATTCCTTGCATGAAATCACATACTTTGCCTTGTTGTTGGTTTCATTTGCGCTGTTATGTTGGTTGGTAGGAATAAGCTTGTTCGTTTGAGTAGAGAAAGTTTAAATTCCGGAACATCATAGGAGTAGGTGTAGTGTTTATGGAGGTATCAATATGAAAGCAAACTGAGAGTAAGCGGAAGCATTTACACAACAAAATTAACAAAAATTGTTCTTATTGACACTTGGTACCACGCCACCTAGCAGTCAAAGCGTGAACCCTGTATGTGATATAATTTTCTTTTTTTTTTTCGATTTCGTATTCAATCTTTTTCCCGTAATAGAAAACAAAAAAGAGTCCACAATAACATTACTTTTTCTAATTCCTTTCAATGAAAGGGTATTCAATATTCATATTAAAATTGCAATTGAATAATTAAGTATATGTGAGTTTGTAAATCAAGCGTAAATATATCGAAACTTATAAATAAAATGCTTTACTTCGTAGGTGAAAAATGTAAACAAACTACCTTTACAACGAGAAACAACAACAATAATACTTGGTTCGAAAAAAAAAATCAAGACAAAGGCGTAGCTAGGATTATTAATAATTTATATGAAATGTTTGTTTCAGAAAAATTATTTTTTATTTATTGCTCCTTCTACTCCAGATTTTTCATATTCGATATAGGAGTGGAACAGAATCAATAAAAAAGGAGTAACTCTGAACTACCAAACGAAATCGAAATAAATTTATAATTTAATTTTGTTCATGTCAAGTTGGCACAGATTTCTACATTCAAGCCCTGGACACAGAGGACGCGGTCTGGCGGTACGGTCAGAACACGTCGTTGACCGCCGCGTTCTATAATTTCAGACAGAACGCGGTCAGCTTTCGGCATTCAAGTTTCGTATGTTTTTCTGCTGAGCAGTTGGTCGGAGTGCAGCAGTATAATTAAAACAAAAATATGAGCAGCAGCAGCAGTTTTGACGAAGATGAAGTGCTTCTTCTGCTTACACTTGCAATCAGAAAAAGACGAAAATGGGTTCATGAGATAAACAAAAAAAAATCTATTTCTTCCCCATGTCTTCGTCCTTTTAGCAACTTCTTCTTACTCCGGGTGCTTGCAATCATATATGAATATGTTTGTTCGAACTAATTCGATCGGAATTTCAATGTCACACATCTTATTTTCTTTTAATTTGTCTTAAAATTGGAAAAGAAAACGAATAAAAATAAATTAAACAGAATTATCAAAATCAATACAAAATAATAATCTCCAGCTGTTTTCAGAGGTTTGTTTTGACGTTTGGTATTTTTCGACGCTTGGCCGTCACGTTCTTTGTACAAATTTACAAAACTTATTTTCCCATCGCGTTCTATTCTTCGCCGCTTAACTTGTTCGCGTTCTATTTGAATAACAACAAGTGATTCTACACAAGACAAAGAACGCGACCGTCAAAAATGTCGAACGCACCGCCAGACCGCGTCCTGTGTGTCCCGGGCTTAAAGATAGTGAAGACTTTTAGTGCGAATTTGCTCATTTTCTTTTGGAGTTAGAACGCGGACAGGAACATCAGAAAAAAGGCTTTTTTGTGTGGATATTTCACATCTTGCCAATAACTATCAACTGTCAAAGTGAAAGGTGTTAGTTTTCGGATTTTAGACATTTTGCCACCACTTTCAACTGTCAAAATGTCAAGTGCGATTTTTTCGGCATCCACTGGACTTAGAGTGCTGTCTGAGACAGTAGGAAATCCCACCCTCCTAAATCGATTGGCGCCCTCGGATTTCGACATTTCGACACTTAACAAATTGAAAAGTGAAATTTCTCGGTTTCTGTTGGTGCTAAAGCGCTGGCCGAGAGAGTGGATAATTCCACCCTCCTTAATAGTTTGGCGCCCTCAGATTTTCACATTTCGACACCCGACCGGAACCCACAAAAAAGAGGAGCTTTAATATCAAGTATTTTTTTTTTAAATTTTTGTTTACTGACAAAATATTTAAAAATAATATTTCATTTAAATTCATGGAAAACTCTAGTTCTTTACATGTCTTTCCTTCTACACACATGATATCATTTTGACGGCGACATTCATCCATTTTAGAAAACCACAACAACAACACAGGTCTGTTTACATTTGTATCGGCAAAATAAAGCAAATAAGAATTAAATTTCAATAATATTTTCCTCTTGATTTACAAACTAACATATTTTATTATTCTATTGTAATTGTGTTATGTATGCTCGTTCATATAAAATAATTTGGTAAAACTAATTTTTCTTAGAGCTGTTTTTGGTTTCCCTTTATGGGAAATGCATTGAATGTTTAATCGAAAAAAAATTTATATCACATACAGGGTACTCTTTGTGAAATGCAGACGCGGCGGAGGCGGCGTAGAACGCAACTTACCAAGTCAAAAACTATCCCAATTCAATGCAGCACACTGCAAGAGATGCACTTTCTCTGCACTTGCTATAGAACTTTGAATCTAGTTCAATATTCTAATTCTAATGCGCTCGCAAACAATTGCATCATACATACAATGTATGACCTCCCCTCCAATTTGTAAAACAAATAACACACTACTGCGACCACGACGACGCACGGGTGTTGCAATTGCAACCATGCGCGGGAGCAAGGTGGCCCGCTTGCAAACACTCGTCGTCGTCGCAGTAAAGGAGAGTGTTATTAGTTTTACAAATGGGACGTTGAGACCAATATATTGTATGTATAATGAAACTGCGTGTGCGCATAATGATTATAAATAAAATAAATAAATCGGGTGGCACAACGGCTCATGAAGAACCAGGGCCTAGTGACTAACAACTCGCAACCATTCCTGTGTGCGCCTTTCGACAGGAATGGAAGGGACCTACAATTTTATGCCGAATCCGAACGGCTAGACGAGAAGCACTTATTCGTGACAAGTGATACTCTTGGAGGATTTGTCAATTCCTCGCAAGAAGTAGTACCCCTGAAAAAAAACTTTGTAGTTTTTTAGGTGGACGAGGCTGGGAAGCGATCCCAGACCTCCAGCGTGACAGTCGAACGCACTAACCATTACGCTACGGGCTACTACGCGCATTATGATTAGCACATTAATATTGAACTAGATTCAAAGTACTATAGCAAGTGCAGCTACAATGCATATCTTGATTTTCTGGTTGCGGTGTGCTGCATTGGATGGGGATATTTTTGCTATATAAGAACAATTTTTGCGATTTTAATTCTAAATGTTCACAGGCAGCAGTGGTGACGAATATGGGAACTCCGTTATCGACAGCAGCAGCATCAGAAGTAGCAGCAGCCATAGGTAGGTAGGTAGGTAGAAATGGCGGCAGCGGGAGTTATATTACATTATATTCCATATAACATAATATTTATGTATACAACTGTAGCAGCCAGACTATAAATTATAAACTTGAAAGCAGCATATCCAACCAACATATTATACTTCGGTACAGCATGCCAACAGATGATACAGCATAGCAACAGGAGATGATCACACATCGAGTTGTTTGTATCTTACTCATCATTATCATCATCATCATCATCATCATCATCATCATTACTCATTACGGTGGGTACTATCAGCTGTGTACCTATCGATAAGAATCGAAGCCAAGGTTTGGTACAGTATGTATTATGCTAATGTAGTTAGTTAGAATTGGAGAATCAAATAAAAAGGTTGTCTTAAAATTAACTTAATGTGTTATTACTTTCTCTGCTGAAAATTAGTAAGCCTAACTCTGCCGAATTTAAGTAAGCAACATAACTGGCGCAGTCGGTGCAAATTTTGAATCGGATTTAAAAGTGAAAAATCTAAATAAAAGTAGCTTCTAAAAAATCCAAGATTTGAAGGTATTAGAGAAGTTTTAATTTCTTGATGCCAAGAACCTCGTCCTCAAGCCTGGGAAACACAAAGCGTGGAATCTTGTGAAAATTACAAAAAATAAAGATCCATAGTTCTTTGTATCAAAAGTTGAATTTGGTTCATAAGATAATATACATATATGTGTAAGAATTAAACATAAAAAGTGTAAATTACCTATACGAATAAAAAAAAAAAAATCAAAACATTACTTCCATTTCAATTACCTAAAACAAAAAGTTGAATAAACGTCCATATTATTATTTCAACGTTACATATCTAAAAAAAAAAAAAAAAAAAAAAAAAACTAATTCATTTATTAATTACAAAAATATATGAATAAATAAGAAATCTCAATAATAAACTAGAATAAATGCTTTGTAATCAAAACGTGTAAAAACAAAAAAGTAAAAACATTGTATATATAACGTATTTGTAAGGTTGTAAGGTAAGTCCTTGTTCTTAGCATTTTTACTGGGTTATGTTAAATAAAATAAAAAATCGAAACGAGAAGAATAAATCCTTCAAAGTAGAGTATAAATCCTTTAAAATAGATCTAGAAAAAATAAAAACATACAATCTAGTTAAGTTCGATACTTGTTCGAGTAGTAACAATAGTGATAGCGACGACAGTCATATCAACGAAAAGCCTTCTGTAGAAATAAAAGAACAAAGCCAAGCTTCAGTTATGTCAAATCCCGCTTTAGAAGTCTTTAATTCACTGCGAATTCCAGACGCAGTGAAAGATATCCCACCTTTCGATGGAAATCCGCGTTTGTTATTTGATTTCATTAACAATGTTGAAGAGATTTTAAGTTTAATGCCACAAATTAACGGTACAAATTACGCAAACATCATTCTAAGAGCAATTCGCAATAAAATAACTGGTCCAGCGAATGAAGTACTAAATATGTACGGTATTTCCACTGATTGGACTGATATCAAGAACAATTTAGTAGTTCATTACGCTGACAAAAGAAATGAAACAAGTCTAATCCGGGATTTACACCAAATAAGGCAAGGAGTAGACAATGTGGAAACATTTTATGCCAAAATTGTCGAAATCCTATCCACTATTATGAATCATGTCAGGTTGCATGAAAAAGAATCAACTGTTGTTGTAGCCAAAAAGACACTCTATGAAGAAATGTGTCTAAATTCATTTTTGTCAGGGCTAAGGGAACCTTTCGGTTCTACAATACGTGCAATGAGACCATCTAAGTTGACAGAAGCTCTCTCTTTTTGCCTAGAAGAACAGAATCGATTTTATTTTCATGGTCAACAAAATTTTCAAAGAAATCCTCAAATTAGACAAAACCGTATTAATGAGTCTTTTTCAAATCCACGACCAACCGTTAAAGCTCCGCAGGTCCCATATAGAGTTGACTATAAATATTCTCATCCAACACCCATCAGACCAACCCAGACATTTTCAAACACAAACCTTACACCATCTAAACAAAATTACAATAGACCAAATACTCCGAATATCCAAAACTATAATACTCCTCAGAGTCTCAACAATAACACTCATACTCCTTATGTTAAGCCAAGTACAAGTTCCAAATCTTACCTGGCATCTGAGCCTATGTCAGTTTCTAATGCTTACACTCAAAAGCAGTCTGCAAACCATCCTCAATCTAAAACTCAACAGTTACATAACATCGAAACAAGTTATTATACAAGCGAAAATCAGCCTTTAGAGCAGGAAAATTATTCAGAATCAAGTTATTATCCAAATCAAAACACACTTTTAGTTCCTGAGCAACACCAAAATCTTTATGACCAAAACTACCACCAGTGTCTAAATGATCCTCTTAGTTCAAATCTTTTAAATGAAGCTGTAGTTGATGATACAAATTTTTAATTACCTGCTTCGGACAATCTATAGGTTACATAGACATAAACAACTATAACTCAAATCTTTTGCCATATTTGAGCATAAATAGCATCAGCAACAAGCCATTAAAATTTTTAATAGACACTGGCAGCAATAGGTCATTTATATGCCCTAATGTAGCTCACTTTCTTAAATCAAGAACTATAAAAGCAATTGGGATAAAAACAATTTTCGACACCAAATTTGTTAATAAAGAAATCGTTTTAAGAGGGTTGCCTGAGCTCTATACACAAAACCACTTAACCTTCCTGATTTTTAAATTTCATAATTATTTCGATGGTTTAATCGGCATTGATATCATGAGAGACCTTGGGCTAACAATCGATATGAGAAACTCAACTCTGAAAATTAGAAACATAAGTATTCCTTTAAGTTTCAAGCCAAACATTATGTCAAAACCTTATATTGTTTCAGAACTAAGTAAATCTATTTGTCTATTGCCAGTTGATATTGAATCTGGAAGCGTTTATATAGAACCAACTTATATTGCATCTGATTTGATGATTTCAGAGGGGTTGTATGAAGCTCGAAATTGGTACTGCTTAATTGAGGTTGTAAATAAATCGAATTCTCAACAGACCTTTGTAGTTGAGCAGCCAATTCAAACACAGCCAATAGACAATTTTATAGAAGTTCATAACTATACCATAGAAAACTCACAAAACATTGAACCCATAAACGTAACACCAATTATAAGAACAGATCATCTCAATGAAGAGGAGGAAAAGGCAATTAAGCACCTTTGTTATAAATATAAAGACATTTTCTTCAAGGAGGGTGAAAACTTAACGTTTTCCAACTCCGTTAAACATGAAATTAAGACCACCGATGATGTTCCGATTTACTCAAAATCTTATCGATATCCTTATGTTCATAAGGAAGAGGTGCATAGACAGATAAATGATTTGCTCAGTCAAGGTATTATTCGTCCTAGCTTTTCACCTTGGTCCTCTCCAATTTGGATTGTTCCGAAGAAAAGAGATGCAAGTGGGAAGGATAAATGGAGGTTGGTAATCGATTACCGAAAATTGAATGAAAAAACCATCGACGACCGTTATCCTATTCCCAATATAACAGATATTCTCGATAAGCTGGGTAAAAGCATTTACTTTACTACACTTGATCTTGCCTCAGGGTTTCATCAGATCGAAATCAAAAAAGAAGATATCACTAAAACAGCGTTCTCAGTTGAAAACGGTCATTATGAGTATGTTCGAATGCCTTTTGGCCTGAAGAATGCGCCTTCAACTTTTCAGCGTGTTATGGACAATGTTTTAAGGGAACTTCAAGGCAAAATCTGTTTAGTGTATATGGATGACATTATAGTGTATTCCACCTCACTACAAGAACATATAGAGAGTCTAAATGCTGTTTTCGAAAAACTAAAAGAAGCTAACTTAAAGATTCAAATTAATAAATCAGAGTTCTTACGTAAAGAGGTATCATTCTTAGGACATATGGTTACGCCTAATGGAATCAAACCAAATCCGGACAAAATAAGTGCAGTCCGAAAGTTTCCACTCCCGACTACACAAAAACAAATAAAATCTTTCCTCGGTCTCCTAGGCTATTATAGGAAATTCATAAAGGATTTCGCTAACCTGACAAAACCTTTAACAGAATGCCTCCGAAAAGGAAATAAAATTGCTTCAGACTCTAAGTTTATAGGTTGTTTTGAACACTGTAAAAATCTTCTTTGTAACGATCCAATCCTACAATATCCAGACTTCCAGAAACCTTTCATCATTACTACAGACGCTAGTAATGTTGCTTTAGGTGCGGTGCTTTCTCAAGGACCTTTAGGTTCTGATAGGCCAATTTGTTTTGCAAGTCGGACGCTATCAAAAAGCGAACAAAACTACAGCACAATAGAAAGGGAACTTTTAGGTATCGTTTGGGCACTAAAGTACTTCCGGCCCTATGTGTATGGGAGAAGATTTAAGGTAGTTACTGACCACAAACCTCTGACCTGGCTTTTTTCAATCAAGGATCCTTGCTCAAAGCTTGTTCGGTGGAGATTGCGTCTCGAAGAATACGATTACGAGGTGGTCTATAAAAAGGGTTCACAAAACTCTAATGCCGATGCACTCTCACGTATCGAGGTAAATGTTAATGAAACAGAATTTGAAAATTTAGAAACTATGTCAATGCAAAATAATGTAGATGATTCTTCAAATGCATCAACTATACACTCAGCGCAGGAAAATTTGGACAATGGTATTCCAATATCCGAACGTGCAATTAATGAGTTTTCGCACCAAATTATTATCCGTCAAAATCCTTCAAAATCTGAAATATCTTCAAAATTTCAAATTTTATTCAAAAGAAAAAAGAGATACATTATAGAGCATTGTAATCCTGCAAATGAAACTATTGTAACCTCAATTTTAAAATATTACCTCAACACAAAAAGACAGACCGCCATTTTAACAGATGATGATACCTTTTCGGTAGTTCAAGCTGTTTTTACGAAATTCTTCCATCGATCACGTACAAAATTGGTTAGATGTACAATTTTTCTCAAAGACATTACGGAAAGGGATGAACAAGAAAAAATAATAAGAGACTACCACCGAAACTCTAATCATAGAGGCATGACGGAGTGCTTACAGCATCTAAAAAGGGATATTTATTTTCCTACCATGAAACATGTTATTTCAAAGATTATAAACAGCTGCGATATTTGTCAAAGGTACAAATATGATCGTAATAGGGAAAAACTAAAGTTTGAGATTACCGAAACTCCATCAAAACCACTCGAAATAATCCATATTGATGTCTACTCAGTACACAAAACAAATTTCCTTACTATAATTGATAAGTTTAGTAAATTTGCGAGTGCTTACGCATTAAATGCAAGAACAAGCATCAATCTAATAAAGTGCCTCCGGCACTATTTTTCACACCACGGTATTCCTAAAAAGGTAGTATCTGATAACGGAAGTGAATTTGTGTGCACTTTATTTAGAGAATTTTTAGAACTCTATGATATTGAATTTCATAATATTTGCGCAAAAACTTCAACTGGCAATTCTCCAGTTGAACGTTTTCATTCAACCTTGACTGAACTTATTCGCATTATTAAGGCTCAAAAGAAAGATACAACTATTGAGGAAGTCGTTGACGATGCTGTATTAACATACAACAATTCAATTCATTCAACAACGAAATTATCACCTTTTGAGCTTCTTTCGGGACATATACACACAAGGCAACCATTTCCATCCAAACCAAATTTTAGTACAGAGCAAGAATATCTAGAGCAACATAAAAATAACTACGAGCAGTTATCTAAAATAATTCATGATCAAAGTCTAAACCGAAAGGAGAATTATATAAGCAAACGTAATCAGTCACGTATGGACCCCCCTAGTTATGACCCTAATGAAAAAATATTTGAAATGGATGATAGACGTAATAAATTGGCACCAAAATTTAATGACCACATTGTCACTCAGAATAATAAAATTACAGTCGAAACAAATAAGAGAAAGGTTCACAAACAAAAAATAAAAAAAAAGGCGTTACAATGAAATAAATTTTATAAGTATGTAAAAAAAAAAAAAAAAAAAAAAAAAAAAAAAAAAAAAAAAACGGATTTAATTTTCTCTTAATATCGAACATAAAAATAAACAAAAAAAAAATAAACATAAAATAAGACCCAGTAAACAGGCTAATCAATGGATTTCTATTTTTTATAATTATTACGAAATTATGTAACCATGTATAATCTAACTGTTTAATCATAAACTATAATTTCAATAAATAGCTATAATTTACAATGAATTTTAAATTAATTTAATTTCAAGTACATAATGTAATTAAAGTAATAAAAGTAACAAAAAACTAACATAAATTTGATGCTTATCATGCAGAAATGACGATGCTAAGAAATGTTTGTAAATAAAATAAATATTTCCTTAATATGTAAAATGTATTCAAAGGTATTCACATAATTTGCAACAAGTCAAAATACACATCTACAAATAAACTTTCATGAACTTCATTCCGAAGTTCATGCTTAGGGGGGAGGAGTTATATTACATTATATTCCATATAACATAATATTTATGTATACAACTGTAGCAGCCAGACTATAAATTATAAACTTGAAAGCAGCATATCCAACCAACATATTATACTTCGGTACAGCATGCCAACAGATGATACAGCATAGCAACAGGAGATGATCACACATCGAGTTGTTTGTATCTTACTCATCATTATCATCATCATCATCATCATCATCATCATCATTACTCATTACGGTGGGTACTATCAGCTGTGTACCTATCGATAAGAATCGAAGCCAAGGTTTGGTACAGTATGTATTATGCTAATGTAGTTAGTTAGAATTGGAGAATCAAATAAAAAGGTTGTCTTAAAATTAACTTAATGTGTTATTACTTTCTCTGCTGAAAATTAGTAAGCCTAACTCTGCCGAATTTAAGTAAGCAACATAACTCGGGCAGTCTAGCCCATAGCCCAATTAGCGCGGAAGTGCGCCGTTTTGATACCATAACTCGTTTGAACCTGTGGATGGAATTGAAGAGAGAAAATATGGGCATATCCTCAGGATATCGTCCCTTTTTATTTAGTTTATAATTGGATTTTGTTGTAGCTTTTAGCACAATCATTAGAAAGTGGATCACTCACTCAACCAGATCAGCACCCGCACCCCCACCATCCACAGTTAGCCCACTAGGCAGTTCGCTGGCTGGCACTGGAGCGTCCACTGATCTGATTGGATGATCATCCGGCCGCTTTGAAATGCTTTTGTAACTTGCAAGCTTCCCTGATTGCCAGCAATTCAGCTTGAAAGACGCTAGCAAGGTCAGGTAGCCGAAAGGACCTAGATACATTTAGAGACTCAGAGAAGATTCCTGCACCAACGCTGCACACCATCTTTGAGCCATCAGTAAAGATAGTTGTGTCGAAATCTATCGTCATGACGTTATCATTCCAATCCTTCCTGGATGGAAATTTAACTTTGAAATCCTTACTGATACTCATTGTAGGGGTGCAGTAGTCAGTGGCAGTCACCGAAAACATTTCCATTGGAATCAAGTCTGTGATATTGCTGTGACCATAGGGTTTGGCAAACCAAGAGTTCGATTCTTTAAGTCTTAAAACGCTGCAAGATACAAGATATTTAATATGTAAATCAAGTGGTAGAAGGTGCAGAAAAACACTTAAGGCATCAGTCGGGCAGGATCTTATAGCCCCTGTCGTGCCAATGCTAGCAGTTCTTTGAACCTTCCTAAACCTGTCGATGTTATATTTTTTGTTAAGCGCAGGCCACCATACAATCGAACCGTATGTGAGGATCGGTCGTACCACGGCTGTGTACGTCCACAGGATCATCTTCGACTGAAGCCCCCACTTTTTACCAAAAGTTTTACTACAGGCATAGAATGCTATACAGGCCTTTATGACACTTTCTTCAATGTTCAACTTCCAATTTAATTTGGGGTCGAGAATAACACCTAAATATTTAGCTTTAGAGGAGAGTGTGAGTGTTTGGCCGTGGAGTTGGGGTAGAGTGAAGGGGTGTATCTTAGTCTTGGTAGTAAATAGCATCAGTTCAGTTTTGCTTTGGTTAACTCCTAGTCCACAGCTCGTGGCCCAGTTGCTGACCTTCCTTAAAGTCATTTCCGTGATCTCACTTAACACAGGAGTAAACTTCCCTGACACTAATATCACCAAATCATCAGCATATGCCACCACCTTTACTCCACATCTTTCCAACTTAACAAGAATTTTATACATGACCAAAAGCCATAGAAGAGGGGACAGAACCCCACCCTGGGTTGTACCTCTACTTACATGTTTGGTCGAGTATGTATTACCTAACGTAGCTTGAATCCGTCTGTCTCTGAGCATAGATATTATCCATTCCCTTATGTAGTCTTCTACACCACGCAGCAGCCATAGAAGAGGAAATCGTAAATTCAAGCGACGAGGAGATCACCTGTTGTTAGAAGACGTTGTCCAAAATAGACGATTTTGAGGTGATGATGTCGCTTCAACATCAACAGCAGCAGCAGAAACATCAAGAGCAGCAGCAGCACAATGGTCAACAGAAGAAGAAAGCGGTGAGGAGGAAGCAAGGGCCTTACACGGTGAATGGAGCAGTGAAGAAAGAACGCAACAGTCCAGACATCAACCGGATTATAAGAGAACAAGAGCCACAAAATGACGACGCACTTTTGTCGTATCTAGGATTGATCATCATTGATCAATATGGACAAACGACTTTCTAGTGAAGGCTCCGAATATAATCAACAGTATGCTCACACAAGCCCTCCTAGCGAAGAAATTCACTTTGAAGAGGATTATATACGAGACTCTACAAGTGGTTTCGTATATAATCGAAGAATTTGCACGCTGAAGGATAGAATTGAGCAACTGCTATTTGAAGGTAATTTAATCATGTTCATTTAATATTCTTAATTAAAAACATAGTTTCATTATAAAAGGTTTTCCAATAAGAGGTGTTATTTTGAAAAGCCCACTATTTTGGTAGTTGTCACTTTTGAAGCTGTAATTTTTTGACATTCGACAAGTAGAAACTTCACCATTAATACAAATAGAACAATACACGCTTCAACAACGCATTGAAATTATTAAAATTCACTATAAAAAATGCATGAAAATAATCCGGAATTTCATCGAAAAATCATTTTGACTGATGAGGTTCATTTTCACCTCGGTGGCTACCAGCTACGTCAACAAGCTAAATTGTCGCATCTGGGGCTCGGAAAACCCAAGATTTATTGTTGAAAAGCCTCTCCATCCTCAACGAGTAACTGCTTGGTGCGGTTTATGGTCCGGTGATGTCATTGGAACTTACTTTTTCGAAAATGAGGCTAGAGCAACAGCTACGGTGAATGGATTGCGCTATCTAGAGTTGATTAATAATTTTCTTTATGGCCGGAATTGGATGGTATTGATCTGGACAACGTTTACTTTCAACAAAATGGCGCTTCGTACCACACAAGCAACGAAACCGTCGATCTTTTACGGGAAAAGTTTCCGGACCGTGTTATCTCTCGAAGGGGTGATCACACCGAGATCTTGTGAATAAACACCTTGCGACTTCTTCCTTTGAGGCCACATAATAGATAAGGTCTACGCCAACAGCCCAGCATCGATTTAAGACCTCAAAGATGGAATTCGTGAAGCTATTGAGGGCATACAGCAGCCACTTTGCGATTTGGTGATGGAAATTTTCATGAAAAGGATAATGTTGTGTAAGCGTAGCCGTGGCGGCGATTTGGCTGATATTGTTTTCTATTATTAATGGCATACTTTCTTCTTTACATTGAAATAAACATCCGATCATCTATCTCAAAAAATCTTTTTGGAAAAACCTTTATTAAAAAATGCCATTCAATTACAGGATTTCGTCAGGTGCCTTGCAGACGGAGAATATTACATGATGTCTACGGAGCCAACAATATCTGTGGACAGCCAACATTGGATATTGGAGCGATACGACAAATCTTCAGCGGCAGCTATCTTGCTATCATCAGCAAACATAGCAACCACTTCCACATCGTGCATGACAGCAGCCGCAGATGTGCCTTCCGGAAGTTACTTACCGAATCCAAAAACAAGATCATCGGACGCCGATATTCTAGACGAATTGTTTCCTCGTATGAATACACGATCCAGCATTGGATTAATGCAACAGAGTATCTGCAAGCGGACGACAGAAAACTCCTGTACCTGGAGCACGCCACCGGGCGAGTCCGGATATTGAGTCGTGAAAATGGATATTTGCGACAGCGGACATACACAAAATACCGGATTTTTTACTACAACGACCAACATCGCCAGTAAGACATATTTTTTCAACTTCTGCTTGGTTAAGTTCAATGTATAAATTCCACGATATTAATAGTAAATTAATTAAAAATTGTATTAGAATTATAAATAATAAATTTAATGAAATGAATATTAGTGATTTAAATTTGTATTTTAGCAAATGTGAACCACAGCAATATTAATGATTACTACTATAATATAAATGATTCTGTAAAAATACTTGATAAATTATTAATGTATCAATTTAATAACAATACAAATAAAATTAAAATTTTTTTAACAGGTTTATATAATGTTCTGGACAAGAAAGTTCCAAAAAAAACTCAATATTCTGTTTTGCACCGCCTATTTCTGGCAAACATTTTTTCTTTAATTGTTATATTCATTATTTAATAAATGTTGGTCAAATTGGCAATTTCAATAGGTATTGCCGTTTTCCAATGATGTAATCTATTGATTGGCGTGTGATATTGTGGAATGAACCGGTGGTGATGGAACCGTTAGCTGCAGGAACCATAAAAATGATACTTGGTGGCGATACAGTGAATGCCAAGGTCAAGTATTCAGCCGATGCAGTAATCACTCCGACACCGGTAATTATTTTATCAAAAAATGAAATTTTTCCAAACGATGTAGCATTCTGATCGCGCATGTACACTTATCATTGGCGACCTTGTAGCTTATTAAAAAAATACAATAAAAACCCAACTCTTTGGCCAGCTATATCATATTGTAAATTAGAATAAGTAGCAAGTTGAAGCGTTTAATAATAAAATATTAATTACGGTTTTCCAATAGCGGTCCATATTTTGAGGGGCAAATTCCAATATTTTTTGTTTGTGGGCTGTTGTCAGATTTGGAGCTGGCGCTATTTTACCCCGTACTATCACTCCACTGCTTCTTAAAGTACGAAAAACCGTCGAAAATGAAACCTCTAACCCCAATTTGTAACAAATTTCCCTCAAAAAATGCACTGAATTAGATGCAACATTGATTCTTCGGCTCTTGTCGCGACGTGTTTGCATCTGCGGAACCCCGGTTCTTATTTTCGTTCCATAAGATTCTGGATCTTGTATGAAATTACGGAAATACGACCCATTTTCGAAATTTTCCTAAGAATTGCCCTACATCTTAGGATACTTGAACGAAAGTTTGGAATTTTGGCCTTTTCCATATGGCTTAAATGTGTACCATGAGGCTTCGTTGTTTGTCATCTCGAAACTCATAACTAAATGAAGCTTAAACGAGATTTGCATGGTGCGTTTAAACTTCTGCAATACCAAAAAATCTGTTTTTATTTTCTAAACTGCGCAAGGGAAAATAACGGGACTTTTTTTTGCTCAATTCACTTGTTTACTGATGCCATTACAAGATTTTTACAGGTGCATTTATACTTATGCAAAGCACTGTTCATGCAGAATATAACCGGATTTTATGTACTTGCTTTTTAGGTAGAACATTTAGAACAGTTTTTTCCTAATTGAACAGTCCTATACGGATGTCTCACACCCATAATAAAAAGTGTGATAAAAAGAAGACAAAGGAAAGAGAGAACATAGTGTCGTATGATGCTGAAATTGCATGGTTCTTATTAAATTTGTGTTTTTTGTGTACAGGAGACATACCTGATGGGGTACCGATACATGTCCAACAAGTTTTTACTAGGCTCGAGTGCTTGAAAAGTTTTCCTCGTCTAAATTTTCGGTACTGAAATTCAGCAAGGGCTTGTCAAGTATCTGACCAGTTTTCCTTGTCTAGATTTTCCCTATTAAAAACTTACTTGGGCCTTGTCCAAACTAGACAGAAACTTGGCATTTTTCCAGCCGTGAAATTAAATAAAATTAAACTTAGTTTTCTTTTATATTTAAATTGATTTATATGAAATTTACAATAATACCACACAACTTGGAAACAAAAAAAAATAACTCTGGTAATGCTAGATAGACTTGTTACTAAAACAGCCCTTCAAAATGCTGTAAAATGTACTCAAATATAGAAAGAAAAAGTTTAAATTAAATTGTCGTAAAGTGGTCGTAAGAACGTGTCGTAAAATTGTCATGAAGTAAACAAATTTTTTACTCTTTTTTTAAATACCTGGTAAATTGCCTAAAATTGGTTGTAAAATTGAAGGATCAAAAATTCTCATTTGTATCCCCTGTTTATGCTTACTTGCAGCTAATTTAGCTCTACCACCCCTGGAATGTAGTTAAATTAATAAAAAAAATCAAAAAGAGATTTATTGATAGTTTTCGTAAATTACTTATAAGAATGTCGAAAAATTGTCGTAAAGGAAACAAATAGTCATCACTCTTGTTTTTTTTGAATAATAACTGGTAAAGCTTATTAGACTCAAGTGAACTTAAGAAATGGTTAAGAATTACTGTAAATTGGTCCTACAAATGTCGTAAAATGGTCGAACTTATTAAAAAAAAAAAAAACACACTTGGTTATGCAAAACTTTACAGTCAACTTTGCACTACAATCTGTCAGTTTGTATTTTCAGTACAGGCCTTATGGGAGAGGTTTTTCAAACATACACGTTCTGACTGGTGTTTGCATTGCACTCAACTTATGCAATTGCCTGTTAAATAAAAAACAGAACCCCTGGCTTCCATTGAAATTGGTTTTGTAATATTCTATAAACCCACGTACATCCCATCATGACCTGTCTGCTCCGTGGTTGTGAGGAGACAGGAGACTGAAACAAGATACACACAATTTGCCTCTCGCTCGCTTAGTGTGTTTATTAAAAACAACACATTACCCGTGGTTTTTTGGCATTCTATAAATAGTACAGTAGAAAATCACCAAAAAAACGCATCCGCAGTAGCCTGGTTTTTGTATTTCAAAATTGGTTTAACTGAAAGAACACCTGTAAGAATATTAAAAAAAAATATATATATTTATGGGAATCAGAAGCAGTCAAAATTAACTTCACGAAAAAACTAATAGTAACCAACATTTGAGAATAAAATCAACAAAAATCCATTCGAGACTCGGAAAACTATTCGCAGTATGATTCTACTTTAACTTTTATCGGCAGTATTCATAATACCGATGTTGTATTTGTTATTAATGTAAAATCTTACTATGGATAGCTACTATGAAAAACTACTATGGATAGCTTTTCCAATAAAACACGGGTATTGATTCAGAGTTCCCATATGTCGGGGGATGGAAATTATAAAACATTTTTCTCTGGTTTTTGCTATGTAGCTTTCAGAATTATAGCTTTATAAAAGCTTTTAAGAGCATATATTTTATGTTTAAGGAAAAAAGTGCTGTCACTTCGAGTTTTTCTGCTTAAATCTTTTCGTTTGATTTTTTTGGGTTTTTTTTCTTGGTTAAAATGCTGATATACAATATTTGTTGGGTATTTTTTTAAGGAAGAATTACTATTTGAGCAAGTTTTTGATGGAGTTCGGTTGATTAATTAATTGCAATTTGAATTGCCAAATAGTTTTTTTTTTCTTCATGGAAATAAAAATAAAAAGAATAAGGTTTCGTGTTTATTGTAATATTTCAGCGACAGAAATCCAGCTAGTGATCCCGTTGACAATACTAAGTTCACTACTCCGGAGGAAGTCAGTAACATCATCCTCAGGAATCCACCGAAGAAGTCTTCAGGACCAGACAACATCTCAAATTTCGTTCTTAAAAGGCTTCCACAGTCGGTTATTATCTTCTTCTTCTCAACAACTGCATCAACAACTGCTATATTCCCAGCAAATGGAAACTGGCAAAAATTGTCGCTATCCCGAAAAAGGGCAACAACAATGACGTCTCTGGATATAGGCCAATCTCTCTCCTCTGCAACTTGAGCAAGATACTGGAAGAACTGATTCTCGGACGTCTCAAAACTTTCTCCAACAATAACGACATAGTCCCCGATATGCAGTTCGGATTCCGGCAGAAGCACTCCACCCTTCATCCTCTACTGTAAATGCAACATGATATTGCGTTCTCTCTCAACTGCCACCAGGCAACTGTCGGATGCTTTCTAGATATCGAAAAAGCATTCGACACTGTCTGGATACAAGGACTTATTCATAAGCTCAACCTTTTTCATTTTCCAGCCAATCTTATAAAAATAATTTATAACTTTCTTCATTCCAGGTCATTTAACGTCTAAATAGGAAGCTGCCAATCTACAATAAGAGCTGAAGTTGCACAAGGATCCAGACTTGGGCCATTCCTCTTCAACTTCTTTAGAGCAGACCAGCCACAGCCGGGAAACGCACAGACTCCCCTGTTTGCCGATGACTCCCTGACATAAGCCAAGTCCATCTCTCCAATACTTACTGCAAAGAAGAGTTGAAGCCCACATTGGACGACTCTACGAGTTCCACCAGCGCTGCGGCTTCAAAATAAACTCAGTCAAATCTGAACTGATATGTTTCAGACGACCTAGCAGCTCCGGGAATGCAAAAGGACGCTCAGCCACTAAATGCAGGAACACGATGATCAGCCTACCTGACGGAACACAGCTTGCAGCCAGCAAAAATGTTAAATACTTGGGAATACAGTTTAACGAACTGCTGCGGTTCAATCCTCATACAGAAACAGTCCTTAAAAAAGCAAACTTCGCCTTCCACCGCATTCATCCGCTCATGCGAAATCAGAACGGACTTAGTCAGAAGACAAAGCTACTCCTCTACAAACAGCTAACTAGGCCGACTTCACCTACTGTTTCCCCATCTGGTATACGGGGACAAAATCCCATATCAACAAACTGGCAGTATTCGAGAGGAAGATCTTGCGGCTATGTACAGGATTGCATTAGCACAGGATACGTAGGAAACACGTGAGCAATATTCGACTCTATGAAGAAGCCAAGATAATTCAACTGGACAGATACCTCATTCAATCCAGCCGAAGATGCCTGCAGAATATAACCAACCCCCCGAACCCTCTGATAGAAAGAGTGATAAACCAACCGATACATCCTGACCAGCGGTACCTCACAGCAATGGAACTTCTGGATGAGGAACTGATATCAACGATCGACGAAGGGAACATCCCCTTCTACGCTGACCCAGGGTCAGCTCACTACCGTGGATAAAACCACACCCCCTCCCCCAACCATTCACCAACATGACAACCGGACCTGAACAACCCGAGAGAAGTAGCTGCCAATATATCCATAAAATATATTTTTAAAACCCAATGACAACTAAATGTAAATTAAGCTTAAAATAGTAAACAATGTAAAAAAGTTAGGCCCCTTTCTGTGCCAACAAATTACTAAGAAATACTAATGTATACTTTAAGATAACTAACGTTAAACAAATTGTAAATACTAAAATTTTTGTTCAATTAAAAATCGTTAAAATCGTTTATTGTAATATTTTACCAAGGTTTTATAAAATAAAAGTTTTTTCCTTTCTAAAAATTCTAATAAGGCATTACTAATCCTTTTTCCTGAAATAAATCTTATAATCTAATCTAACCTAATCCTTAAAAGTCAGAAAAAAGAAGAGAGTAGCAGCAGCAACTACTCGCCGGAGTGATAAAATATTTTTGTTTTTAATTCAATTTATTTTGTCTGTGATTTATTTTTACCTAAAAAGAGATAAGGCCTTCTGGGGAACTCTTATAAAAACGCGCCTAGATAGATTTTATTTTTATTTGCATTTACATTATTTTCTTAGATTTAGTTTACTATCTACATTTTTTCAGTTTATGAATTTAAATTAGCAGTTGGTAGCCCTACTGACATTTGAATGAGAGAGAAGAGAGAAATATGTCAATTTATAATCTGCGATACGGCAACCATTGAAATTGCAAAAGCTTTATAAAAAAAGAGATAGCTAACTGAAATCCATAAAAGTAAGGGTGAGAGACAAACACCCTATCTTTCCTGTACTGAAAATACGAACTGAACAGAGTATACCACCCTTGAAAAAAGATTAAAATTAACACAAAAATAAATAGGGAATTCATTAATTATTCTCGTAAATTGGTCGTAAGAATGTTGTAAGATTGTAGGTGTTCAATGAAACAAATTTATCACGCTTTCTTTTCTCAAACAATATCAAGTATTACTTAAAACAATCAAATTAGCAAACAAAAGAAGATTTGGCAACTATTGCTGTAAATTGGTTGTAAAATTGTTGTGAAGGAGACAAATTGTCGCACGAGTTTTAAAAAAAAAAAATAGCTAATGGTTATGGCAACTCGACAGTAAACTCAGCACAATGATCTCAAAATACCTCAAGTCCTCTCAAGAAAGAAATGGGAATTAATGTGTAAGTAACTGTCGTAATTAAGTGGTACAAATTATAGTGAAATAAACAAATTTGTCCCACCTTTTTTATGAATACCTCTTACTGCACTACCACCCCTCAAAAAAGGCTAATATAAACTATATAAAAAGACAAACAATTTGTCAATACATATTTGTCATAAATGTGTCGTAAAATTTTCGTTAAGGAACAAAATTGTTCCGCTTCGTTTTAAAGTTTGTCAAAAACCCTGGTAATGATGGCACAGTGGATATAGTGTTTGACTGCTAACCTTAACGTGTGGGTTCAATCCCTAGTCTAGGTAGCATTCTTTTCTTTAATCCCAAACTTCAACTGGATGCCACCCGTGGAATTTCATGAGATAATTAACATCTAATTCTCAATCCACTGTGCCAACAAAATCTTTCCTTTCCTTCTATTTCTTCTAACTATACTCTGTTCAAGAAAAATTGTCAGTACAGGGAAGATAGGACGTCTGTATCTCTGCCTGGTCGCATTGGCTTTAATATACCTATTTTTCAAGTAAAAGCTCTCATAGGGTTTCCGTACTTTGCATTATATCTCACCGTAATTAATTCTGTTCTCAAAAGCTTGAAAACAGAAAGCTATTTTATAAAAACCACTGAAAAAGCTCTTTTGTAATGCTTTCAATGGGTAAGGTAACTCTGTTGCAATATATTTTTTTTAGCTCACACAGCCAAATGCCAGAGTAGAAAAGAAACGCTTTGGGCATGCAATGAAGACGGTCATGGTGGAGTGTACGATATTTTGCAGGGCATTACAACAACAATTCCTGTACGTTGTTCAGTGGTGTAGAATCTTTTTAATTGGCAGTTTTCTCAATTCAGTGTCGTGAAAGTATTTTGTCTCCTAATAATGATACAGATTATTTTGTAGCTAAAATCAAAAGAATGAATGCTATTCGAGAAAAACTAACTCAAATTTAACTAAAGATAGTGTCAACCCTGCAAGTGGTCGATGTTTGGGACCTAAGCCCGGCTGGAAAAATACCAAGTTTTTGTCTAGTTTGGGCAAGGCCCTAATAAATTTCTGTAGGGATAATCTAGACAAGGAAAAGTTGTCGGGAGCTTGATAGTTATAGTACAATAAAAAAGTTCTACCTCAATGAGAAATATACACAAAATTGTGTTCCCATAATTTTATAATAAATCAGAAAGAGTTACAAGCGTATTTAGATCTCCGAAATTCATAACTCATCTCCAAATAATTACCAACAGAAATACATAGTTATAATTACTTGTTTAGGCAAAATACTTAACAATTCAAACAGACATACATAAATGCCTACTTATTTGTATGCGCTCGCATATCTTCCTTACAAAATGATTTAAATGTTTTCTTATACCAAAAAACTCTTTCTATATCAGACATTTTATTTTATAATTAAAACTGCTGCACAACTGATAGACAAAGTAGAAGTAGGTAGGCTGAGACTCATAAAATACATTTAAGTTTGATAAATTGCAAAACTTCTGCATTTTCAATTAAGTTTTTCTAGCAAAGAAATAGAAAAGGAATTTTTGAGAGAAAATTTTATTTCAAGTTTTGCAAAACAAAAAACAAAAAGTGATTTTACTAATTTACGAGTAAGTATCATCATTATGACTAGGAGAAAATAATTTAAATCAGTGATATGAGTACCTACCTATCATTAAAGCTTCGATGATTTCTGTCTGAGTACTTGAAATTAAAAATATATTTCTTCGTTTGTTATTTATGCCTTATGACAGCGGATAGATATTATAAGCACTTAATATGACAAGGACCTTACACTCTTCTGTCTTCCCACGTTCTAATCCCATTCACTCATCACTTTGTGTGTTTTTTCGTTCTTTGAAACACTAGACCTAAGATAGCTTCATTCCAGTGCGATATACTTTCATCAACCGTTCGTTTTAGTGGACATTTTGACATTTTCCTAATTTACTTCAAATTAATCCGGCTCATCTTTATTTCGTGTGATGCGAAAGTACTCAAACAGAGAATTCTTGGATATGTACCTACCTTCCTATTCCATCTCAAATATCTTTACCAACAACCACTCTAACCGTCTGTCAAGAATATTAAATACCCTAGACTTACATCATCTTATAGCCATTTCTTTTTCTCGTCAAATCTTTTGCCGTATTATTATTTCTGTATATATCCTCTCCAAATGGGATTACACAAAAACACTTTTCCTCCCGAAAAAAAATAAGTGTTTATCCTGTCGTCTGTCAAAGGATTCAATTTCGCAACAACTATAAGTGCCATGTAATCTCTAGCTCATTAGTTTTGCTCCTGCTATAGGAAAAATTATATAGGAGTGGGAGGGGGGTTTTGGGTGGGAAGGAGGTGGAAGAGTTTTGCGACAGGTCTGTAAAACACAGGACATTAATCCTGCTTATTAATAAGAAAACTCCAACAGGAACCATCTAGTACAAACAGCACCTCGACAGGCAACGACTGACGACGAGATGGTCGAGCGGGACAGGAACGGAGGCGGGAGCGGGGATATATTCTGGACGACAGCTGGCTATACACACGACACGATATTGTATAGGTATAGTAGAATCATAAGACCATGTTTAGAGGATGGGATTTAATGAGTCCAAGGTATCATTAGAGCTAAATTGTTTGATTAATTAGAAGAAGAACGGGTACCAACATAATGACCTTGCGTGTTTCTTCCAACTAATCTTAGCAGTAACAGATGTTTTACATTGTTTTTGTTGAAGTTTTGCGTTTTTTTTTTCCCAAAACTGAAAGGTAACTATAATAATTTGAAGTGTGTTGTTGACATGAAATTATATCAAGAGTAGATTTGATATTTGCTTTCAAAAACAATTTCGGGTTTTCATTGAGTACTGTTGTTGTTGAAAATATATAAATGTAGGAAGAACACAAGTCTAAAAAGGGTTAAAATAATGGTTAATTAGGTAAGTTGTAAGGTACGTACAGTAGTTGTTGAGAGATTTTAAGATGAGATGTTACATCAACGAAAATCTCATTTACAACAATTAAGGTATGGATTATAGAGAATTGAGAGGTGACACAAAAAGAACTGTTTTTTTTTTTTTTGTTACATTGGAAAAATAAATTATGATTTTCAGATAGACAATTCGTAGAATTTTGTTGCTCGGTGTACAGCTAAGGTTAGGTTAGAATGGGTTATGATGCTGCGAGCCGAATCATCTCGGGTCTCAATGGATCCATTGTGGTACCCAGAGTTTGTATAGGGTGAAAAGGAGAAGGGTGAAGAGAGGAATGAGTGAAAGATAAGGTAGGTGGAGCCTCCCTGAACCATCCCCAATTCTGTATGAATTTCAAGATGTTCAGTAGTGGCAGAGACGAGATGTCACCCAGTTCGTCGAAAAAGTATTCGCCGAGGGCTCTTTTTCTGGTTTTAGCTAGGCTAGGGCATTCACAGCCATCAGAAGTGCCGCCTCTGATGTGCTGGGTTTCACCAGGCGAGAGCACGCGATGAGAGTGGTCGAGTCTATTGAGGGTTGTAGCGACAGGGGATCCACCCAAGGCTAGAACGGAAGCCTGCCGAGTTGAGACTTGAGAGTAGGAATATGGTAGTAGATACACAGTCAGTGCTGAGGATCTGAAGATAGCCAACATTCCGTTAGTAGGCAGAACACTCCATTCAACTTGGACGATGATAGCCAACAGCTCCGTCCACCCGACCTATCGAAACTTAAGTCGTACAAGGGTGCTGGTACGGATGGCTTACCAGCCGAACTATTTAAATCAGCGAGAGATGAATTGGTTAGGAGCATACACCAACTCATCTGCAAAATTTGGTAGGACGAAAGTATACCAGATGAATGGAACCTCGGTATAGTGTGCCTCATCCATAAAAAAGTAGATGCTCTGAAATGCACCCAACGGCGTATACAGGGGGGGGTCACGGGGTCATGTACCCCCCCCCCCCCGAGAACTCAAGATTATTTTGTTGATCTGAAATAATTATTTAGTAACCACATAGAAAAAAAAAATGAAAGTTGGTTACTTAGAAAGCTAGTAGGATTTTTGATTGTTAATTTAGAATTCAATAGAGAATTTGAATATTGGTAACTTCAATTCAATAAAAAATTTAACACAACAACAAACTTCTCATATGATAATACATTCAAATCTTAAAATATATGCATAGGCTAGTTTCCGTTTTGAGATGACAGCCAAAACCTGTTAAACCCAACAGAAATCAAAGTGCGGAGCTGTTACCAAATGTTCACTCAGTAAAGTAAAAACTAATAGGATTTTCAAAAAATGAACATTGTTTTTTATGAAAATTAAATCTTTAAACACATTATAGAACACATACAGAAATTGTCTTGTTTGATTTCTGTATGACAGATTATTTTTAAAAGCAAAAAAGTGATAACTTTCGATTTATAGTTATTCTAACCAAAAAATATTAATGTTAACGATAAAAGACATAAATATATAAAACTATGATGAAAACCTATTACGAAAGGATTTTGTTTGCACTTATTCAATATTTACGATCGAACAATATTGTTATTGATTTGGATGTGAATTACTTTTACAAAGTAACCTATGAATCCCATAATGCAAAAGCCAATAGCTATGGTAAAGGAGATTTTTTGGAACTCCTTGCGGTGAACCGTTTGACCAGTCGGATGGAATTATTGACGAAAAGCGACTAGGCTTGTAGAATTTAACAAATTTGTCCATTATTTTTATCAGAAAGGCTTACTGGTAAGAAAGATAAAAAGATTAGGTATATTTGATGTACATATTTATTTTGTAAGGTGCCTTTCACTTTTCCATCGGTGGCAGTCTTAGAGACATACATTTTTTTAAATTAAGAGGCATATCGAAATCACTCGTGAACTTTGCTCACACTTTTCTTGAAACGCAACGAAAAAAAATCTTTGTATTCAATTATAATACGAATATGTAATGTATTTTCATTAGCGGGAGATAAATTGGCTAGGAGCATACACCAGCTCATCTGCAAAATTTGGTCGGAGGAAAGTATGCCCGATGAATGGAACCTCGGTATAGTGTGCCCCATCCATAAAAAGGAAGATGTTCTGAAATGTACCAACTACAGAGGAATTAGTCTCCTAAACGTCGCTTATAAAATCTTGTCGGCCATCCTGTGTGACCGCTTAAAACCTTTTGTCAACGATCTGATCGGCCCCTATCAGTGCGGTTTAAGGCCAGGCAAGTCAACCGTCGATCAAATGTTCACACTCCGACAGATTTTAGAAAAATCCCGGGAATTCCAGATCGATACACACCACCTTTTTATCGATTTTAAAGTCGCGTATGATAGCGTGAAAAGGGACGAATTATACAAAACCATGTCGAGTCTCGGCATCCCTGCCAAACTCGTCCGCCTGTGCAGGATGACGATGGAGAAATCTCGCTGCTCCGTCAAAATTGGTAAGAACACCACCGATTCCTTTGATGTTGAGAAAGGATTGAGGCAAGGCGACGCGTTATCATGCAACCTATTCAACATCGTTCTTGAAGCCATTGTACGCAACGCACATGTCAACACCAGCGGTACAATCTATCAAAAGTCCGTTCAATTGCTTGCATATGCGGATGACATAGACATTGTCGGCAGAACGAAGCGATCTGTGGCAGGGGCATTTGCGAGCATTGAATCGGAGGCGGCTAGAATGGGATTGGCGGTTAATGAGGACAAGACGAAGTATATGCTGTCATCGAGAGAGGAATCTCAACATCGTCGACTCGGGCAAAATATCACGATGGACAGATATAACTTCGAAGTTGTCAAGGACTTTGTCTACCTGGGCTCCACTATTACATCGCAGAATGACATCAGTGCAGAGATCAAGCGAAGAATTACTCTTGCCAACCGCTGTTTCTTCGGTCTAAGAAGGCATTTAAGTAGAAAGGCCCTCTCTCAGAGAACCAAGGAGACTTTATACAAAACCCTAATCATCCCGGTCCTGCTTTATGGGTCAGAAGCATGGACACTGAAAGATTCGGATAAAAATCTGATGGGGTGCTTTGAGATTAACATTCTTCGTGTGATTTTGGGTCCGGTGTGTATCGAAGGAGTATGGAGGAGAAGATTCAACGACGAGCTATACGGGCTATACAGCGACGTTGACCTGGTCAAAAAGCTGAAAATACAGCGGCTGAGATGGCTGGGGCACGTGGAGCGTATGGACAGCAATGCACCTGCCCGACGAGTCTTCGAATCCAACCCCGATGGGGTACGCAGCAGAGGAAGAACCCGTAACAGGTGGCGCAATCAAGTGAATGACGACATCAAAGCACTCGGTGTGCGCAACTGGAAGCGGCTAGCTAGGGACAGAGCTGGCTGGAGGGGCTTGTTAGTTGAGGCCGAAGCCCATCCTGGGCTGTGAGCGCCATCAAAAGTAAAGTAAGTAAGTAATGTATTTTAGTTTTTCCACTATTGTAAAAAGAGCAATTTACACAAGTAGTCATTTTTGAAAATCAGAGCTATTGTTTTCATTTTCAGTAGTGAATATTTATATCTATTTACTAAACTTAAGAAACAGAAAACAGTTCACAGTACCTATGATATTTTACTAATTTTTCCTGCAACTTTAATTCGCTGAAATAAAAACTTTGATAGGATTAAAATAAATTCGGAATAAAATTTAAAACAAATGATCAAGCGAATCCAAAAAAAATTTTTCCTCAGTATTTTGACAGCTAGCTAAACTGATTGATTTTGGTCAGGCAACTGGAGATTGCTGTATGCTGTTGCTGAGGCCCTCCGAAATAAAAAATGTAACAGTCAGGAATAAAAACGAATAGCGTGTTCACTGGTCCAGCTAATAAAGGTTCTTTCGACTCAGTTGTTTATTTTAATTTTCTTTGGAACCGAAAATGAGGTAATTTTGCAAATACCAAAAAAGTGTTTTCGGCTTAAATTTGTTAATTTGTTTGTATAGGTAGGTAGCTCATTTCATTTTGAATAGGCTTTGGCAGTTCGAAATATATATTTTCAACGAAATTGCCTAACTTGGCGTAGTAAAAATGTAGTAGTCGTAGTCTGCTATTTCACGCCAACTTTTGATACATAACTGTATTGAAATTAAATGAGTTAAGGTACGATATATTTTTCCAGGTTATGAACGATTTTAAATTATTTTAACTTATTTTTTAACAAAGGTAATGTATTATAGGGTTTCCCATTAAGAGCGGGTCGATTTTAAAATTGAATAAAACAAGATATCATTAAGGTTTTATCTTTAATTTAGAGCCCTATTATAGTAATATAACATCGTTCAAATGGCCGCCCCGGCTTCGCTTGGTGGCGCAGATTCGAAAGGTCCAGTTTTCGATGACTTTGGCGCATAAATCAGGCTGAATTTGACCGATGTCACCGATTATGTTGTCTTTGAGGGTCGAGGTGGTTTGCAACTTATTCGCATAGACCTGCGACTTAAAAAAGCCCCACAAGTAAAAGTCCAAAGGGGTCAAATCACACGATTTTGGTGGCCAATTCACGTTGCCTCGGCGCGAGATAACCATACCATGAAACCGCTCGTGCAGAGTATCGATTGTGTATTAAGCTGTGTGGCACGTAGCGCCATCCTGTTGAAACCATATATCTTCAGTGTCCTTATCATCCAATTTAGGCCACAAGAAGTTGGTGATCATCGACCTATAGCGATCGCCGTTGACGGTGATGGCCTGGCCAGCATCATTTTCGAAGAAGTACGGACCGATGACGCCTCCAGGCATCCAGCCAAAAATCCACACAAAACAGTAACTTTATTTGGATGCATTGGTACCTCGTAAATCTCGCGTGGATTAGTGTCGTCCCAAGTCCGGCAATTTTGCTTACTCACGTACCCATTCATCCAAAGATGGGCCTCATCGCTAAAGATGATTTTTCGACCAAAATTGGGATAAACTTCTAACTGCTCTAAAACATCATTTGCACGTGTTGCTCGACGCTGTAACTCACCATGATGATTTGTCTGTAGTGAATGATTAAAAGACGATATTCTGACCGAAAGTAAAAGACACAATATGGCCGCCACGAGCTGCCAAAATCAACCCGTCCCTATTGGAAAACCCTTTAGTACAGTTAATTAAGATTTTTTCGCTTTTATTTTATATAGCTACGCACAGTAAAATATGAAAAAAAAAATATAAGGCACTTGATTTTTAACAAATATTAGTTTGTGTTATTTTTTTTTGGCATGACCCCCCCCCCAAGAACTAAAGCTGTATACGCCCCTGAATGCACCAACTTCAGAGGAATTAGTATCCTACACGTCGTTTATAAAATCTTATCGGCTATCCTGTGTGAACGCCTAAAACATTTTGTCAACGATCTGATCGGCCCCTATCAGTGTGATTTTAGGTCAGGAAAGTCCACTGTTGATCAAATGTTTACACTCCGACAGATTTTAGAAAAAAACCTATTTAACATCGTTCTTGAAGCAATTGTACGCAACGAACAAGTCAACACCAGCGGTACAATTTATCAAAAGTCCTTTCAATTGCTTGCCTATGCAGAGTCAGCAGAACGAAGCGAGCTGTGGCAGGCGCATTTGAGAGCATTGAATCGGAGGCGGCTAAAATGGGATTGGCGGTTAATGAGGACAAGACGAGGTATATGCTGTCATCTTGGGAAAAATAAACCAGGATAAGATATTATTTTAAGTAGTTCGTAGGCCGAAAGGCATTAGCATTAAGTTATTGTTTAATTTAGAGCGCCCGCTTAGGGCCAGTAAGTTATTTTTAAGATAATGATAAGTAGGCTAGTTTTTCATGAATTTTTGTCTAGCTTTAAGATAGTTATGAGAAAAATGAAAAATAAAAATGAATTTATGAATTTTCAACAACCACTTGAGTGGGCTACCACCATTGTATTTGGCTGGAATTGTTGCAATTTCATGGTTGCCACACCAATCATCAGATTCCTTTCAGCTTAGTCTTTATGTTCAATTTTAATTTATAAATTAGTGCCGTCAATAGGAATCGAACCAATGATCAGGTGACCTCGGTGGCGCAATGCGTAGTGCATAGGCCTCAGAAGTAGCTGGTCTAGGTTCGATTCCAATTGACGGCACTAGTTTATAAATTAAAATTGAACATACAGACTAAGCACCACTGAAAGGAATCTGATGATTGGTGTGGCAGCCATGAAATTGCAATTATTCCAGCAAAATACAATGGTGGTAGCCCACTCAAGTGGTTGTTGAAAATTCAAACATTCAATAATATAAATTACGGAGCGAAAGCTATGCACTCTAACTGCGAATGTGTTATCACACAAAAAGCCCAATTTAAATGAATTTAAAAACAAAAAAAAAAAAAAAAAAAAAAAAAATGCTGTCATCAAAAAATGAATCTCATCATCGTCGGTTCGGGCAAAATATCGCGATAAATAGATATAGTTTCGAAATTTTCAAGGACTTTGTCTACCTGGGGCCTATTTCACTGCTAATACATCAGCTACATCAACTTATACAACAGCGTTCTACGACAACAACCTCAGTTATATTTACGTTAAAATGTTCTGTTCCACAAATACAACTAGAAGTGTTGAATGTGAGGAATAGGCAAATGTAACTGCAATATAATTGTTGTCGCTGCAGGGCGCTGTTGTAAAAGTTGATGTGGCTGATGTAGTAGTTGTGAAACAGGCCCCGGGTTTTCACTATTACCTCGCGAAATGACATCAGTGCAGAGATCAAACGAAGAATAACTCTTGCCAGCCGTTTTTATTCGGTCTAAGAAGGGATTTAATAAGTAAGAGGTCCTCTCTCAGAGAACGAAGGAGACTTTTTACAGGACCCTAACCATATCGGTCCTGTTCTATGGGGCAGAAGCATGGACACTGAAAAAATCGAATGAAAACCTGCTAGGGTGCTTTGAGAGGAAGATTCTTCGTGTGATTTTCGGTCCGGTGTGTATCGAAGGAGTGTGGAGGAGAAGATTCAACGACGAGTTATACGGGCTAAACAGCGACGACGTTGACCTGGTCAAAAAGCTAAAAATACAGTGGCTGAGATAGCTGGGGCACGTGGAGCATATGGACAGCAAAGCACCTGCCTGACGGGTCTTCGAATCCAACCCCGATGGTGTATGCAGCAGAGGAAGAACGCATAACAGGTGGCGCGCACAAGTCGAGAACGACATCAACCAACTCGGTGTGAACAAATGGAAGTGGAACCGAGCTGACTGGAGGGGCTTGTTAGCTGAGGCCGAATCCCATCCTGGGCTGTGAGCGCCATCTTAAGTAAAGTAAGTTGGTAAGTACTACAATAGATCTGCACTGATCTAAGTGTGACGGTAACAAGACCAACTGTCGGCCCATTAACCGTACCCCCATCCCCTACACGTCCTAAATTTTAGCTTGCTATTACCCAGTTCCACATTTACAAGTTTCGATTGAAGCATCAATCCAGTTTGAAAGCATCGGATCAATGCAAGGGCTTGCCGAATTTCGTTATTTTTGACTTTATTAAATGCCTTTTCTCTGACAAGGAAAGCCACTTGGGCAAATTTTGGAAGTAGATTGAAATATGAATAATTTAACAATAACAAACGTAACTTACCAAATTTTGTAATGAGGTTATATCGAATAGCTTGCCATTATGTTATTTATTCTTCATACGCAGGTATACCGGATGTAGATTCACTTTAAAACACTTCAAACAATAAATATCTAAAATAAATCATTAACGAATTCATATACATAGGTAAATACAGATTGATTTTCTAACTGACAGACTAGGTAGACTTTTTTTTTTAACTTAATTGAATCACGTCCATTGTCATTTAAGGAAAACCGTTTTCTTTTTTTTTATTTAGGAAAAAACTATTCAGAGGAGCACCACTTTTTAGAAAAATTAACTCCTCCTTTTTAGAACACTTATTTTATTATTTAACGCCCGAATTTTTATAATTTTTTAACCGACAATCGCGGAGTAAATCGTCCAAGAAATTCACTTTACACCGCGAGCAAAACCCCGACAAAAAGAGCTCAATGGGCCAGCGGGGGCCCTGACAGATAAAACAACAATTAAAGTAATGACACCCGAATTCGTTTTTTTTAGGGTAAACTATTTGTTTACAGAGCACCATATTTTCGAATTTTGAATTTGAATTAAACGATTATTTTACTAACTGCCACATCACTACCACTACCACCACTGACGATGCATCGAAGAACGGCACGAACGAACACGAACAACAACCGACGCAATTGTTGAAAATGCATTTAAATTGAAATTTTATTTTGTAGAAAAAAACACTTTAAAACAACGAAATTTGATATTTTTTTTTTGGAAAAATTATCTTCACGAATTGAGGAACACTTTTTTCATAATTTTACGCCCGAATATTAATAATTTATGATACAAATAAATTTTTTTACAACCGACGATCGTGGAGCCAATCGAACCTAAATTTCACTCTACACAAACACAAACTGGTACACTTGCAATGAAGAGTAGAGTGGGTGGTGGGCCAGCGAGTGTGTTGAATCGTTGCATGTTAAATGTGTGCATTTATGTGAGAACACGGCGAATTCGGAACATTGATGGATTGGAGAAATTCAGATAGGTAGCAGGTAGGTAGGTAAAGGTTCTATCATTTCTTGGTTGGTCTGTGGATAGTTGGGTTCTGAGGTTGGGTTGACATTTGAAATAGGAAAGTGCTACATAATGTGATTCATTCACATTCTCAAATATGTTTGACAAGTATGGTTTGATAAATATTTGATGGATTGAACCCATTTGCGTCCACATTTGTCAAGCATGCTGTTCAACATCATTTCTCTTTATGCTAGCTTTATGCTAGGTTTCCACTTGTCATTTACCAACTGAAGAAAGACTTATTTTTGCGTCTTTTAACAAAATGACAAGTGGAAATACCCTAAAATTGCTTGTCTTTGAACTGACAAACTCTGACAAAATTTTTGTTCAACTTGTTTTATCCTTTGTCAATAAAAGACACTGATTTGACAGATAAAGTTTAAAAAGAAGTGGATATTTTTTTTTATTTTGGAGTTATTTTTTATAATTCGGTGGGTAAAAGAAAATTAATTCCGTAAATTGAGGGGCCAGAATTAAGTTATTCCAATTCAGAGGATGATAAAATTTTGTAGATGCTTTACAAAAAAATTAGGAAGTCTTGGACAACGAAGATGACCGATCTTTAATTTAAAAAGTGCTGCAGTTCAATAAACCAGTATAGTGCGCTAGAAATCTTAATTGAAAATGGCAACGACAAGTGGAAACCTAGCATTACACTTCATTTACCAACTGATGAAAGACCTATTTTTTCATCTTTTAACAAAATGACAAGTGAAAATAACCTAAAATAGCTTGTCCTTAAACTGGCAAACTCTGTTTGTCAATGAAAGACAACGAATTTCAAATACAAGTTTTAAATAACTGAATTGACCAATGAAATGTCATTTTGTATTTGAAAGACAAAGAACATTTTTGTCCAACTTGGTTTATCCTTTGTCAATGAAAGACACTGGTTTGAAAGCTATAAAGTTTAAACAGAAGTGAATGTTTTTTTCAAATTGAAGTTATTTTTTGACGGTTAAAAGAAAATTAATTCTGTATACCAGAGTATAAATTATCCCAATTCAGATTGTAAAATTTTTGGAGATGACCCGATATTTAATGTAAAAAGTCCTGCAGTTAATTAAATTAGGAGAGTGCGCTAGAAATGTTAATTGGAAATGTTTGGAAAACAGACGAATATAAATTTCAGATGTCATACACAAATTATGCATACATTTTCAGTGCAGTAATTTGTTGAAATAGAACATCGATGAAAAGTTATTTTTTACAACATATTTATTTTCTTAAATGAAAGCATATGAAATCGGAAATAATTGAAAAATTCAAAGAGTATATTTGCATTTTCATTTCGGATTTTCGAACTACCACTGAATGAAGCCACCACAGACAACAACACGAACACGACCAACGACCGAGAGACCGACGTCATTTTTGTAAATGCATTGAAATTGAAACTGACATTCTTTTGTAAAAAAAAAACCACTAGAACAATGAAATTCGACCAATCTTTTTAGAAAAATTAACTCCTCCAATTTTAGAACACTTATTTTATTATTTAACGCCCGAATTTTTATAATTTTTTAACCGACAATCGCGGAGTAAATCGCCCAAGAAATTCACTTTACACCGCGAGCAAAACGCCGACAATAAGAGCTCAATGGGCCAGCGGGGGCCCTGACAGATAAAACAACAATTAAATTAAATTAAAACACGTCGATTCTCATTAAATGACACCCGATTTCTTTTTTTTTATGGTAAACTATTTGTTTCCAGAGCACCATATTTTCGAATTTTGAATTTGAATTAAACGATTATTTTACTAACTGCCACATCACTACCACTACCACCACTGACGATGCATCGAAGAACGGCACGAACGAACACGAACAACAACCGACGCCGACGCCATTGTTGAAAATGCATTTAAATTGAAATTTTATTTTGTACAAAAAAAACACTTTAAAACAACGAAATTTGATATTTTTATTTTTCCAAAAATTATCTTCACGAATTGAGGAACACTTTTTTCATAATTTTACGCCCGAATATTAATAATTTATGATAGCAAACGTGTGCGTGCACGCAAACGTATGCGTGCACGCAAACGTATGCGTGCACACAAACGTATGCGTCCACGCAAACGTATGCGAGCACGTAAACGTATGCGTGCACGCAAAAGTATGCGTACACGCAAACGTATCCGTGCACGCAAACGTATGCGTGCACGCAAACGTATGCGGCCACGCAAACGTATGCGACCACGTAAACGTTTGCGTCCACGCAATCGTATGTGTCCACGCAAACGAATGCGTCCACGCAAACGTATGCGTCCACGCAAACGTATGCGAGCACGTAAACGTATGCGTGCACGCAAAAGTATGCGTACACGCAAACGTATCCGTGCACGCAAACGTATGCGTGCACGCAAACGTATGCGTGTACGCAAACGTGTGCGTGCAAGCAATCGTATGCGTCCACGCAAACGTATGCGAGCACGTAAACGTATGCGTGCACGCAAACGTATGCATGCACGCAAACGTTTGCGTCCACGCCGATTATATCAAATCACAATTATTTGTTTTTCCGCCGATTACAAGATTAAACCGCCACATCATGTCCGACGTTGAAGATCAAGACGATCCTTTCCTGAACCCGTACACAAATTTGGGTTTCATCTATTTGCTCGAGCAAATTACGATACCTGTTCCCCCGTTCTCAACGTTACCAATCGCTCCAACTGCTACTCAAACGGACGGGAACCCAAACCCAATGCGAGCAGTGCAAACACACGCACCGTGCGCAACAACTTTAACTTTAACAACTGGTGGACCAAAATGCCGATAGGCAGCTTCACGCCACGAGATTAACCGTAAGCTATGAGGCAGAAGTTATGAATACCATCCGCAGGTGGAATTTGAGTGTCAATGCTACTGGCAGCCCATTAGAATTCCTTAAAAGGATGAAGAAACAAATGCATTGCTATAAAATACCGCAGAGCGATATGTTGAGAGCCTTACCCGAAATACTCCGAGGAACTGCCCTGGAGTAGTTACGTGTCAAAGGTAGTTTTTCTTCCTGGGATGAGTTTCACCGTGCTTCGATCCAACAGTTCCTACCGGCACGTTATGTATCTAGGTTGGAAGACGAAATCTTTCGCAGACGTCAGGGCCCTCGTGAAAAAGCAAAAGATTACCTCTTAGCTACGCAATATTTGATTAGCCTGCATCCCAGTATGACCGTTGCCGACCGAATCGACCGCATATTCGATAGTTTAAGACCTGAATATAGATACTATACACGGCGTAAGGACTTCGAGACGATCGATGAATTAGCCTTATTAGCCGAAGAATTTGAAGCTGTCAAAATTGACGTCCTACGCCACCCACCAGTTCACCGTATACCTCTTCAGCCCGTGCTCGAGTAGTTGACCCACCATACGACCGACTCACACATTGCTGGAACTGCAAACATCGAGGTCATCGGAAGGAAACCTGCCGCAGTCCTTTTAGGCTCTTCTGTTCCTTCTGTGGTGAGGACGGACGTTTATCCAAAGATTGTACTTGCCAACAAAACCCAGTAACCGTTGTTATTTCACCATCCGCTACCGACCCCCGCTATTTCATACCAATAAAATTGGACAATGAGGCTAACCACGCTTTACTAGATACAGGTTCGACGAAGACTTTTGTGGGGCAGAGATTAAGGGAAAGATTCAGAAAGTTGGACCTGCCGTTGCGAAGTGATACTCAGAACATTCATTTAGCCAATGGGGCGGCCGTTATCACGTCAGAACACTACACTGTTACACTCAACTTAGGAGACGTCCAGCTTACAGGAAAAATCACGTATTTGCCTGCAATCGACGGGGATGCTATACTTGGGATGTATTTATTAGGTCAGTCTAGGCTCCAAATATTCATGAGGGGTAAAATGGTAAATGGCATGGTAGATGGAGGAGCAAGCAGTTCTCATTGTATGGCAGCGTCGCACATTTCCACAACCGACCAACGCATATTATATGATTTTTTTAGGAAAAGAGCCACCAAAGTTTGATCAGCTCAAGGGAATAGCGAAAGTCCCACCGCACCGTATTCGGTTAAAGGTGGAGGAACCTTTTAAAAAGCGGTATTACCCGCGTAACCCGGCCATGCAAAAGATCATCGATGAGGAGGTCAACGATTTTCTTAAAACTCCCTCCAGGGAAAATAAGCCCATCCAAAAGTCCACGCAGTTCACCCATTGTTCTGGTAAGAAAAAAGGAAGGATTCTGGAGAGTGTGTGTGGATTTCCGTCAGATTTCCTACAAAGACACTTATCCATTGCCATATAGTTATGTTACCGATTCCGTTCTATGTAAAAAAAAAGGTTTATACTCCCCCGACTGGGAGTGAATCAAAGAACACCATTTGATTTTTAACATTGAAAATGTTTATAGGCTCGTTTTGCATCAATTATGGTTGGTGTTACCAAAATGAATAAAGTACAAATGAAAATGAACTTAAGCGTAGTAGGGATATTTTGCGAAAAATTTGGTTAGTGTTACCACAGAAGCTACCAACAAAATTAAAATGAACATATCTTTGTAAGCGATGAACAGCGTAGCGTATCGAATTGGTGGTTGGGTGCTTGTGCAATTTGCTTGTGCTACCAAAGAAGAGAATGAAAGAATAAAAAATAAACGATGACAGAAATAATGAGCTATATGTTTGTAGGTCTTTTATTGATGAGTGTAATGTTTTCTATGTTTTTTGTGTTGCTTTGCTAACTTGATATCAAGTTAGTAAAGCACCCCCTCAGAAGAGTACTAAAAACTCTTTACAGTGAATGATTTATAGGTTAATAATTTGCCGTTAATTAGTCGTTAATTAGTTGTGACATTTTTAACTTTGTCGTGCTATGTTTTCTATGTTTTTTTTTTGCAAATTTCCTAATTCGATGTCACGTTAGCAAAACAACATTCGCAAATCGAAAAATGGTTAATTGGATAATTTTCCGTTAATTAGTCGTTAATTAGTTGTGACAATTTCGAACTTGTAGTTCAATGTTTTCTATGTTTTTTGTGTTGCTTTGCTAACTGGATATCAAGTTAGCAAAGCACCACCTCAGAAAAGTATTAAAAACTCTTTACAGTGAATGATTTATAGGTTAATAATTTGCCGTTTATTAGTCGTTAATTAGTTGTGATATTTTCAATTTTTTTGTGCTATGTTTTCTATGCTTTTTTTGCTAATTTCCTAATTCGATGTCAAGTTAGCAAAGCAACACCTCAAAACGGGGTTAAAACTTCTTATATTGAATAATATATTGCTTAATAATTTGTCGTTCATTAGTCTTTAATTAGTTGTGACATTTTCATTTTTATCGTGCTATGTTTTCTATGTTTTTTTTGCTGTTTTACTAATTTGATGTCAAGTTAGCAAAGCATCACCTCAGAAAAGTACTAAAAACTCTTTACAGTGAATGATTTATAGGTTAATAATTTGCCGTTAATTAGTCGTTAATTAATTGTGATATTTTCAATTTAGTTGTGCTATGTTTTCTATGTTTTTTGGCTAATTTCCTTATTCGATGTCAAGTTAGCAAAGCAACACCTCAAAACGGGGTTAAAACTTCTTATATTGAATAATTTATTGCTTAATAATTTGTCGTTCATTAGTGTTTAATTAGTTGTGACATTTTCATTTTTATCGTGCTATGTATTCTATGTTTTTTTTGCTGTTTTACTAATTTGATGTCAAGTTAGCAAAGCATCACATCAGAAAAGTACTAAAAACTCTTTACAGTGAATGATTTATAGGTTAATAATCTACCGTTAATTAGTCGTTAATTAGTTGTGATATTTTCAATTTTGTTGTGCTATGTTTTCTATGTTTTTTTTGCTAATTTCCTAATTCGATGTCAAGTTAGCAAAGCAACACCTCAAAACGGGGTTAAAACTTCTTATATTGAATAATTTATTGCTTAATAATTTGTCGTTCATTATTCTTTAATTAGTTGTGACATTTTCAATTTCATCGCGCTATGTTTTCTATGTCTGTACTGACAAATTATTAAGCTATAAATTATTCATTATATAAAGCTTTAACACCGTTTTAAGGTGTTGCTTACATCAAATTAGTAAAACAGCAAAAAAACTTGACATCAAATTAGTAAAACAGCAAAAAAACATAGAAAACATAGCACGATAAAAATGAAAATGTGACAACTTGAAAAAAAAACACTTTAAAACAACGAAATTTGATATTTTTATTTTTCCAAAAATTATCTTCACGAATTGAGGAACACTTTTTTCATAATTTTACGCCCGAATATTAATAATTTATGATAGCAAACGTATGCGTGCACGCAAACGTATGCGTGTACGCAAACGTGTGCGTGCAAGCAATCGTATGCGTCCACGCAAACGTATGCGAGCACGTAAACGTATGCGTGCACGCAAACGTATGCATGCACGCAAACGTTTGCGTCCACGCCGATTATATCAAATCACAATTATTTGTTTTTCCGCCGATTACAAGATTAAACCGCCACATCATGTCCGACGTTGAAGATCAAGACGATCCTTTCCTGAACCCGTACACAAATTTGGGTTTCATCTATTTGCTCGAGCAAATTACGATACCTGTTCCCCCGTTCTCAACGTTACCAATCGCTCCAACTGCTACTCAAACGGACGGGAACCCAAACCCAATGCGAGCAGTGCAAACACACGCACCGTGCGCAACAACTTTAACTTTAACAACTGGTGGACCAAAATGCCGATAGGCAGCTTCACGCCACGAGATTAACCGTAAGCTATGAGGCAGAAGTTATGAACACCATCCGCAGGTGGAATTTGAGTTTCAATGCTACTGGCAGCCCATTAGAATTCCTTAAAAGGATGAAGAAACAAATGCATTTGCTATAAAATACCGCAGAGCGATATGTTGAGAGCCTTACCCGAAATACTCCGCGGAACTGCCCTGGAGTAGTTACGTGTCAAAGGTAGTTTTTCTTCCTGGGATGAGTTTCACCGTGCTTTGATCCAACAGTTCCTACCGGCACGTTATGTATCTAGGTTGGAAGACGAAATCTTTCGCAGACGTCAGGGCCCTCGTGAAAAAGCAAAAGATTACCTCTTAGCTACGCAATATTTGATTAGCCTGCATCCCAGTATGACCGTTGCCGACCGAATCGACCGCATATTCGATAGTTTAAGACCTGAATATAGATACTATATACGGCGTAAGGACTTCGAGACGATCGATGAATTAGCCTTATTAGCCGAAGAATTTGAAGCTGTCAAAATTGACGTCCTACGCCACCCACCAGTTCACCATATACCTCTTCAGCCCGTGCTCGAGTAGTTGACCCACCATACGACCGACTCACACATTGCTGGAACTGCAAACATCGAGGTCATCGGAAGGAAACCTGCCGCAGTCCTTTTAGGCTCTTCTGTTCCTTCTGTGGTGAGGACGGACGTTTATCCAAAGATTGTACTTGCCAACAAAACCCAGTAACCGTTGTTATTTCACCATCCGCTACCGACCCCTGCTATTTCATACCAATAAAATTGGACAATGAGGCTAACCACGCTTTACTAGATACAGGTTCGACGAAGACTTTTGTGGGGCAGAGATTAAGGGAAAGATTCAGAAAGTTGGACCTGCCGTTGCGAAGTGATACTCAGAACATTCATTTAGCCAATGGGGCGGCCGTTATCACGTCAGAACACTACACTGTTACACTCAACTTAGGAGACGTCCAGCTTACAGGAAAAATCACGTATTTGCCTGCAATCGACGGGGATGCTATACTTGGGATGTATTTATTAGGTCAGTCTAGGCTCCAAATATTCATGAGGGGTAAAATGGTAAATGGCATGGTAGATGGAGGAGCAAGCAGTTCTCATTGTATGGCAGCGTCGCACATTTCCACAACCGACCAACGCATATTATATGATTTTTTTAGGAAAAGAGCCACCAAAGTTTGATCAGCTCAAGGGAATAGCGAAAGTCCCACCGCACCGTATTCGGTTAAAGGTGGAGGAACCTTTTAAAAAGCGGTATTACCCGCGTAACCCGGCCATGCAAAAGATCATCGATGAGGAGGTCAACGATTTTCTTAAAACTCCCTCCAGGGAAAATAAGCCCATCCAAAAGTCCACGCAGTTCACCCATTGTTCTGGTAAGAAAAAAGGAAGGATTCTGGAGAGTGTGTGTGGATTTCCGTCAGATTTCCTACAAAGACACTTATCCATTGCCATATAGTTATGTTACCGATTCCGTTCTATGTAAAAAAAAAGGTTTATACTCCCCCGACTGGGAGTGAATCAAAGAACACCATTTGATTTTTAACATTGAAAATGTTTATAGGCTCGTTTTGCATCAATTATGGTTGGTGTTACCAAAATGAATAAAGTACAAATGAAAATGAACTTAAGCGTAGTAGGGATATTTTGCGAAAAATTTGGTTAGTGTTACCACAGAAGCTACCAACAAAATTAAAATGAACATATCTTTGTAAGCGATGAACAGCGTAGCGTATCGAATTGGTGGTTGGGTGCTTGTGCAATTTGCTTGTGCTACCAAAGAAGAGAATGAAAGAATAAAAAATAAACGATGACAGAAATAATGAGCTATATGTTTGTAGGTCTTTTATTGAAGGGTGTAATGTTTTCTATGTTTTTTGTGTTGCTTTGCTAACTTGATATCAAGTTAGTAAAGCACCCCCTCAGAAGAGTACTAAAAACTCTTTACAGTGAATGATTTATAGGTTAATAATTTGCCGTTAATTAGTCGTTAATTAGTTGTGACATTTTTAACTTTGTCGTGCTATGTTTTCTATGTTTTTTTTTTGCAAATTTCCTAATTCGATGTCACGTTAGCAAAACAACATTCGCAAATCGAAAAATGGTTAATTGGATAATTTTCCGTTAATTAGTCGTTAATTAGTTGTGACAATTTCGAACTTGTAGTTCAATGTTTTCTATGTTTTTTGTGTTGCTTTGCTAACTTGATATCAAGTTAGCAAAGCACCACCTCAGAAAAGTATTAAAAACTCTTTACAGTGAATGATTTATAGGTTAATAATTTGCCGTTTATTAGTCGTTAATTAGTTGTGATATTTTCAATTTTTTTGTGCTATGTTTTCTATGCTTTTTTTGCTAATTTCCTAATTCGATGTCAAGTTAGCAAAGCAACACCTCAAAACGGGGTTAAAACTTCTTATATTGAATAATATATTGCTTAATAATTTGTCGTTCATTAGTCTTTAATTAGTTGTGACATTTTCATTTTGATCGTGCTATGTTTTCTATGTTTTTTTTGCTGTTTTACTAATTTGATGTCAAGTTAGCAAAGCATCACCTCAGAAAAGTACTAAAAACTCTTTACAGTGAATGATTTATAGGTTAATAATTTGCCGTTAATTAGTCGTTAATTAATTGTGATATTTTCAATTTAGTTGTGCTATGTTTTCTATGTTTTTTGGCTAATTTCCTTATTCGATGTCAAGTTAGCAAAGCAACACCTCAAAACGGGGTTAAAACTTCTTATATTGAATAATTTATTGCTTAATAATTTGACGTTCATTAGTGTTTAATTAGTTGTGACATTTTCATTTTTATCGTGCTATGTATTCTATGTTTTTTTTGCTGTTTTACTAATTTGATGTCAAGTTAGCAAAGCATCACATCAGAAAAGTACTAAAAACTCTTTACAGTGAATGATTTATAGGTTAATAATTTACCGTTAATTAGTCGTTAATTAGTTGTGATATTTTCAATTTTGTTGTGCTATGTTTTCTATGTTTTTTTTGCTAATTTCCTAATTCGATGTCAAGTTAGCAAAGCAACACCTCAAAACGGGGTTAAAACTTCTTATATTGAATAATTTATTGCTTAATAATTTGTCGTTCATTATTCTTTAATTAGTTGTGACATTTTCAATTTCATCGCGCTATGTTTTCTATGTCTGTACTGACAAATTATTAAGCTATAAATTATTCATTATATAAAGCTTTAACACCGTTTTAAGGTGTTGCTTACATCAAATTAGTAAAACAGCAAAAAAACATAGAAAACATAGCACGATGAAATTGATAATGTCAAAACTCATTAAGGACTAATCAACGACAAATTACTAAGCAATAAATTATTCAATATAAGAAGTTTTAACCCCTTTTTGAGGTGCTGCTTTGCTTACTTGACATCAAATTAGTAAAACAGCCAAAAAAACATAGAAAACATAGCACGATAAAAATGAAAATGTCACAACTAATTAAAGACTAATGAACGACAAATTATTAAGCAATAAATTATTCAATATAAGAAGTTTTAACCCCGTTTTGAGGTGTTGCTTTGCTAACTTGACATCGAATTAGTAAATTAGCAAAAAAAACATAGAAACCATAGCACAACAAAATTGAAAATATCACAACTAATTAACGACTAATTAACGGCAAATTATTAACCTATAAATCATTCACTGTAAAGAGTTTTTAGTATTTTTCTGAGGTGATGCTTTGCTAACTTGACATCAAATTAGTAAAACAGCAAAAAAACATAGAAAACATAGCACGATAAAAATGAAAATGTGACAACTAATTAAAGACTAATGAACGATAAATTATTAAGCAATAAATTATTCAATATAAGAAGTTTTAACCCCGTTTTGAGGTGTTGCTTTGCTAACTTGACATCGAATAAGGAAATTAGCCAAAAAACATAGAAAACATAGCACAACAAAATTGAAAATATCACAACTAATTAACGGCAAATTATTTACCTATAAATCATTCACTGCAAAGAGTTTTTAGTACTTTTCTGAGGTGATGCTTTGCTAACTTGACATCAAATTAGTAAAACAGCAAAAAAACATAGAAAACATAGCACGATAAAAATGAAAATGTCACAACTAATTAAAGACTAATGCACGACAAATTATTAAGCAATAAATTATTCAATATAAGAAGTTTTAATCCCGTTTTGAGGTGTTGCTTTGCTAACTTGACATCGAATAAGGAAATTAGCCAAAAAAACATAGAAAACATAGCACAACAAAATTGAAAATATCACAACTAATTAACGGCAAATTATTAACCTATAAATCATTTACTGTAAAGAGTTTTTAGTACTTTTCTGAGGTGATGCTTTGCTAACTTGACATCAAATTAGTAAAACAGCAACAAAACATAGAAAACATAGCATGATAAAAATGAATATGTCACAACTAATTAAAGACTAATGAACGACAAATTATTAAGCAATAAATTATTCAATATAAGAAGTTTTAACCCCGTTTTGAGGTGTTGCTTTGCTAACTTGACACGGAATTAGGAAATTAGCAAAAAAAAACATAGAAACCAAAGCACAACAAAATTGAAAATATCACAACTAATTAACGACTAATTAACGGCAAATTATTAACCTATAAATCATTCACTGTAAAGAGTTTTTAATACTTTTCTGAGGGGGTGCTTTGCTAAATAGATAACAAGTTAGCAAAGCAACACAAAAAACATAAAAAACATTGAACGACAAATTCGAAATTATCACAACTAATTAACGACTAATTAACGGAAAATTATCCAATTAACCATTTTTCGATTTGCGAATGTTGTTTTGCTAACTTGACATCGAATTAGGAAATTTGCAAAAAAAAACATAGAACACATAGCACGACAAAGTTAAAAATGTCACAACTAATTAACGGCAAATTATTAACCTATAAATCATTCACTTTAAAGAGTTTTTAGTACTTTTCTGAGGGGGTGCTTTGCTAACTTGATATCAAGTTAGCAAAGCAACACAAAAAACATAGAAAACATTGAACAACAAATTCGAAGTTGTCACAACTAATTAACAACAAATTAACGGCAAATTATCCAATTGACCATTTTTCGATTCGTGAATGTTGTTTTGCTAACTTGACACTCATCTTTTATTGGCAGATGCAGACTGCAGAGCACAACTACAGCAGAGTATCGAATTTTCGGTTGGTATCGGTATGTTGTGTACCGTCACAGTGCGTGTTTAGTTGTTTGTTTAAAGAGTGTTGTGGCTTGTGGGTAGGAAAGGAATAGATGATACCACAAATCACAGTAGAATTTACAAAAGTTTTGTACCTAATTATTATTACAAAAAAAAAAATTAATTTTTTTACAAAAAAATTAATTACTTTTTAAATTGATTGAAATTGAACCCGTGAAAACCGAAAGCTATTTTTAGTTTGTCAACTAAATTTTATACATATTTGCACTCAGCCCTGACTAACATAATATGTTCGACGGGCGCCTTTGTGGTGCTGCAACCAACTAGTCTAAGATTTTAACATACTTCATTAAGCTAGACATAAAAGATTAATTGAAAAAAAAAAAACAATCTATAATTGCATGAAAACTTCGAAAAAAAAATGAAAATCAATTTGAGTTAATGTTTTTGTACCTCCCTAATTGAATTAATTATTCAAAACTTTATACTGAAAATTAATGTGGCACAAAAGTTGTAATTTAAGTTTCTTGGTAGCATATTCTCTACATACAGTAGAGGATTAAATAGTTGTAGATATAATAGAAAACTTAAAATTTAGTGCTTTTTGAATTATCATTAAAAAAGATGAGCGTTTTGTGACACCGCATCAGACTGGTACAATCGTTCCTAACTTTATTTTTTCTTGGATTTTAATGAAACAATTTATTTCGTAGTTCGTTCCCCTGAAAAAATAGAAGTACTATACAGTAGAGGCCGCTTATAGTCACAAGAAGATGAGAGCCAACTAATGTGGGTGTGCTTGTAGCCAATTCTGAAGATGGTCCCAAACAAAAAAGATCAGATCTTTATGAATGAGGTGAAAAATTAAAACAGGGATGACTTAAGTTTGTATGCAAACTTAATCGGAAAATGTTGTACAAATTCATTTTAAAAATGTGATTGAGTTAATAGTCGTGTCGATATTGGACGCATAAAATTGAAAAGTTGATACAAAATTTTACAAATTTGTAAAATAAAACCCACGCACTTATTGACTTCTTGACTTAAATTTCCACCGATAAGGTATAAGATAATGTTAAAAAAAGTTATGAAGCTGAAGATCGCTGCATCCGAGCTTTTTTTTTCTTCTAAAGTAGCAGACCTCGAAAAGTATCAATGATATTGGAAAATTTCAAATACCAAAATGTTGTGCAAATAATTTTCCAGGGGCGATGTCCGTTACTTTTTCAAATTTGCATCCCGTTATATTTTTTTTAAATTAGTTTCCAACATTTTAAAATTTACTTTTATTTTAAACGAGCATATAGACCAAACTAAGGCCGTGTGTCAATTGTTTTAAAATGTTGGTTAAATTTGATCCCAGTTAAATTTGGTCCGTTTTTATAGGGGTGAATAAAATTGAAGAGTTTTGCTGTGGCAATTGAATTAAATGGAATTTTTTAAAACATACATTTCCCATCGACGTTTCTTGCGTTAAGGAACCTGTCCGACACGGTGGATACCTTGATTTGTTGTTGCAATAGCTTTTTTGAGAAGGAAGTACAACACAAATCTATCCAAATCGCTTTGGATACGATCTTGAACGCGGAAATTGCATTTTGATAGTGGCACTCATGATAAACCTAATGTACCTGGACTGCTAGTCGATCGTTATTCTCATTTGTTAAGCATGATGACACACAAGACGCCATTTTCAACTTTTGGTTTGCATTAGAATAGTTTTGCATTTATATTATTTTATATATTTAAAATATTTGGAATTAGAATTTTGTGTTTCCTTATTCAATAAAATACTCGGGATAAACCATTATTGTCGATTTTTTATTTATTCCGAATAATTGGAATGGATTTTTCATTCCATCTGAAGCGCGGAGCCAAAAGAATACCAAGACAAAAAACTTAATGCTAATGCGTCCCCCATCTTAGTACTAACCGCGCCCGAAGATGGTTGATTTCGGTGATCGAAAGATAACCTGTTTTTGTTGTTTTAAACCGATATTTTCCGTAATGTCTTTCGTCAAAAGGCAACGAATCCTATATTAAATAAAAAACAAATAATTGTCATAGTTGTCCTATTTATCGATACCAACACGGGGAAGCATTTTATATCCCAACTTACAAAATTGCTTCCGATTTCAAACATTAAAGTATACTTCGTTTCTTTAGTGACCCAGAAATCCTTCTGACGGGAAGCCAAATTGGTATAGGAGTCAAAGGTGATATAACTGATCCATTAGACTTTTAATTAGCAATTACATCAGCGTAACAATACGATGAACTGATGTTTTTTTTTTTTTTATATTTAGCGCGTGCAAAAGGGGTTATGACTACCCTTAAGATGATATACACAGCACGAGCGATTAGGTAGATTGGAGGGGATTTAAAAGGAGATACCGATGCACATTGGTTTTAAACGTCTGTAGATCACAATGGGAGGGGAAATTTGAGCTGGGTAGATCATTCCACATTCGAGTAGTGCGACTAAAGAAAGAATCTCTGTACTTAACAGTACGTCCGAAATTGGGTTCAAGGGTAAACTGATGGGCATTCCTAGAAGCGCGAGTATTACGGTTGAACTGTTTAAGGGGAGGAATGCAACTGGCTTTTTCACTAGATCATTGTTAATGGAAATATTGGTAAAATAACTAAAGACATGAAACATTTCGACGATGCTCAAGAGATGAGAATGTTTCCGTTATAGTTCTTTCACCTATCATTTTAAGAGCTCTCTTTTCAATTCTATCCAATAAACTCGAGTGGGTTATTGGAGCACCTGCTCAAATGTGGTAGTTATACTCAAGTTTTGGACGAATAAAGGCTTTGTAGATCACAGCCAGATCAGAAGGGGAGACAAATTTCTTGCATCAACGGAGAAAACCTAAACACTTAGCAGCATTTTTGGCGATGTCGAATATGTGGTCGTTCAATAAAACCTGGTCTGTGACACACATACCGAGGACTGAAAGCTTTTCGGTTTCCTCAATGCAAGTGCCACTCATGGATAGTTGCATGGGGGGTGGGTTTCGTTTTAACGACAGTAGACAGCATTGAGTTTTTGAAGCATTAAATTCTACACGATTTTTGATTCCCCAATGGACAATGCTGTCGAGATCAGAATTTAATGAGCTTATCATACGCTGCCGTTCAAATTCCACATCCGAAAGACATGGATGTGAATCTAAGAACGAATATGAAGAGAGCTTGATGCCAAACTCTATCAAATGCTTTAGAAATATCAAGCGCAATAATCTTACTTTCTCCAAAACGATGTAAAGATTTGTGCCACTGTCCGGTGAGATATACGATTAGATCACCAGTGGACCTATTGCTACGAAAGCCGTACTGCCAGTCATTAAGAAGCTTTCGTTCTTCGAGATATTTCTTAAGCTGGAAATTAATCAGCGTTTCCACGACCTTAGAAAAAAGGGACGTAAGAGGGGAAAGAAGACACGCCTTTTTTGGGACAGGCTGGACAAATGCTGGTTTCCATCCACTCGGAAAGAGACCAGTACAGAACAGATAGAAAAGCTCACGCAGTGGTTTTGCCAGCGTTTAAGAACACCTTTTCAGAACAATGGGAGGGATACTATCCGGGCCAGCGGATTTGTGTATATCGAGATCTTTCAGAACTCTGGCAACTGCACGAGTGCGGAAGAAGATTTGTCCCATAGAATCATTTGCGCTCTCAAGTACAGGAGGAGTCATAACACTTTCAGGCAGCGACGAATTAACAGCAAACTGTACTGCAAGCAAATTGGCTTTATCGATTGAGCTGACAAAAGGAGAATCGTTGAAGACGAGCGTTGGAACCGAGGACGAGGTGGTGTTTCGTATGTTTTTTACAAATGACCAAAAATGTTTACTACCTTTGGGACATTGTAGAGTTTTTTGCCGTAATTTTTGATCATGTAAAAATTTGGTTCGTCGAATATGAACGTTACAGGTCTTTCTAGCTTGTTGAAACTTTTTCCGGTTTCCCTCAGTAGGGTTGGCTTTATAACTTCGGAAGCTTACTTCTCTAACCCTAATAACCTCTTTACAGCTCGAATCAAACCATGAGTTTTCTTTGGGTTTGATATATTTCACCCTATTCGGGATAAAATTTCTCATTCCACAAAGAATTAAGTTTGTAATCATATCTGCACTGGAATCTACGTCACTATCGAGGAAGCATTGTGACCAGTTAAAGTTCCTGAAGAAAACATTGCGACCGTCCCAGTTGGCTTTCTCGCTGGGTGTTTTTTCTTTAACTGTGTTTTGGTGGCACGAGAAATTCGCATATATGACACAATGGTCTGATGTGGCTAGAGGCGATAATACACTTATAGTGTATTTATCAGGGTCAGAGGTAAGAAACAAATCTAGAGTGTTGGCGGTTTGACCTGCAACGTCAGGAATCCGAGTGGGCTCGTCGACCAGCTGAATTAGGTTGTTTATCTCAGCAAAAATCTCGACATACCTTCCTTCGGGTGTTGTCTGACCCGAATAGCGTAGCCACGAAGAATTATGTACATTGAAATCGCCCGTAACAACGATTTCATTGTGCGGAAAATGGGAAATAATTCTGTGGATGGAGTCGGATAGTGCATCGAATTCGTTAGAAGTCGAATTATGGTTGAAGCTGATAAGCAACATCATTTCGAACACACACGGCGAGACCACGATGTGAAAAAAATAGAGGCACTAAGCTATAACCATGTAGACTGAATTCCGAGTGATCGGTATTTTCCCCTTCCTGGGTTTCACTTAGTGCCAAAACAGCTGGCCTGTTTTTCACAGTATGGACATATGCAGCACAAATATTCTGCCTCAGTCCCCGAATGTTGCTGTAGTCAAGCCTAAATTCATCCACCACTACAATAAGCAGACATAAAAAAGCAGACAGTTATCTATGCTGATATCAAGTTTGGGTCCCAATGACTTCACAGTACAATACTACTAGTGTTATGCCTAAAAAAGCAGTGTACTGATCCGCCCCTGGATACACAAAATCAATAACAGCAATTTATCTGATATGCTATGGCTTATTCGATTACATACATTGTGTGTGATGTTACACACATTGCATATAGTGACGAAGCCAAAGCACTGTGAGTGACGTGGGAAGGAGAGAAAAGGAAATTTACCGCTGTGCCATGGTGTTCTTTGCTTATGCATCATCATTTGCATTACACAGGGTGCGAGGCATCCAGAGTTCGATCCCTAGGCTTACCTAAATAATTTTTTTTTATTTTTCTTCACACTCTATACTTTACTCCTTTAGCACTTTTTTTGAATTCTCTTAGAAAGTTCTGAATTTCCTTCGTTTAGGTGCTATAGGAGTTAAAAAGTAGGGTTCCAAGTACGTGAACACAAATCAGTGCCAACTTAAGTGTCCTACTTTGAACACAACAATGATGCAAGCATTGCTTAACATCATGTTTCTTGCAAAACTATTTGACCGATTTCAATCGAGTTTTCGAATTACGTCTTGTAATACTCTAGAATATTTGATTCCAAATTTTTAGTAGAATTGGAAAATGTTTGACCTATTTCTTGGGTGCTTCAAAATTACTTGCAACACATGCATGAATTTAAAACTGATGTGGTCTTATAGAAAATTTAATAACAAACAAGTTTATAGTGAACGGTTTTTTCCTAAGTTGCATATTTCCAAAATAATAAAGGAAAATGTCGGCAAAAATGGCGTTTTTTTCACTGTTGCGTTTTTCTGTAGCGAGCACAGCTTTTTCGAAGTTGCAAACTTGGCTATGGACTACTCTAACATGCCCCAACAACATATCAAAAATGCATAACTACTTTGCGAATTAAGCACTTTTTTTTGTAATTATTGACTGGGCTAATAGCTATACTTTCTTAATCATTGTTCGTAGTAACAATGAAAAATAGAGTATTTTATGATCTACAAACTGTACCCGAACTTCTTTTCGATAGCATTTGCCATTAAAAAGTTATTTCCTAAAAACTGATTTTTTTCGACACTTGACCATACCTTACAAGTTATTCTCCTGTAGGATCGACGGGGACTTTTTGTCATTGCTGCGTTATAGTCACTGGAAGGCCCCCACCAAGCTTAAGCGTTATCGGAATTTTGTTAAGGTTTTGAGATTTGTATGTCTATTTTGACTGGGCTATTTTATCTCGTGGAAAAAACTGGAAACTAAAAATTAAGAGTGAAATTCTTATGCGAGGAAGTTAATTTGATACATTTCGGGGGGTTTGAATGACACTTAAACCAAAACGATACCATTATAAGGTCCGTCAACCTGGAACCGCCACAACTGCCAATATAGCTGATACAAAGTCCTTTTTATGTAATGACTTTTTTTTTTAAGTAGGTTCAACAGGTAAAATATTCCGAAAACCTTTCGAAAACATTGATACACTTATTACTGAGCTTTTGTATTGTCTTTCAAACCAAGAATCAAAAGAGTCCATTCAAATAATTTGACGTGATAATCAGACGTTATGTGTTTACTTCCTTACGGAGCACAATATCAGGTCATAATTACGAAAAACGAAGTTTAGCTTTTTATAGAATAATCTTATCGATTTGGTTTTAATTCAAGGTTGAAAAATACTCAAATGTCATTATGCTAAACTTACCAAAATAAATATTTCAAAGTGATAAGCTCCCACCTATCCATAATGTGGTGATTTTCAGGGACTTTGGATATGTTATGATATGTTCTGTGGCTACATAGAATAAAAAGGAAGACTCACATGGACAATCATGCTCGACAACTTGGCTTCAAACACCATTTTGTGTCTATAATTGTTTTCAAAATATTTTGAAACGTGCTTCCGTTTCCATCAAGACATGTACCAGTACCTACCTAGTCAAACTTGCCGCCCAACGTTATCATATGGTTCTCATTTTTGTTTACATTTGCGCTAAGTCAAATTGAAAAAATGAAACTTGCATTTTGAGAATTTGGCCCAACGCACAGACCTTAAAAATTCAATAATCTGCACGTCAGATTTCGTCTGCAAACGTACTACATAGTTAATAATCTGTCTGATGGTTAAAACAATAGCTTCAGCATAATCTTCTTTAGGTACCTATACTTGCTCTCGCTTCAGATTTTCAAACCTTATCTACCTAACTTGTTGGCTATCTGTTGAGACCATTGCCAATCACGTTTTATCCTGTAGGTATCAATGTTTTAAAGTTTTGTTTATAATGTAGACCAAGATTTTGAATTTCCTTTCGGCATTTTATTCGAATTATAGAAATAAAATCAACAATTTTTTCCTAAGTGGACCCATTTTATATCTATTATATTTTTTCATATCAGATAAACAAAATTTTCATTTCTCCTTCCAGCTCTCAAACAATTTTTTTTTTTAAATTTAAATGACATCGATGGCGGAGCTTAGTTTGAAATTGAATTCTGCATTGCATACTTTTAGGAAATACTGTTATTTTCCAATAACCAAACCAAATTCTATTTATGTATGTGCCTAATAATTATGTTTTTTTTAATGTCGAATATACAGAAGGAGGAGACTTTTTGTTATGTTTGGCACTAAATTTAGAGGTCAAACCATGGAGTACTTAACTTGGAAATCCGTCAAATCACCAGCCCAAAAATCGAACTAAACTCCCATATCATTAGTTTTTTAAAATTTCGTGTTTAAAAGTGTGGTGGTTCTAGCTTGACATCAAGCTGGAACCACCACAAGTAGGAGGGGTTATTAAAGTAGAACTAAAAACCAAACCAGTGGGAGTTGAAAGGCTAAATTTGTAATTTGTCCAATTTAACTCATTGTGCATCTAATCCGTATTTTTTTTTTTTTTTTTAATGGACGAGTGTAGAAAGTCTCCACAATTTTGTGTGTTTCGACCTACATTTCAAGGTCAAACCATGGAATATTTAATTTGGAGTTCCGCCAAATCAGGAGCCCAAAAATTAAACTAAAATATGGCATTATTAGTTTTTTTGAAATGTTGTGTTTTCGAGTGTGGTGGTTCTAGCTTGACGTCAAGCTGGGTCCACCACAGATTTAAGGGGTAAGGGTAAGAGTATTCAATTTGGAATTCCGCCAAATCACCAGTCAAAAAATCGAACTAAATTCCCTCATCATTAGTTTTTTGAAATTTTGTGTTTGAAGGTGTGGTGGTTCTAGCTTGACGTCAAGCTGGGTCCACCACAAGTTTGAGGGGCAAGGTATTTTAGTTCTCCATCGGGATTGGGGGTACTAAATTAGCCAAAAAATCGAACTAAATTATGGCATCATTAGATTTTGGAATTTCGGTTGTGGCGGTTCCAGCTTGACGGACCTCATAAGCAGCACGTTCGATCAGCATATCTAGCACCTATTAGAGGTATTCTCCAAACTACGCGAAGCCAGCCTCAAAATAAATGTCGTGCATTGCAATTTTTGCAGGGAGAGTCTAAAGTTTTTGGGCCACGTCGTGAGCAAGGAAGGAATCCATGCTGACCCCGATAAAATATCAGCCTTTCAGGAACTAAAAGCTCCCACTAATGTCAAAGAGTTACGCCGAATCTTGGGGATTTGTTCATGGTATCGTCGTTTCAATAAAGACTTTTCGAGTGTCGCCACGCCCCTAACCGGATTATTAAAGAAAAGTGCAAAATGGCATTGGGAGGACCCACAACAGGCAGCATTCGATACTCTTAAAACCAGACTCACCGAAGCACCGGTATTGGCTTGTCCAAATTTTGATCTACCCTCCACGCTGCAAACTGATGTTAGCAAACTCGGCCTAGGGATCATATTGGTGAGCGAAAAGGTGATAGCTTATGCCAGCCGTACCCTTACCGACCTGGAGCAAAAGTATGCTGCTACAGAAAAGGAGTGTGTGGCCATATTTTTTTTTATTTTGGGG